>OU343216.1:183074480-183181859 GCA_910596185.1 Chrysanthemum makinoi
GTGTAAAGGGGAGGGACGCGTTCATGGAACGACCGACCAAAGGGTCGACCCTCCATTACACTACTAGCCTAATATACTATAAAACATCAAGGAGCAATATGAAATGCGATCAAATCTGAAAACTTAATAATGTAGATAAAGAAAACCTAAATAACTTTAGTTGCACACAAATTTCTAGCTATAATAATCTATTAAATCTCAAACAATCAAGCATATTGACTCATCAAGTAAATCAATACCCATATGTTTGTAGTTTGTACAAGTTGAGTGTTAAAACAATAAAGTTTACTGTAGTTTTTTTGTTTTGTAAAGTTTTGTCAATGCTTGCATATCGACTTTTATTTAAATAGTTCACTTAAAAAGCGGTCTCGAAAGCTCTTTAACTTATAGAGGGAGTATTTTGTAGTCTTAAAATAGTGTTTGTTCGATAAGAAAATGTTTCAAGCTAACCGTGAAAACATTTAACCCCAACTTACATTTTTAAACAGTAACACCAAGATCAAAGTTTTTTTTCTTTGGTTACCAAAAAACCTTAATAAATCACAATTGATTACATGGCTGGTAAAACTACAAACTCTAGAGATCACCCCGTAAAACCATGAAATCTAGTAATTCACAATTGTGAAACACGTAGCTAGATCGAGTGGCTTTTGCACAACAGTCGCGACTATAAACATACTCGCGACTATGACAGGGCGGTATGCAAGCTTAAACTTATGATCATATTGTAATTTGATTTAATTGTAATCTGATCAGAATTGAAAGGATTGTAATTTAGATTATCTATAATACTATAAACTTGAGTCCCTTAATTTAATGTGCAAGAGTGAATGTGCACAACAATTTGTACGGTACAATCCGTGTAAAGCCATATGATTGAATTTCAAGTATTGAAATATGCAAACCTCAATGAAGTCGTCATTAATCGGAGGTATACGAAGAGACATGAAGTTACATTCTGATCATTACTTGGAGGTATACAAAGAAACAATGCATTTAGTTGTTGCAACACTTCATATTCATCTTAAGGAGCCTATAAATAACACATGCATTTCTTAAACTTTCCACACCACCATGGAGAAGATAAAGACGGCAAACAAACGGCAAGTCATTTTCTTTTGTTTAAAACAAAGTCTTTTTCATGCTCGACCTTTTTCATATTTGTTTGACACTTTGACAACTTCTCCACAGATTGTTTGCAACACCCACGTTAAGTTTTCAAAAATCAAGTACTACTAAAAAATGAGGTACACTCTAGCATGAAATCTTCTCATAATTATCTCTGCTGTGTTGTATATATGTTTTATGCTTTGTTGAATCTTTAAAGGTGTTTATAAGGTTCTAATCTTCTGGACGTCATGTTAAGCAAAGGTCTTGCCACCGTTATTGGTGTTGTCGTTTTTATCATCGGTAAGTTATATTTCATGGTATATCCAGTCATTTAGTAATAAACTTATTCTGGTATAATAAACTTATTTCCAGAAGATTGTTGATCCTCAAGGTTTGTCTTTTGCAGCTGTTATGCTATCGGTGTGGATTTTTTTCTATATATGTGATCATATTCAAATGGAGCTATCTAAATTATCTCCCTTTATTCCCCTCATCGTGGTTCAAGTTATCTCCCTTTTTTAGGTGTGATTTCTTCCCTTACATGATATATAAAGAGTCTAGAAATTCAAGTTAGAAATTCTCTTAACGATTTCGATATTTGGTAAAGAGAGTGTTAATCCATGTATATTTATCTTCATCGCAGGTAATGATAATATTAATTGGCAATTTGCTTCATGTCATGTTTGACAATGAAGCTCGATACGTCATTTATTTGAATCAATAGATCGATGAGATCCGTAAAGACGAAATTACATTCATGTTGATAAAGATAGAGGTTTGTATTTGGTACGTGTTATGTATCTGCCATTATTAACCATAGTTTTCGACTATTCATATATCGCAGCCTTGAGTGAAATTGTAAACTTCACTTCCATTTTGGTTACATTACTATTCTATGGAGACTTTTATGAGGTGGTTGAATAGAAATTTGAAAATTAGCATGTAACTTATAGCATTAGTCAGAAATGAAAGATCCTTGGTTTTGTATACTATTGACAGAATAGTGTTGGCTTAGTCGTAGTAAATAGACAATCAGACAATAACACATCAAATTTATGTGGTTCTGTCGACCGGATTAAATCCTAATTATACAGACTTACGAAAACATATACCTCTCATTATGTATAGAACTTTTTCGAGGTGTACATTGATAAAACGTACACTTTATGGCGCGATTCTTACGATACATCTAAGCTTATACATCTTAATTTTTTTCCAATGGAAATACCAACGAGAACCTCTAACTAAATAGTCATGCATGCTGGTGATCGAAAAGATGATACGCATGTATTAATTAAAACCTGTATGTTAGAAACATGCTTTATTTATAAATGATGGTCAAGCAAATAGTCAACCAAAGTCTTTTAAGTTTTAATCATCTATTTCATTAAAGAGTATTATCTTCATAATACAATTATCAATAGTCAGAATGGAATATAAGTTTGACGTATTCAAGGGTTACAAAAAATTTATTCAATGAAGACACTAAAGCCTTTGATGACTTCTTTATCATTTGTAGTGTTTTAAATTTGTTGATGCTCTTATTACATATTTGTGCAATGAATATATTACATTCCACATTTTTATTAATCAATGATATCTATCTCATTGATGTGATTATATAAAAATTCCAAGTAAATACGCATTCTGAGCCATTTTCCATTTCACAACTTCATTAATTATCAAGCATTCTAAAAAAATTGGATCAACTTATAATTCCAAAAATTCGTAGCACAAGTTTTTTTATGTATGAATAATCTTCAAGTTATAAAATTACTTTATAAATAAACATTAACATATATGTTAGCGGTTAGCCAAGTTGAGTCATGTAGGCGAAAAATAGGAAATTTACTCAATCTGTTAAGTCAAAATTTATCGGGTTTCCAGTAAAACTTACTATAGAAACCTATTTTCATGCATGCAATATACATGCATATTAGATCATTTACCACTATATATGTTTGCAACATAACCACATGGTAACTTATTATGGTCTAGCAAATACACATGGGTTACCTTTGTTTCTATACAACAATACCAATGACCACCTACATGGTATTTTTGAGGTGTGATTTCTTCCCTTACATGATATATAAAGAGTCTAGAAATTCAAGTTAGAAATTCTCTTAACGATTTTGATATTTGGTAAAGAGAGTGTTAATCCATTGATCTTTATCTTCATCGCAAGTAATGATAATATTAATTGGCAATTTGATTCATAACATGTTTGACAATGAAGCTCAATTGATATCTCAATAGTCCATATGATGTTATGATCTTCTGCCGATTACGGTCATATATTTCCCTTCCATTCAAAATATGTTGTCTTTCAACTGTACCTATTTTACTCGCTATATATTGATATGATTTCTCAGTTGATTAAGAGAGATCCTTCGGCTGCCAAAAGTTTGATGATGACGTTGAAGTGAAGACATTGGAGTGCATGAAACCTTGCTTTAAAGATCCATGATTATTTATGTCTTGATGGTTACACACGAATTTTGTTTTGATGGATTTCAGTCATTTATGTCCAATGGATCTTTATCATTTATGTTACTTTGATCTAACTATTATACTGTTAACAATGTTTTAAAATGTGTAGTTACACTAGCAATCGACTCTTTGCACCAAACATTTATCGGAAATATCATAACTTTGTACTTGAAATTTATATAATTTGCCATCACTGCCAACCGAATAGTTTAATTTATTTAATTATTCTATTTTATTTCGTATTTTTCATTTCGTAATTTTTTATGTCGTTTTTATTTATTTATTTATATTTTTAATTGTAATGTTTAATTTTATTAATGAAGTATTAGATTGTTTAATGAATGTAATTGTTGAGGGCAGAATTTGTAAGTTATAATTATTAAAAAAGTGGGTCCTAAAAAGTGGTGTTATTTGGTGTTAGGATTACGGGTTTTTTTTTTTTTTAGTTGAGTTTTTATTAATGGAGTATTAGATTGTTTAATGAATGTAATTGTTGAGGGCAAAATTTGTAAATTATAATTTTAAAAAAGTGAGTCCCAAAAAGTGGAGTTATTTGGTGTTAAATAACTATCTTAAATAGTTTATGTAAATAGGAAAAAAAATAATTTATGTAACTAAAATAATAGGAACCTAATGACCAAACATTTAGTTATGAAAAATTAGTTAATTATTCGACCAATATCACGTGTATCGCACATGTTGTATAAAATACCATGAAAATAACAAAAATAAAAAATAAAAAATAAAAAAATAAATAAAAAATTTGAGAATACATCATTTTCACGTGCCTATTGCACAAACCATAAACGCATAAAATCGTGCAATTTATAAGAGGCAAAAATATAACAAAAGTGATAAATAAATATGGAAAATAACGAATATATACATAATTCATATTAAAATATTAAATAAACTACTTTCAATACAAAACTTATGATAACATCAATTGCAATAACTTACATGTAACTACTTGCATACAATATTACGTAAAAAACACGTATATATTCAACCCTTAACCAATCGGTGCAACGCACGGGTTTTTGTAGCCTCGACCAGCTGTTAACCAAAAAACAAAAAACAAAAAAAAAGCCAAAACAAAAAAAAACAAAAAAAAAAAAGCAATCAATTTTGAGAATACATCATCTACACGGGCCTATCGGACAAACCATAAACGCATAAAATCGTGCAGTTTATAAGAGCCAAAAACATATCAAAAGTGACAAATAAATATGGAAAATAACGAATATATACATAATTCATATTAAAATATTAAATAAACTTCTTTAAATACAAAACTTATGATAACATCAATTGCAATACTTTACATGTAACTACTTGCATACAATATTACGTAAAAGAACATGTATATAATCAACCCTTAGTCGGTGCAATCCGACCCTTACCAACTCAGTGCAACGCACGGGCTTATAATGCCTCGTATTATGTATATTGTTTGGTTTATAATGTACTTGTAATTTAATAACTCAAATTACATCAAGTAAGGGAATTCATATTAACATAATAAGAGCTAGATGGAAAGTATCAATTGCGTTACAATTTCTTCAAAAACATTTTGCAACCCTAAAAAAAAGAGAATGTTAAAAAATATTGAATCGTCGACAGCAGGGTTCGAACCTGCGCGGGCGTAGCCCAACAGATTTCAAGTCTGTCTCCTTAACCACTCGGACATATCGACTTTTATTTCCATTTCTACTTATTAACTATATTAAACAAACTAGCATCAAATTCATAGGAATAGGATACCTTCCTTGTAGCTCATTTTTTCTTAACAGAAGTAGAATCTAGAAAACAAGAACAGCGACACGTGGAATCAAATATAAAAACAAATCAGTGACCCTGGTAGTAGAGCAATGGCTGAACTAACCGCAATCATCGTGTTTGTGCTTGCATTTTCACCGGTCGTCACTTCTTCACACTGTTCAACTAATGGTTTGTTAAATTTACTCACTTTTGTTATTATATAAGCTGTTGTTGTATATGATTTATAACTCTAATTGAGTACTTTTGTTATTATATAAGCAGGTGCTTTATTCCAAAGTGCTTATTTTAAGATGAAATTATAATAACCTTTTTACCAACATATTTAACCTAAGCCTTTTCCAATTGTCTCTTGGGTTTTGATCCTTTTAGTTGCAACTTATAAGTAAGGTAGTGTTAGTACTTCAAAGGACGAAACAAATAAACAAAATGGAAGCTATATTTCAATTGACAAACAAATTCAAAGGTACAAAATTCTAATTCCAAAGTACAAAGAAAACTAATGCCATTGATCCCTATTTACAAGAAACCAATTACCTAATTGCCAAATTTTAAACCGACTCAAATTAGGAACATACCAATAACTAAATACCCAAATTTACTGAACGCCCTTAGAGTTTACATGTTGTCTAAAGTAATACGAGCCCAACGCCCCAATAGAGGGGTTGTGACTTAGGTGAATGTAACTGCGATTACATATTGTCTCATGATCCAGGCTATAGCCAAATGTAGTTCTTATAGAATGTTAAATGATCAGAGCAGATTATTAATGTTTGGCATGTTCTCATGCTTGTAACGTGTGCTTTTTGTGTCTTCTATTTTCGAACATAACTTCTATGTAATCATGATGTTATACAGGAATACCACTAGTGAGAGATATCAGTGCGTTACCACAAGATAACTATGGCAGGCCTGGGCTATCTCATATTACCGTTGCAGGTTCACTCATGCATGGTCTCAAAGAGGTGGAATAACCCCCATTAATTCTGCCTCCTATTGTTTTGTTTTGTTCGCTGAGTTACAATGGTTTTATTCCATTTTCTCAAATAATGTGTGAGCAGGTTGAGATATGGCTTCAAACATTTGCACCGGGAACACACACACCTATTCATAGGCACTCATCTGAGGAGGTTTTTGTAGTTCTGAAAGGGAGTGGTACTCTTTATCTTTCCTCAAATTCTCATGCGAAGTCCCCTGGCAAGCCAGAAGAGTTTCGTATCTTTTCAAATAGTACATTTTACATCCCCGTTAATGATGTTCACCAGGTACATGCTTTGCTGCTTCTCCCTTGATACATAACTTAACTTTATTTTCTCCTTATATTTTTGGATATGAGTGTGAGTTGAACTAGAGTGTCATTTATTTCCTGAATCCATTACTTACCAAAGATAGATAGATAGATAGAGCTGTTCTTGATCCAATAGGGCTACTGTTGGTGTTCAGATCAATTGCTAGAGTTCAGAATTGTTAAACTTGTATTCTCATTGAGACAGATTGCCCACACACAATATGCAAATTGTGCTAGTTAGTAACAAGTTATGATGCCTAGAAAGGTGGCAAAACGGGCGAATTTGGTGGGTTTGGGTACGGGCAAAATGGGTTTTTTTTAGTAAGGGTCAAATTGGGTTAGCTCATAGGTGTGGTTGGGTTGATCTGCCGACACTTTCCTATGTGCATTTATTCTTTAAATCTAAATTAAATTAAGATATGAATCTGACTAAGAAACTAGTATTAAATGTACGATCTTCTGTTTTCTTCAATAAAGCAATCTAGGAGGTTTTTTTAAAGCAGTTTAGCAGGGGCTAAAACTTAAGTATACTGTGGGGATATAAAAAACATTAGAGTATAATGATGTATCGTTCAATGGTTTTGCTAATAAAGTATCAAAGAATCCTCATGTTATCTTTCTCACCATATCTTATATCACATACTTTGTTGACTGTCGTATTTCTTTTAGGTTTGTTTTTCACATAGAAATATTTATCTACTATGTATGAATTGATTCTCGTCTTTTCTGCAGCTTTGGAACACAAATGAAAAAGAAGATCTGCAAGTTCTGGTTGTTATATCTCGTCCACCAGTAAAAATGTACGTTGCTTCCATCCTTCTATTACAGTACATAATTACTAACTCTCAGATATCGTCAACCACAAACACACAACCCCTTTGGTTGTTTTGAGCAGCAGTGGCAATTTTGACACGTTTACTTATGAATGGGTCAATTTGCTTTGTTTTTTTGGACATCTCTAGCTTGTCAAATTAATTGATAGTTAATAGGTGAGCAGGTCATATAAAAACCCATTATCCAAGCTACGAGACTCGCTCGTCATGCCACTTCTGCTGGTGGACGTCTTGATGTGTATATTTTGGTGCCGTTTTGCTCAATTTCTAATATTTATGCCATTACATGCTTGACCCATTTATGCAGATTCATGTACAACGATTGGTTAATGCCACACTCTGCAGCTACTCTGAAGTTTCCGTATTTTTGGGATGAACAGTGCTACCAGACAGATGTAAAAGATGAGCTTTAGCCTTCAGTGTTTTTGTAGGGACATAAAAAAATGATAAAACAAAAAAAACATGATACAACCTTGTCTCTTGTAAGGTTAATACTAATACACGTTGCAGTTTTCTTGTAAAAACGTATAAAAATGTTTGATTGTTTCGAGATTCGAGTCTTGCAGATTGAACTGAAGTTCCTACACTTTGTGACGTCTATAGATTCTTTATGAACAGTTTTGTCTTTAAAGCGTTGTCACTTTATTACTAATGAGCTTGTTTTTCTTTGATGCCGAGCATATTGTAAATAGAGCAGTCTTAAGACAGCTCCCAGAAAGTAACACAATAAGAACTTGCACATGTACTGATGTTCATAACCAGTCATGTATAATCCATCAACCATCTTACGACAAGTTTAGGAAGAACAGATGGGTTGCCAGCAAATCATTTGTACCAACTGCTGAAAATATCAACTTTATAATTTGATCAGACTCATACACAGACCCAGATGTGGTAAACTGGATGGGTCAGGCTGACTTGGTAGCGGATTTGGGTCAAATCAAAAAATTTCGGCGCAGCCCAGCTTGGGTTGACCGTATTCGTCGATTTTGTATGTTCTTCATTAATAACTAATGCGTTAAATACCATTAGAAAGGTTAATTGCATCATAACATGACAATATTTCTTTCATCCTATTTTTTATATGTATGCGGCATACTTTGACTTTTATCATTGTATGCAACATTTCGTACAATGATGTGCAACATCACATATCAATTGAAACTTGAAAGAGAGTTGAAAATAAAGTTAGTGGAATAACAAAATAAAGTGTTGGTACATCTCATTTTGGTGCATTTAACCTTAATCACAGACCCTGTATTATGGCTTCTTTTTTTTTTTGAAATAATGTTTGGTTCAAGTGTTTAAAAAATTGCGTTTTTTATTTTTTTTAGTTTGGCTTTTACAAACACAGCGACAGATAAACAGCTTTCACATGTAGACTTTTCATAGTACATTTACATTGTATTGAAAATGTTGGGCTCCACTTGGATTATTGAGTGGTTTAAAAAAGGACACCGTAGATATGTGGTTGGCTTTTTTCATGCCTGGCTGTTTGGTTGTAGACTGCAGTTAGATGGCAGAACTAACTATACTCGTGTTTCTTCTTGCATTCTTTCCCTTCACAACTGTCTTTACTGCCGCACAATGTTCATCTAACGGTCTGCTCCATTTCCGCTATTTATATATAGTTAAAGGGTGTTCAGGATTGCTTAATTTTTCTTAACTACTTATCCCCTTTGATTTTAACAAAAATTACTTATTTACTATTGTTTTAAGGTAAAACGCATCATAAATGGATTAGATTCAAAACTTCATACACTTTCTTTTCCGGGTGTTGTGTTTAGTTACAATATAATGCCAACCTTGTTTGGTGCCAATAAATGCCACCTTTCCGAATGGGTGGGCTTTATGTGGCTTGAGTCTATGTGTGGCGGTGGGTCAAGCACTCAAGTCCCATGAGGCAAGTCGGAAACCATGGTTACCAAGAGAAAAACAAAACTATTTCCTAAGTGCTTATTTTAAAGCTGATTTCTGCAACATAAGCAGAAAATAAGCAATCCCAAACACCTTCCTATATGTGTAAAATTTCATTATTGAGCTCTAATATGATCTGTTCTAGGAGGTTCTTTTGGATCTTTTTAGATATATTATCGATGTTTTTATATCGGTTTGTTTAAAAAGTTAGGTTGTTCTTTGTAGGTGTTTGGATGTGTATTTTCATAGTGATTATGTGACTAGAAGATGATAAACTAGAAATAGCATTTAGTATGGGTGATCAATATTCAGATGCTGAAAAACATAATTAGTACTCCCTCCGTCCTATTTTTATTGTCCATGTTTCCTTTTTGGGATGTCCCAAATTAATTGTCCCTTCCATAAATGGAAGAGAATATAAATCAAGTTTACTATATTACCATCACTTGAATTTATTATTACAAACTTTAAAGAAGTTATAAATTAATTAGTTAAGGGTAAAACTGTCATTGTGCAAAAAGTATGAGAGAGAAAGCTGTAATTATGATGTTTTTCTTAAACTATGGGTTTTTTTGTCGGTGGACAATAATTTTGGGACGGAGGGAGTAGTTCTTTTTATCACTTTACACAGAATAAACTCACGATAAATTTTGAAGAAATATATCGTTATTAATTGTACCTTGTCTTTGCCAATCACTCAAAATGAATAGTTTAAGCGTACTTCCAAACATCCTCTTAGTAGGTCTGAACCTATAGTTAGCCAGAACCTAGTGAACACGATTGATATTCGACTAGAGTTTGAGGCCTATTATGATGACAATGTTCTTACTCGACACTTGACAGTTCAGCAGGTTTAATCAAGCCTACTTAAGTGTCAAACTATGTAACCTGTATCAGGCAATTCCGCACGGCTAATCAAGCCACACTTAAGTCTCAAACTATGGAGCCTGTATCAGGCATAACTTTATTTCTATTTCGTTTTAGTCTGACAGTATTTTTGGCTTAAAGTATAATTATTGCTACTTCTGGTTGAAATTTATTTGTAATTATAGTCTATAGATGAAAGGTCCACTTTAAATTTCGTTAGAGCCTTTACCAATTAATGTTGGAGCTTATTCATGAGGTTATACGAGCCGATAAGAACTAAGTGTATACAAGCGGCCAAGGGTTGAACGTAGGTAGGCGTAATCTAAGGTTAATTATTTTCACATGAGCTGAGCAAGCTTGGTTTTAGCTCAATTTTTTTGAAGAATACATACATTGATCATCAATGTATTTCCCATATTGTCATATCGTGAATCTTTGCTGCTCTTGTGTTCTATTTTTCGGACATAACTTTTTTGTAATCATCATGTTATATAGGATTGCCAATAGTGAGAGATATCAGTAAGCTACCTCAAGATAGCTATGGAATTCCTGGGCTATCTCACATGACGGTTGCAGGTTCACTCATGCATGGAATGAAAGAGGTGAATAGAGTACACCATTAACTATTTGACTTGCTTAATGTCTTGAATCTTATTGTGTATATATTTTCACTCAAATAATTTGTGAATAGGTTGAGATTTGGCTTGAAACGTTAGCACCAGGTGCACGAACACCTATTCACAGGCACTCATGTGAGGAAGTTTTTGTAGTTATAAAAGGGGGTGGTACTCTTTATCTTGCCCCAAATTCTCATTCGAAATCACCTGGCAAGCCAGAAGAATTCCGTATTTATTCAAATAGCACATTTCATATCCCCGTTGATTATGTTCATCAGGTAGATTATTTGGCTGTTTCTCCCTTTTGATGAATAGGCTTATGTCGGTTTTTTTTGGTTTAATGTTATTATGGATTGATAGGCTAAATACACGAGTGATTAATAAAGCTCTTGCTATTAAACTATAAAGTACCTAACAAAACCTGCTATGATAAGTTTATCACCATTTATCTTATTTCACTTGGTTGATTTTCACATTCCACATATTTATGTTTCACGTAAATAAGTTTATCTCCCAAGTATGAGTTGATCCACGTCGTGTCTGCAGGTTTGGAACACAAATGAAAAAGAAGATTTGCAAGTTCTGGTTATTATATCTCGTCCACCAGTAAAAGTGTATGTTATACTATAATGCATAATTATTAGTCTAAGATGACCCATTTACTTATAAATGAGTCGATTTGGTATTTGTTTTATCACAAACGGGTCAAATTTAAAAACAGCTAAAAGGTGAACGGGTCAAATATAAAACCCTTACCCAGGCTACTTGACCCGCTCATCTTGTCACCTCTGCTGGTTGACGTCTTTATGTGAATCTTTTGGTGCTTGTTTTCTGTGAGTTTATCATTTTACTTCTAATGTTTGGCCCATTGTTATGCAGATTCATTTACGAAGATTGGCTGATGCCACACACTGCAGCCAAACTAAAGTTCCCGATATTTTGGGATGAACAATGCTACCAGACACCTTTAAAGGACGACCTTTAACCTTCAGTTTCTTGTAGGAAAATAATAAAAATGGTAAAACATTTACCTGAGGGCATCCACACTGGGTGACATGACACATGCATATGCATAGTAGCTCATTTATATGGTATAAATGTATAATCCATTGTAGGTATTGCAAACTTATCATACATTTAACAAGCGTGTGTTTTTATAAAGGTGGGTCATAACCATTTTGTTTCTTTTGAAAACCCATTCATTTTTTTTTCGTATTTAAAATATGGATATACATGCATGATGTGGTAATATATTAAAGTATTAAACTATCTTAAGCATAACTGTTAAGATCCCGATCCTGATTTTAAGATCTTACGACTTTACGATTCTACAAAGAAAAAATGATCTGGATCCTACGTAGGATCTTATAGGATCTTGATCTTGACCATAGGATCTTAAGATCTAATCCGATCCGTTCTTACTTTTCTCGAACCACAAACTAAAACGGTACAAAGTTATGGATTATGTTTTTATATAATTTAAAAAACAACATGTGATTCTTCTTAAACATTCTATATTTATAATTTAAGATAACATTTTCATGAACATTCATATAATTTTGTGTTTATGATATATAATAATTTGTATATTTGAATAATATTACAAAGAATATTATAAAAATGACATTATAGTAGGATTTTTAGGATTTCGATCCGAGCTTACGATCACGATCTTGCAAAGACAAAAAAGATCCTAGGATCCGGATCTTAAGAGCCTTGATCTTAAGTTCAATGGATTGCGGAAGTTTTGTATAAAAGTTGATATTTTAATATGGTGATGATGTGAAAATGCACTGAAACTTGTATTAAAATATGCACCGGAGATGCTCTGATACTCCAAACTCAATGTATGCTCCAAGAAATATCTTGCCGTCTAGAATATGCCATGTATCCTATTTTTAGTGTGGCCTCTAGCGTCAAAATGAAGCTTGGGTCGGATCTATTATTTCTTGAGTCGAGCACTAGGCTGGCATTTTGGGTTTTTAATAGACGAGAAGAAATAATGATTTTGGGCTTTCTCATGGTCTTGAATTAGGCTTTTTCTCGAGCTTCAATAACTTTCAGTAATCAACCAAAAATCCTGTATTTTTGCTCAAAAGTCCATATCTTGTGCCTACAATGATAAATAACAAATTTAAACAATATTTGCAATTAAAATAAATATTTTTGTTATTTATTATGCCATAAATATGAGAAATTTGATATTTGATACTAAAAACATGTATAATTTAACGAATATCATGCCCCCTGCATGCTGATCATCAACCTCATTCACCTTTCCCCAGATCAAATGATGAAATATCATATTCCCTCTTTCTTTTCATACCCTTGCCACCTAGTTTCTTAACATCAACAATGTTATGTGGCAAAGTGGTGAACAAAGTAAAAAACGGAGCAGTTGGCCGACAATCTCTCTTTTGTCGTTCCATCAGATCCTTTTTAGACAAGAAAATAGATATTATTACTTTGATAAGATTACTAGTATATACAAGAAAATAATAAATCATGCAATTAATATGTTATAGGAATGACACCACTAACATCATAACTATGTGATGGAGTAGTGAATGGTTAGGGGTACACGTCGACTTGAAGAAAGGAATCGGGGAGAAAGACGTACTTGGCGGCTCATAAGAAGGTGTAGGTGGTTATGGATATACATTTAATCAAATCCATGACGTACATAAGGGATCCCTAAGGTACATAAGGGGATGGCTTACGCATCTGCGTCTGTGTGCTACCTGATGGGCTTGTGAGCACTAACCCTGCCCCTGAACCTTATTTACATGATGCACCGTCAGTGTATGAAGTCCAGGTTTCGTCATCGTCATCGTGTTGGCTGTGTTTTAAACTTCTTGCCTGGTATCGTTGGAGGCGGTGTATCGACCTCAGCGAGGAAGTCTGCCATGATTTGCCCTTTGATTGAGTGTCTAGATCCAAAAGTGATTTCATGTTCACTCAACTCGATCGCCCATTTTGACATTCTGCTTGTCTTTCAAGACGTGTATCGGGTGAGCCTGGAAGTATCTTTTGAATCGTCTGGATGACAGTAGTAGGGCAAGTGCCAGCTTTTCCAGTACAAGATAGTTGATTCGTGCATCTTGTAAAATCTTTCTGAAGATGTAGATTGACCCGATTGCTTCCTTCTCCTGTTGCGAATAATCCCGCTCATTTATTTTGTAGGGACAAGCATGGGATGGAAAAGAGGTTTTCGGTTGGTTTTGCTTGGGATGATATTTGACCTAGAGGTGATGAAATTGTATGGTTTCATATTGTTTGGTTTTCTCATTATATCCTCCGCCATGCTTCTCTTCTATGACTTTGCATTGAAGCGCAAGCTTAAGACTCAAGACCTACTGAGGCAATGGGATGTTAGTCCTTCGACTAACTTAAACCTGCTTCTATGCCCGTCATGTGATTTGCAACCTGATTCGCATAATCATCTATTTTTCGAGTGCATTTTCTCCTCGCATGTATGGTCCTATATGAAGATTCGAGCTAATAGCCTACATCAAGTCACGTCATCCTTGAACTTTATTATAGATTGGTTGATTCCTATAGCTCAAAAATGTTCGGCTCAAAGTGTTATTGCTAAAATTGTGTTGGCTGCTACGACGTATTTCATTTGGCAAAAGCGTAATGCTAGATTAATCAAGCAAAAGAAACGAACCATTCAACAAGTTATTGATACCATTATGTCCACAATTCGTCTTAAGCTTCTTACCTTTCACTTTAAAAGGACGAGCCATATTGAAAAGGTTCTGCTAGAGGTTTCCGAGATGTATTGTTTGTGAAAATATAGGCTCGTCAACGTGAATATTGTTAGCCTAGACGTTTGTCTTGGTTTCGTATTTCATCTGTAATATATTTGTACGTGACTAAAATACACTGTTGGTCCCTAAACTTGTCCAGAAACATCACGCTGGGACAAAACTTGCCATTTTCATCATCGGTAGTCCAAAGTATGCGTTGTATAGGCTAAATCAGTCCCTTGACCATTAATTCCCAGGTCAATGTTTTGTTGTTGAGGGCAAAACCGTCTTTCATGTTACTTTTATACAAACCGTTGTACAATGTTTGTAGTTGCTATATGTATGTGTAACACAGATTGGTTGTAACACCCCCAAAATTATCGCAGCGGAAGATTTGTGTCACTGGGTATTCCTTCATAGTTCACAGAACAAGTTACGAAAAAAACCTAAATGAGACGTTTTGAAATAAATTATCATTCGATTAAAATATCAGAGTTTACAAACAGGTCCCACAAGTTTTTAACATACATAAAAAGTACAACATAAAAGTTGTAATATTTTTCGAATGATAATATATGCATCGTCTTCAAAATATTTTTCGTGCGCCTTCACATGCCATGCCAGCTAATTTCTTTTGAAACCTGAGATAAACATGCTAAAAAGTGTCAACAAAAGGTTGAGTGAGTTCATAGATTTGTAAGTAAAACAGTTTGATCACAAGATTTCAAGTTTAACATAATGTGGGTTACATTGTTATACACCCATAGTGCGTTTGACTGCCTAACCGGTCAATACAAACGATAGAAACCGCATAGGTTTGAAAACAGTAGTGGACAATATAGTTCGTAGTGTAATTGCAATGTGTACAATTATTTTCTTGATAGTTATTATTGCTCTAAGCTCATGGCACTCACGACTGACTGTTGTATATATATCATCGGGCGAAATATATATTAAATAACTTGCCCCGGGTAAGTATTTTTCCCTACACCTAGATAATTCAAATATAGTGCGTTCGTGTTGGAATCACTCCTAAACCTTAATTCAAGTGTTAGTAATTAATGTGTAATAGTTAGCTTAATATGGCCTTTATGTTAGTAATTAGCCTTAGGCTTATGTAGAAGGCCCATAAGCCTAGGCCTAGCCCAATAAGGTAAAGGATGGGAGCTAGGAGTGTTGCCATAGCTTCCCTCCTATAAATACCTCATGTAAACCCTCACTTGAGGGTTGGTTGTTCAATTTATCTCTTTCACATACTCCTACGCCTAACCTTTCTTTATATCGTGTGTGTGTGTTTGATATTTGTTCAACCGATCTCATCTCCTCTCTATTTCTTCTATTGTTACTTGTGTTGCATATTTGGGAACCTAACAGTGGTATCAATCGCCAAATAGTTGGGTGAATCGTTATTGTTCTTGAAGTGGGTTTTTGGTCCTACGCGTAGAACATACGACTCGTGGTTTGATACTTTGGTTTGCTTAAAAACGCATTTTTTCACTTTTTAATCCAAGATTCTTGTACTTTCAATGTTTTAAGGTGTTAAATAATGTTTTTAGCATAAAATTTCAAACTTTACGCGTAAATCTTTGTTTTTGAACTTGTTTTGGTTCGAGGGTTTCATCCTACGCGTAACTGTTTTAGACGTTTTGGATCATCAAGTTTCACACTTTTGTGTTATTTTGGTGATATTGAAGCTATTTCATCACAAAAATCTGGTTTAGAAACATCTTTGGGAAAAAATCACTTTACGAGTAGAACTACGTGTATCAAAACCCTAGTTCTACACGTAACTTGCTCCTTGGTTTGATCTTTAGTTTCGTGGTTTACTCCGTGGTTTCTTGCTTGGATAAGCCTGAAAACACGTCGACTTTGGATATCTTTTGTACTGTGATAGTGTAAAAGATCATTTGGGCAAAACCCTAAACTTACGCATAAGCTTAAGCTTACGCGTAGAATATCCTACGCTTAAGATTCATCTTACGCCTAAGCCTAGTCTTACGCATAAGGTAATCCTACGCCTAAGTTTTCTACGCCTAACTTACTGGTTACGCATAACTTTAGTGTTTTTCTCCTACTTACGTATAAGCTAAACCTATGCGTAACTCTTGCTGTTACGCGTAACTTTGGTGTTTTTACGCATAAGTGCTACTTGGCTATTGTGATTTCTACGCCTAAGGATACTTCATCAACAAAGGTTCATTCGACTACAAAGATCCATTTAACAACACAAGTTCTCAACATGTCACAACCACCATATTCTAACTATTTTCCTTACACTTATAATCAACAACAACAACTAAGTCCCCAACATCAACAATGGAATCAACAACAAGCAGTTTATCAACAACAATTTAATCAATAACATACTCCACTACTTGCAGCAATTCCACAACCTCAAATGGTACAACCACCACCTAGTCTTCAAGTACAACCTTACACAAACTTCTACAATCAACATCCATCCAGAAATACTATGAAGGAACCAGCATGGTTTGGCAAGATGTGTGAAGCCTTGAGTAGCCAACAATCAATTCATGAAGCTGGCTCGAGTAGACCTCCAATGCTCACTCGAATTATGAGTGAAATGGGTAATTCGGTTCTTTAGGTTTTGTGATCTAAAGAAGCCACATGGAAAAGGAAGAAGGTCAAATATGGAAAGGGAGATATTCCACAAGAGATGATGTCACCAACATTGCAAATATTGGAATCAATGGTGATCACCTTCAACAATTGAATCGAATGCAATGCAATGGATACATCCTTTAGGATTACCCAATCCAATCCCCGGCTTGATGCTCAAAAGACAAAGCAATGGAACAGATCTTCTTATGGACAGGAATGGAAGACATGGAATGAACACGATTACAATCTTATCATCATCACTTTTCGTATCATTAATGATTTGGACAAACACAATATCATCATGCCACGAATAGCTGTCAACACAAAGTTCCTAAGTAGTCTTGGTCCCAATGGGAGAAGTATGTCTCTCAGTCAAATAAAGATATGCATCACTACCTACGGATTGTTGTAACGACTATCCAAGCCTCACCAAAGAAGTTGATAAGGAAAGGATTCTCCGTCAAACCGTTTCACCATCACTTCCGGATAATCAACAACTTGCTTTATGGGCTCAAACAAATATTCCTCCTCAACAAGCTCTCAACCAGCTCCTCAAACAACTGCAACCATCAAACCTTCGATCCACAACTACAACCTCAATGATTAATTGGTTCAAATACTCATCATTTTTGTACTATTAGTGACCTAAAACACTCTGAAAACACTCAAATGAATCAAAATGATGAAAATATCACAAATCAGCATTTTTATGTGTTTTAAACCCAAAATATCAAAATCATTAAAACGTACCAAGTTTGCATAATTGGCGCTTTAGTCCCCAAGTTTCAAAATTGTCAAAACTAGTCCTGGTAATTCAAAAACTTGTAAAATGTCATTTAAGGTCCATGGGACTCAAAAGTTGTCAAAATAAACCCTTTAAAGTTTAAAATTTATAAATGACAACTTTAGTCCCTCAAGTTGAAAAATGTCAAATATATCCTTATTTAAAAAAGTGAAAATTATCAAATTTTAACCTTGTACTATTAATAAATGACAAAATTGTCCTATATAAACTTTGGAGAAATTACATGTTAGGTCCCTCAAGTTTCAAAATTGACAAAATTACCCTTGACGTGATTAAATGGATAATAAATACATTTATGGTCCTGGTAAATGAAACTTGGAAAATTCACCCTTGTGATAAGTTTGGAAAAGTTGTAATTTCACCTCATATACTTCAGAATATTACACATTGGTCCTTGTTATTAAATAAAACCATATGGACCTTGTATTATTAATATCCCAAATCCAAACCCAACACACACAATACCGCCCAACAATCTCAGCCCACATCCAACCCACCCCAAGTGTTTTAAAATAAAACCCACTTAGCACCTGCTCATCCCTTCGAAATTCACCTGTGGTTCACCTTCCCCGACACCTGCTTACCACCTTACCCCCACCTTTCCATCACCCCTTAACACCTGATACCAACTCTTCCACCTCCACATCCAACAAAACCCCTTAATTGCAAAACCTACTCTATCAAATAAAGACTTTTTCCGCCAAATGTCCAAGTGGACGATTAGATGAATTCAAGGTACAATCAAGGGAAAGCTTCAGAGGCCTAACACTGAGTCCTAGAGATCAATAAAATATCAAGAAAGATGCAGTGTGAAAGCAAGAAGTGTAGTTTAGTTTTACTTATGTCGCTTTAATTATTTCAAGCTTTCTAGTGTATGTTGTTAAAACTTTCAAGTATCGGTTTAAGTGTTTTTAAGTGTATTTGAATCTTTATCAATAAACAATTCCAAGTTTCCAGTTTAATTTCAGTTTGTGCAAATTTCAATTTCATGGTCAAAATCTTAAATCTGTCTTATGTTGTTTATGGTTGTTGTTCTGGCTCATTAAGCTTATATAAGCTCTTAGTAGCTTGTTTAAGCTATTGAAAACATTTATAACTCAGCTTATTTTTTGATTCAAAATTCAAAAATCACCAAAAATACCAAAAATTTAGCTAAAAATAAAAAATCATGGAGATGGTACAAGAAAGATGGAACAGAGCTGATTTTGGATTAATGTTGGTTTAGAGCTTATTGGTAAGCATATAGGAGTGATTCTCAACCTTGGTTCAGGTGTTAATGTGCTCATGAACTCATTTTGAAAGCCTTTTCTATGAAATTTGCATTTCATATTATTAGTAATTTAATCTTGTTAATTCTAGTTAATACAGTCTAAATATGGTTAATATAAGTTAATTACTAGGTCACTTGGGTTAAAAACTTGTTTTAGTATATAAAGCTTCAAAACAAAAGCTACATAACTAGTGTTTGGATTTGCTGATTTTTTTAACTGTGATAAAGGATGCCATTTTTGGTGCTATTGTGTATTGTTGTACTAAGTCACAATAAGTTATAATAGCTCAGTCAAAAATTTGCATTAAAAGTATGCTAATAAGTAACCTTGTTGCATAATTGGGTTGTAAAGTGTTTATAATATGGGTATTGTTGTTTAATAATTTAGATAATAAGGTTTAATTAAGTCAATTTAAGTAATTTCTAAACTTATTGTTGCTAAAAAGTCATTTGCATTCTCAATTGTTCACTGTGGAAATTTAGGAATAAAAATCTCATCAAATTAGCTTATAATTCAGTACTCTAGCTTAAATCAGTCTTATTACATCTTAATACAACATATTCAATCAATAGAATCAATACCAAGTTCATAATAGTCAACTTATTTGATTTTCCTAAAAAGTCAAATTGTACTAGTAGCTGTTTTTGAATAAAATGTATAATTTTATATAGGATTCATTATTAAGTTTTAGCTTAAATCCTTTTGGGATAGTAATATTTAGCTGCTAAACTAAAATATAAAAATACTAGCTTTCATTAAATTAGCTTATAAATAGCTTATTACTTAGCTTCTTTTGACCCCCCCTTCTCTGAAATGATGCCCTGTGTAGCCTTGCACCTCCACAACAGTGGACATAACCACCACTTTGGTGGGTCCCACAGGCCACACCAGTGGACCCCACTGGTGGTTCTTGGTTCCTTACCACTCACCACCCAGCTGACTATCATTTGCAGCCAAGCTTTTGAGCTTAAGCTCTGTGGACCCCACTCCTAGATCAGCCAACATGTTGTCCCATTTTCTGAATAAAGTTAGTTTTTGATTTGCTTAATCTTTGGCTTAAATTGCTTTTCAGAAGTTTAGGATGGTTGGAATAGGTTAGTATTTAGTTATTATAGCATAACCTAGCTTATGTGTTTATTTGGTACTCATTTGTGAACTTTGGCTTATTTTGAATTGCTTATAATAAGATACATGCCACACTGCTTTCATTTTCCTCCACATAAGCATATGTTTTTTATATTTTTCATAGATTAAGAATAATATTTTAGTATTTTCCTGAATTTTTCATATTTTTCCTGCACTGTTTGCTATTTTTCTTTATTTTAAATAGTTTTTAAGTCTTTTTAAATAGCCTTTAATACAAATAAATCAGAAAAAGCTAAAAAAAAATATGTTTTCAATTTTCCTAGATTAAGATAAATATAAAAAGCCAAAAAAATATTTTTCCATAATTTTCTTGGTTTAAATAGTATTTTCTAGCATTTTAATTAGTTTTAAATAGTATTAAATTAATAATAAATAAATAAAAAGTCTAAAAAATATATTTTCAGTTTTAAAATAAGTTTTATCATATTTTAGATTTTTCTAAGTTATAATTTTATTTTTCCAGGTTATTTTTATATTTTCTTGTATTTAAGTGTCTTTTAAATAGTTTTTAATTAATAATAATTAAATAAATAGTTTTAAAAATAATTTTATTTTTCTAATAATTTTCTTTTATTATTAGGATTGTAAAATTGTCATTTTCATATTTGTAGGCATTTTATTTCTTAAACTCACGTTTATTTTGTAATACGTTTACGTAATTTTATTTAATCGTACGTTTTAGGTTTTAAACGTTCATCATTTTAAAAATAGTGATAGCGTTTATTTAATATATTTTATCTTTTTAATTTCCTTTAATTTGCATTTAAGCCCCTGTAATTTATAAATCTTTTCTTTAGGTATAAATATTTCTCAAAAACCTTATTGATCACTATCCTTAGTGATTATTCGACATCTGAAGTTGTTTAACACCAATTCATCCTCCGTGGGACTTAACGACCCAGGAATACACTATATTCCTCTGATCTTAAATTGCATTTGGTGTTTGAGCTATTTTAAGTTTCTTACGGTTGGTCATTCACAAGTGGCTAGCTTGCGTGAGATAACTTGACGTCGGACCGATCATGTAATTTTATTTTGGCGCTTGCCGCCTGGGTGAAGCGTGTTGTTGTTTTTAAAGCATTTCCAGATCCATTCTTGCACATATACCACCTTTTTGTAAACAGTTTTTTGTAAAGTTTATCATAAATCAAAAAGTTCATTAACACTTTTTCTAAAGTGTTAATAACACCAAAAATATTTTCATTCTTTGTTTTTTTTAAAAATGTTTATCCAAAAATCCAAAAATATTCATCTTTTGACCTCTTACCCTTTTTGATTCTTTATTCCTTTACCCTCTATCCATTTGATTCTAACTTCTTCTATTCTCATGGAATCTCGCGACTACGACGAATTCTGGAACGAAGTTGAAAAACTTCCTACTTTATCACAAATGTCAAGAATTGTGGTTGTTCGTAATGATCCATTGATTCTGCGTAGGGAAATGGAACGAGAAACCGGGGTGACAAAGGACCAGATACTTTCCTCTGATAATGGAGGTGCTAAATACGTCCAACCTACGGTTATCCAAATATCTAATCCCTCGATTGCTCCTAAGCCGTCTAAAATTGATCCTACACTTTCACGATTTTCGTTAAAGCAAACATGCAGACTGTAGACCGGTGACTAGCAAGAATGACTTGCCTAATCTTCACGTTTCTCAAGAACCAGAACCAAGACCATACGGAAGTGGTAGAAATTGCTAGCTCTCAGAGCACACCACTTGTCCCACCTCCGGATTTTTCAAAATGTTCTTCGAGTCTTAATAGTCATTCGAATCACCATGTTGGTTTTGTTGATTCTTTGAATGAACTGATTCCTTCTCATAACTCTCAAATAGAATCGTTTATTCCTTGTGTCGGTTGTGGTGAGCCTCCTTTTGGTTCACCATGTCGCTGGGGTGTACGTGGTACAGTGTGGTAATGATATTCGTAGCGGGAGTTGTTTGTTTTGTGGTTCGAGGAATTCATTTGATTATGATCCTAATTCGAACTCATTTAACGACCCCTCAAATTTTTCCAATTACCCACCACAGCCGGACCTATCTTCATATAATCAACATAACTGCTGTGAATTTTGTGGAGGTCCTCACCAAGGATTTGAATGTCAATCCGGAAACACGATTGTCTATGAACAATTTTTCGGGATGCTCCGAACTTTGGTTATGACCAATATCCATATGATTCACCAATCTGTGCTCAACAGTGTTACTGTTGTGAGAACTGTGGAGGTCCCCTATTTCACTTCGATTGTCAAACAGAATCCATTTCCTTGTAACAATTATGGCTATCCATATCACGACCAACCTCCACAGTGCCAAATGACTCAAACTCCTCAAGAAACCCAACAAGACACTTATCTAGAGCTTCTAGAGCAGTGAAAGAACTGAGGAGTTTGAGTAAAACGCATTTCATAATGTTCCCAGTTTTTTCTTGTGTATGTGTGTGGGGTCCTCATGATGATTATCAATGTCAACCTTCCAGTTTTGACAAATCTCCACTCCCACAATGTCCCGTCATTCAAAATTCACATAAGAAATCCATGGAAGAATTGCTAGTGAAGAGCAAGGTGCTTAAATAAATTCCCAAATTGCTTTTGAAAAATCTATTAGGGAATTAATTGCAAAAGAAAAAGCGCCAGATCTAGCTCCAATTTCGTTTATTCCGATGACAGGTGATGATGAGGATGCACTTGGTATCCTACAATTTGATAAAGATTCATTAAGTTCACGGGATATCCCAACAGTTGAGATTCATTCTCAAGAAACTGCCATCACACCCAAAGCTCCCACTCACTCTCGAGCATGGGGGACAGAGCATTTGACACTATTCCTAAAAGGAATCGGACGAATTCATAAAGTCTAGTGTTGAGAACCTTGTCCAAATTCCAAGAGAATCACAGGAATTCTTGATCATGTGTGTGATATCCCTCCTCCTCTTGTCTTCCAAAATGATCATATTGAGATGTTCTCTCGATTCGATGAGGACTATTCTTTATCTTGTGGAGACATAAGTTATGTGGGGAATTACCTTCGAAAGCTAGTCACTTAGGAGAAGAGAATGATGAAGAAATAATCCAAGACGAAGCTCTTAGTCTTACATTATTGAATGTTAATCTTCTCATTTCTAGAATCGAGGCTTTTAATGAAAAGCCTACTTCATATCCTATCCCCTTTAAGGATAGTGAACTTTTGTTCAATGATTCTATTCCGAATTGCAAAGCTCCATTTGATCATATGGGAGAGAAGATTAGTGGTATTACCACTCTCATTCTCATAATCTCTCCATTATGAATCATTCACTTTTGAGGAGTTCCCTAGCTGAACTCACAAATCAATCCTGAATATGTATCATTCTCCTTTGAGGAGTTCTCCTGTGAACTCACTCATATCATATCTCTACCGGAGTATGATAACTTCTACTTTGATCTAGACACCCGATATGTCTAGACAAATGAGCTTAAAAGATGAAATTCATGCTATCATGAATTCTCTTTCGATGATGATGAGTTAGTCAAGATTATTATCTTTCTTTCTCTTCTTCACCTATCCCGTAGCTTCTCCTGTTTTCACTCCTTCGAATGAAGACATTATCTTGACCCGGCATTTTCATCTATCATTTGTGAGCCGGGTCTTTCTATGTATATCTCATCGGTGTGGAACTTTTCGCGCACTTCAATGTTTATAAAAACATCTTGAATGAAAGTCCGATGGAGATTGTTTCTTCACTTTACTCCCCATGAACAAATTATTCGGGGGTCGAGTCAAGCTAGCGATCGGTAATCAAAACAATAGTTAAACATGGGTTTTCACAGGTGTGTACCACCCTAGTGTGGGGAGATGCCCCACATGTTGTAAAAGAATAATTGTTGTGTTTCTACACTTAGCTAGCAATGTTATCTTTTACGTTCTAAGTTTCGACATACACAGACGGGTACTTTGATATTGAGGAAAATATTCATTTCTAAGTGTGGGGGGAAATTCTGGCGAATTTGATCATAAATGTACCCTTTTAGTCCCTTTTTCCCAAAATGGCCAAATTTTAAAATTTTTTATTTAGTGGAAGTACTATGTACTAAACACAACAAATGGTAATCACTCCACCATGTCTAACCCACATAAGGATCGGCTAATCCAGAGCAAACGGGCTTTTGGTAAAGATATCTCAAATCCGTGACGGCTTGTAATTGCCCAAATTGTATGGTGTTCATTTCACCATATCCTTTAAAGTGAAGAGTTGCTAGCCCAAGTTTTATGGCTTGTGGTAAAGGCGGTTGGAAAACCATAATTGGTAATCGACTCACCAAAGATAATTTATCTAAGAGTTGTAGTCCAGAAGCAACGGCTTCGGTAAAGACAAATCAAACCCGTAGAAAGCTTATGATTTGCTCAAAATCATTTGGTTATCATTGTACCAAGGTTCTTGCTTGAACTCAAAAAATTGGCTACTCCGTATAATGGCTTTTGGTAAAGAGATAAAATCCATTAAGTTTTCTCTAAAGATTGCTAGGGACTAGCAATATCTTAGTGTGGGGGATTGATGAGTGTCTAAATACTCATCATTTTGTACTATCTAGACTGCAAAAAAACATCCAAAAACACTCAGAAACACATCAAAATGATGAAAATATCACAAATCAGTGTTTTATGTGTTTTAAATGCAAAATATCAAAATCGATGAAAAACGCACCAAGTTTGCATAATTGGCGTTTTAGTCCCAAGTTTCAAAAATTGTCAAAACTAGTCCCTGGTAATTCAAAAACTAGTAAAATGTCATTTAAGGTCCATGGGATTCAAAAGTTGTCAAAATAAACCCTTTAAAGTTTAAAATTTACAAAATGACAACTTTAGTCCCTCAAGTTTGGAAAATGTCAAATATAGTCCTTGGTTAATTTAAAAAAGTGAAAATTATCAAATTTTAACCTTGTACTATTAATAAATGACAAAATTGGTCCTTATGGTAAACTTTGGAGAAATTACATGTTAGGTCCCTCAAGTTTCAAAATTGACAAAAATTACCCTTGGACGTATTAAATTGGATAATAAATACATTTATGGTCCTTGGTAAATGAAACTTGGCAAAATTCACCCTAGTGATAAGTTTGGAAAAGTTGTAATTTCAAATTCCTATACTTCGAATATTACATGATTGGTCCTTGTTATTAAATAAACCATATGGACCCTTGTATTATTATCCCAAATCCAAACCCAACACACAATACCAGGTGGCCAAAATCTCAGGCCCAATATCCAACCCGACCCAACCCTTAGTGTTTAAAAATAAAACGCTAGCAGTTCATCCCTTCAACCCCACCGTGTCCACCTTCCCGACACCTGCTGCTACCACCTTACCCCCACCTTTCCACATCACCCCTAACACCTGTATACCAACTCCTTCCACCTCCACATCCAACAAAACCCCTTAATTGCAAAAACCTACTCTATCCAGTCAAAAGACTTTTCCCGCCAATGTCCAAGTGGACGATTAGGATGAATTCAAAGGTACAATCAAGTGGGAAGCTTCAGAGGTCGAACCGAGTCCTAGAGATCAATAAATATCAAGAAAGATGCAGGGGTGAAAAAGCAGAGTGTAGTAGTTAGTTTTACTTATGTCGTTTTAATTATTTCAAGCTTTCTAGTTTATGTTAAAACTTTCAAGTACTGGTTTAAGTGTTTTTAAGTGTATTTGAATCTTTATCAATAAACAATTCCAAGTTTCCAGTTTAATTTCAGTTTGTGCAAATTTCAATTTCATGGTCAAAATCTTAAATTTGTCTTATGTTGTTTATGGTTGTTGTTCTGGGCTCATTAAGCTTATATAAGCTCTTAGTAGCTTGTTTAAGCTATTGAAAACATTTATAACTCAGTTTAGATTCAAAATTCAAAAATCACCAAAAATACCAAAAATTTAGCTAACAATAAAAAATCATGGAGATGGTACAAGAAAGATGGAACGAGTGATTTTAGATTAATGTTGGTTTAGAGTTATTGTAAGCATATAGGAGTGATTCTCAATCCTTGGGTAAGTGTACGTGCATGAACTCATTTTATAAGCCTTTTCTATGAAATTTGCATTTCATATTATTAGTAATTTAATCTTGTTAATTCTAGTCTAATTCATGTCTAAATATGGCTAATATAAGTTAATTACTAGGTCACTGGGTTAAAACTTGTTTTAGTATATAAATCTTCAAAACAGTCTACATAACTAGTGTTTGGATTTGCTGATTTAACCGTGATAAAGGCCATTGGTATTGTGTATTGTTGTACAAGTCACAATAAGTTATAATAGCTCACAAAAGCAGTAAAACTAATCCTTGTTGCATAAAAAGTCAAAATAATTTCTATTCTCAATTTGCAGTTCACTGTGGAAATTTAGGAATAAAAATCTCATCAAATTAGCTTATAATTCAAGACTCTAGCTAAATCCGTCTTATTACATCTTAATACAACATATTCAATCAATAGAATCAATACCAAGTTCATAATAGTCAATTTATTTGATTTTCCTAAAAAGTCAAATTGTACTAGTAGATTTGTTTTTGAATAAATGTATAATTTTATATAGGATTCATTATTAAGTTTTAGCTTAAATCCTTTTGGGATAGTAATATTTAGCTGCTAAACTAAATATAAAAATACTAGCTTTCATTAAATTAGCTTATAAATAGCTATTACTTAGCTTCTTTGACCCCTTCTCTGAAATGATGCTGCAGCCTTTGCACCTCCACAACAGTGGACATAAACCACCACTTTGGGGGGTCCCAAAGCCACACCAGTGGACCCCACAGTGGTTCTTGGTTCTACCACTCACCACCCAGTTGACTATCATTTGCAGCCAAGCTTTTGAGCTTAAGCTCTGTGGACCCCACTCCTAGATCAGCCAACATGTTGTCCCATTTTCTGAATAAAGTTAGTTTTTGATTGCTTAATCTTTTGGCTTAAATTGCTTTTCAGAAGTTTAGGATGGTTGGAATAGGTTAGTATTTAGTTATTATAGCATAACCTAGCTTATGTGTTTATTTGGTACTCATTTGTGAACTTTGGCTTATTTTGAATTGCTTATTAATAAGCGTACATGCAGTTTCATTTTTCCTCCACATAAGCATATGTTTTTTATATTTTTCATAGATTAAGAATAATATTTTAGTATTTTCCTGAATTTTCATATTTTTCCTGCCCACTGTTTGCTATTTTTCTTTATTTTAAATAGTTTTAAGTCTTTTAAAATAGCCTTTAATACAAATAAATCGAAAAAAAGCTAAAAAAATATGTTTTCAATTTTCCTAGATTAAGAAAAATATAAAAGCCAAAAAAATATTTTTCCATAATTTTCTTGGTTTAAATAGTATTTTCTAGCATTTTAATTAGTTTTAAATAGTATTAAATTAATAATAAATAAATAAAAAGTCTAAAAATATATTTTCAGTTTTAAAATAAGTTTTATCATATTTTAGATTTTTCTAAGTTATAATTTTATTTTTCTAGGTTATTTTTATATTTTCTTGTATTTAAGTGTCTTTTAAATAGTTTTAATTAATAATAATTAAATAAATAGTTTTAAAAATAATTTTATTTTTCTAATAATTTTCTTTTATTATTAGGATTGTAAAAATGTCATTTTCATATTTGTAGGCATTTTATTTCTTAAAACGCGCTTTTATTTTGTCGTTTACGTAATTTTATTTAAACGTACGTTTTAGGTTTTTAAACGTTCATCATTTTAAAATAGTGATAGCGTTTATTTAATATATTTTATCTTTTTAATTTCCTTTAATTTGCATTTAAGCCCTTGTAATTTATAAATTTTCTTTAGGTATAAATATTTTCAAAACCTTATTGATCACTATCCTTAGTGATTATTCGACATCTGAAGTTGTTTAACACCAATTCATCCTCGTGGGGACTTAACGACCCAAGAATACACTATATTCCTCTGATCTTAAATTGCATTTGGTGTTTGAGCTATTTTAAGTTTCTTACGGTTGGTCATTCACAAGTGGCTAGCTTGCGTGAGATAACTTGACGGTTCGGTTCCGATCACTCAACAAAATTAATTGGTTCCATATAACAACAACACTGCTCAAGCTCTTTATAGTGAAGCTGATGAGGACTCCAATGCCTTCGATGAATTGCAACAAGGATTTGTTATGATTGCTAAAGCATTTGGCAGTTATACAAACAAATCCAACAATCGCATTCGTTCTTCATCTAATACAAGGAATCAGGATGTTGTGAACAATGGACGCGTTGAAGTTCAAAATCGTGGTTATGGTCGTCAGATGGGAGGTGGTCAAAGGTTCAATGCTATGGAAGAATAATATGGGTGCTCCACAATAGCAAAGGGCTCAAGTGGTTGAACAAGGAAATGCTCAAAATGGGGTTAATGGTCTTCGATGCTATAACTGTAATGAGAAGGGTCATCTGGCTAATGCATGTCCTAAACCGAGGACAAGAGGCAATGCTTATTTCAAAGAAGCTTTGCTCTTGGCTCTTAAGGATGAAGCTGGTGGAACTCTTACCAACAAGGAAAGAGCTTTATGGCGATGCAGATTCGATGATGATATGGAGGACTTGCAGGCTAACGCAGCAGTGATGTTGATGGCACAAATGCAAGCACTACACATGAGTGATACAGGCCAAGTGTATGACACTGACGGTTTGTCTCGTTACCTGAACAAACAATTATCAACAATGATCTGATATCTCCGCCACTTTCTCTATCTGACAAGGATCAGAGTGTTCAACATGAGTCTTCCACATCTCATTCCAATGATTATCAAATAGATCCCGTAGTTATATTTGATGATCAAAATGACCTTATAGTTAATATTGATAATCAAGTTGACTCCGTGGTTATATTTGAGGATCTAAATAATGATCATATTGACACTTACGTTGAACAAAATGAGCTTTTGTCCGACAGAGAAACTGAGCTCTTGACCTTAATTAAAGACCAACATTCTCGTTTGGAAATTTGCCCGAAATTAAAAAGAGAAAATGCACTGTTAACCAGGATAATGAATGCAATAGACAACTCAACTTCTTCAAAACTCAAGAAAACCGTGAAAAGGTTTTGAAGCCGCTTTTGCCAAATCACACCAAAATGAAAAATATTTGGAACGACAGATTTGTGATCTAGCCGCTTCGAAGAATGCTTTGTTGTCTCAAATAGAACAAATGAAACATGAACATAAACAACAACTTAACGCTCTTACTTTGAAACTCAAAAGCCAAGGCTGAGTTGTTAACTTGTCAAAAACAGTTCTCTGAGTACAAAAAGCATTCAACGAAACGAATAGATGACTATCTTGAGGAAATTGTCGACTTACAAAGCAAAATCAAAGAGTTTAAAATGTTGTTTATAAACATGGTGAATCAATCACAACGATTCAAAAGTTTTCTTTCAAACCAAATCCAAATGGATATGGACCGAATCTTGCCGATTACAAACCTAAGTTTTCACACAGAGCATTCAAACCAAATCCTCGTTTACAGATGAAAGAACATAGAATTGATGATTCAATTATGACTGTTGTTGAATACAATCGCATGGAGGAATTAGATGTCGATGACGAGAGTCGGTCCAAAATGGAAAATGTCGTTTACAACAAACCATTTAACTATTCAAAAGCCGTAATTTTGTCACACAACAAGATACTTCTAACAAACCTTTGGTTATCACACCAGTTTCTGAAGTCAGTCCCTCAACCAAAAGGTTCACAAATTAATGGTCCTTTACCTTCACTTAGTGAAGTAAAAACTAATGCAGAAAGTTGTCGCGTTATCAAATACTTTGACACTTTCTTATCTGACCTCAAAATTTTGGAACGTGGGATTGAATTTCATTCTAAAATAAAAGTTCAACATTTTACCTCGCCAATGGCGTGAGAACATAGAGATATTCCTAGAAAAGAATTTTACCCTATGTCAAAAATTTGAAAATTGTGCACTATATTGGGAAAAGGATTTTCACAAGGAACTTGGTCTCATGAAAACAGTTTTCGAGAAAACGAAACATCTATTTCTAACACTAAACGTAAAAAGAACCTGTTGAGAAAAGATGTTGATCGACTCTTGGAAGATGTTATCTGTGCTGATATCCAAAATGCTGTGTTATTACTTTCTTTGCCATATGCATCCGATATCTCTGCCGATTATGTTGATTCTTTTGATAATGGTGTGAATACTGATATGGTGCATCAGATCGAGTCTTTAACAGTTGAAAATAAACGATTGTCAAAAGAACTTTCAAATGCAATACGTCGTCTTAATTGGTGTCGAAAGATATTCCGCTCAACAACTTGTTTTCAACACAAAAGCGCCCAGTGCGTGCAAAATCTTCTGATCCTAAAATTGAGCATCTGGATGATCAAAACGTGTCTTTTAAGTGTCAAATCTCAAAATATGAACAAGAACTTGCAAAAGTAAAAAAGGAATATGGTGTCATATTTGATTTACTCAAACAGACTCGTGATGAAGCATCAAACGACTTGATCATTATCTTGCCCACACTAAAGAAGTCATGAATTATGCTGGAAATCTTCGTTCTGAAAATCAAGATTTGGTGCACACTATCACTAAGTAAAGGGAAATGTTAGGAAAGTATGAACAACTTCCGCATACTGTGATTAAGAGAATAGCACCAGTAACACTTAGTAATCGTGAACCTAGAATCCCTACTGCCAAATCACAAGTTGCTAACGTGCTTCCTTCTACTTAAACAGGAATAGTTGCCTCTTTTCCAAACGTCCGCACTTCACAGCCTAGGAGCAATACAAGGAAGAATAGGAAGTTGCGACCTAAGAAAAGAAAAATAAAGAATGCTGAAGTAGAAGAACACCCTAGGACTATGAATAAAACTCATGTTTCTTCCACTATAAATATTGCGTCTGGCAAATGTAATAGGAATAGTGATGTAACGAATGCAAAACCTTTAAGTACTTTTGATATTCAGTCTGATGCACCTTGTGTTATTTGTCGTAAAAGTATGAATTCTGATTGTCATGACAAATGTGTCGCTAAAGCTATCATCTCTCGTTTACGGAATCCTAAGATTCGGAATACCTCTAGGCCCACTAATGCTTCTAAGTCTGTGCTTGGTAAACCGCCTTCTTTAGATTCTAAGAAACGCATTGATGTCCCTGTAGTTCCAGTATCACCTCCAAGGATTGTTGTACCACCTAGCACATTCACTAAGACTAAAGCTAAGACTAGTTGGAGATGGCAGAAATGGTTACATAATACACTAGGATTTAAATGGATGCCTAACATCATTGATGTGTGTATTTCAACTATAACTGCTGAGGAACCCTCTAACACTTCGGGTTTCACATCTACTTCTATTCCATCTGTGTCGTCTGTGTCTAATTCAGGTGATACTGATCATCCTTGGATTGTTGATAGCGGATGTCCCGACCAGAAAGGCAACCTTAAAGCTATCAAACTTTGTTTCAAAGTTCATTGGCACTGTCAGATTCGGGAATGATCACTCCGCAGCTATCATGGGCTACGGAGATTACATTAATGGCAACATCGAAATTAGCAGGGATTATTATGTGGAAGGCCTCGGTCACAATCTATTCTCAGTTGGTCAATTTTGTGATGGAGACTTGAAAGTAGCTTTCAGGGAGAAAACTTGTTTCATTCATGATCTTCAAGGAAATGATCTTATGTCGGCCAACGCCATCCAGTCTTTACATTATCTCCATGCAAGACATGATCGCTTCATCTCCCATTTGTTTACTCTCAAAGGCTACATCTACAAAATCTTGGCTATGGCACCGTCGTCTCTCACATCTAAACTTTCAAACCATCACCAATCTTGCACGACACAAACTCGTTGAAGGTCTCCCGCAATTCTGGTATTCTAAAGATCACCTATGCTCCGCTTGTGAACAAGGGAAAAGCACTCGTGCTCATTTTCCTTCAAAGGTGGAACACAGCTCTAAGTATGTGCTTCATCTTCTTCACATGGATTTGTGTGGCCCGATGACGCGTTGCAGACGATAAATGGAAAATGCTACATCTTGGTAATTGTTGATGACTACTCAAGATGGACTTGGGTTTATTTTCTTCGAAGTAAAGATCAAGCTCCACAGATGATCATCACCTTTCTCACGAAAATTCAAATTTAGCTCCGGAACACCGTTAGACAAATTCGAACAGACAAAGGAACTGAATTTGTGAATCAAACTCTTCGGGAATACTATGAGAAAGTGGGAATTGAGCATCAAACATCTATTGCCCGCACACCAGAACAAAACGGAGTTGTTGAAAGACGAAACCGGCGTTGTGGAAGCTGCCAGAGCGATGTTAATCAATGCTAAACTTCCAGATTACTTATGGGCTGAAGCTGTCTAAACTGCATGCTACACTCAAAACCGTTCAATGATTACAAAACACCACAACAAAACACCATTTGAGCTTCTCCACAACCGTAAACCGAATCTCAAACACTTTCATGTCTTTGGATCTCTTTGCTATCCGAATAATGATCGTGATGACTTTGGAAAGCTCAAAGCCAAAGCTGACATCGGAGTCTTTATTGGATATTATGAGAATTCAAAAGGTTACCGGATATGGAATCGTCGTACAAAGCAAGTTATGGAAACGATTCATGCTAATTTTGATGAACTTACTGAAATGGCTTCTTAGTATAACAACTTGGAACCCGGTCACAACCGCTTAAACTTCCCCCAAACCCCATCATCAGCTGATACAAGCCCTCACTTACTCATCAACAAATGGAAAGACTATTTGCTCCTCTGTTAAGTGACGATATTGATGAACGTGCTCAGGTGTATCCGGCTGTTCCGTTCTCAACCTGATAATACTCTAATACTGATACACTGCTACAACAACTACCGTTGAAGATGCAACCAGTTGACTCTACTACAACATTGAACAAACCGTTTCAACAATGATGAACCGGCTGATGATGTTCTTAATGAAGTACCCCTACCTGCAGATTTTGATCCAAATGCGTTCTTCAACCCGTTTGCTAATGAAACTGCTGCACCGATGTCGCGAAATCATCTACAAGCCAATGAATCCTCAAGATCGCATAATGTATACCAACATCAACCCTCTACACATAGATGGACAAAATACCATCCTCTGGAAAATATTTTTGGCAACCCAAATCAATCAGTCGTTCGAGACAAGCTTACACAGACGGTGAACATTGCATTTATGCACTCATTGTCTGCAAAATGAACCCAAAACATTAAGGATGCAATGACAAAAGAAAACTGGATTGAATCCATGCAAGAAGAACTCAACCAATTCAAACGTCTTGAAGTATGGGAACTGGTTGAAAGACCAACAGGAGTCTACATCATTGGTCTAAAATGGATTTGGAAGAACAAATGGATGCTTGAAGGGAATTTCATCAGAAACAAGTCACGTCTGGTGGCTAAGGGTTATATACAGGAAGATGGTATTGACTTTGAAGAATCATTTGCTCCGATTGCTCGTCTTGAGGCTGTTCGGATATTATGGCATTCGCGCTCATATGAACATCACGGTCTTTAGAGGACGTCAAAACTGCTTTATGAAATGGTCAACTGAAAGAAACAGTTTATGTCAGCAGCCAGAAGGATTCGATTGATCCACGCTTCCGAACCATGTATACAAATTGAACAAAGCTCTGTATGGTCTCAAACAAGCTCCTCGGGCATGGTATGATAAGCTATCATCTTTCCTCATTGCCAATAATTTTACAAAGGTTCGGTCGACCCAACTCTTTTCATACAATATCACGGGGAACATATTTTAATTGTTCAAATTTATGTGGATGACATCATTTTTGGGTCAACTCATAAAAAGTACTCAATCGCTTTTGCAAAACTAATGAAGAAACATTTTGAAATGTCCATGATGGGTGAACTTATGTTCTCTCTAGGACTACAAGTTCATCAATCAACCAGTGGTATTTTCTTGAGTCAGTCCAAATATGCCCTTGAAATTCTGAACAAATTCGGAATGAATACTTGTGATACTTATGCCACACCAATGGCACATACCAAGAAGGTGGACGCTGATTTGCATGGGAAATTGGTTGACCCTACCAAATATCGTAGTATTATTGGGTCTCTCATGTATCTAACAGCCAGGCAGACTGATATTGTCTTTGCCGTTTATCTTTGCTCCCGTTATCATTCGCGACCAACTGAAAACCACCTCTCAGAGGCTAAAAGAATCCTCCGATACATAAAGGGAACCATTAATTTGGGGATTGCATATCCAAGGATTCTGGTTTTGAACTAATCGTTTTTTCAGACGCTGACCATGCAGGATGCTTAGACTCTCGGAAAAGTACTTCAAGAGCACTACAATTTCTTGGTGACAAATTGGTATCTTGGCAATCGAAGAAGCAGGATTGTACATCGCTGTCCTCAACCGAAGCAGAATATGTATCCATGTCGGTGTGTTGTGCTCAAGTCATTTGGATGAGAACACAACTCAAAGACTATGGTTACGTATTTGACAGAATACCGATGTACTGCGACAATCGGAGTGCTATTGCGATCTCATGCAACTCAGTTCAGCATTCGAAATCAAGCACATCGATTATTCGATATCACTTCATCAAGGACCAAGTGGAACAGGGTACTGTTGAATTATACTTCGTGGGTACAGAATACCAATTGGGCATCTTCTCACCAAAGCCTTTGCTCCTGCTAGGTTTAATGAGTTGGTCCACCGAATTGGTATGAGGTGTTTGACTCAAGAGGAACTGGATGAACTCTTAAAACATTCTTAAAAACCAGTCAAACACCAAACTTCTTTTGTAAATATTTTTCAAAAACAAAATACAAAAATATAAAATCCGATAAAACAACAAAAATATTCTTCTATCTATATTTCTTTTAACATGGCAAGTACAACTCTTCCGTCAACACTCAAATCTTTCAAAATTCATTATTTTTCCGATCAAGTGTTGAGGGGGAGAAAATAAATACTTAACTGTTTCAAAATAACTGTGTACTTGCATGTTATCCTATCCCGGTTGTTTCTTTTATCAACGGTGGTAAATTTTCTGGTTCACTGACACTCCTTGGACTAAAATTTATAACCTTTTGTTGTTTCTTAAGTCGAGGGGGAGTGCCGTCAAGTTTCTTACCTTAAATTTTTTGTTTGGTAACCAAAATGGAAGTTAAAAGGCTTTGGATGAAAATGGAAAAGGTGGAGGGACTAAAACTGCTAAAAGCTTAAAGTTATTTTAATAAAAACACCTCCACCTAACTTTCACTTCACATTTATTAATCATATCAAACTCATCCTACGCCTAATATTCAAGCTTCAATTCCGTGTTTTTGATCATCAAATTGTAAGTGTTTTCGTAATCTAAACGTAATTACAAGCAAGGGTTTTGATTTTTATGCAAATCCAACGGTTAAAACTTAAGATTCAAAGACTTTTGTGTTTTACGCGTAAGGGTTAGAACACATGATCATGTTTTGTGTGTTAGTGGTTAAAAAGATTGTGTCAAAACTGTTATTTTACATCACTAATACGATTCTTAAACACAAAACACACCCATAAACATGTATTGATTGAATCTGGAAAACTAGGGTTTATGCGTGGTTTTGGGTATTTTCAAATGTAAATGTTTTTGGTCAAAAAGATTGTTGTATGATGTTGTTATAATGATGAATTAATGATTTCCAGGCTTTAAAACAACCCAGAAACACTAATTGATTGCAAATTAGAAATTAGGGTTTAATGTTCTTCGCTTTTGGGTATTTTTGATTCATTGAGAGTTTTATGTTAAAACTTGGTTATTGCACTCACACAACATCTAAAAACCACCAGAAAAACTTTGGTATAATTCGTGTAGCTAAAAATCTTACGCGTAATCTTTGAACTATTAGGGTTTTGGTTTACGCGTAAGACTTTTTACGCATAAACTGTTTGATGAGTTTCATGCCATGATCTGTTGTAGAATGAATGTTAATGTTAATATTGATGTTATGGTGATGTTATTTCAGGCTTGCTACTCGTAAAACTCAGAATCAAGGTTGTTAACCATCTATCATAAGGATCACCCTACGCGTAGCATGTTATGCGTAAGAGAAATCTTACGCGTAGCGTTACGCGTAAGGTTCTACAAAGGGACTACGCGGTATCCTCGTGAAGGATATGCGAAAACAGGACCTCTACGCATAAGGTCTACTCCTACGAGTAAGCCTTACGCGTTAGGTTTTATATACGCCTACGCGTAAGCTTTACGCATAAGGTCCCCTTTTCCTACGCATAATATTTCTTACGGCGTAAGCAAGGTCCTACGCATAAGCTTGCATCTACGAGTATATTTCTCCTGTTTACGCATAAGCTACCATTTCTACGCATAAGCCTTGATCAAACCTTCATTATGAATTGTTACGCGTGCAAACTTGTAAATAAATAAATCATTACGTCACGAAACCAATAATGTCACTAGTAAGCTTAAACGTTCAATATGTTGTGTTAAATAAGTGATAACATAAACTTTAAAACTTAAAGTTAACTAACTCACGAAACTTATCGCGACGTCATTGGACTATTGAACAAACAAGTGACTTTGGACTCGTAACTATCATTGACATTGCACATTCAATAATTAGACAATAAAACCTTCTGTTGACTAACATTATGTCTTTCGATATGTTGGTTCTTTTGGCTAATGTTATTTCAGATCCCGACATGGCTGCTCAAATGAATGTGGATGCACCAAATGTCCTCACCATTGCGGATATCTTCCCACATGGCTATCCTATGAAGATTGGAAAGAACAATCTCAGAGTTGACTTTGAAACTCTCACACTGCTCGGAATTTTCTTGTCTCATTGCAGTGGATATTCTGAAGAATCATCCCTATCAGAACATGCTCACCAACTCGCCCACCGTTCAGGAGATCTACATACAGCAATTCTGGAATACAATGCAGATGGTCAAAGGTGTCAAAAATGCCGTGACGGTGACGCTCAATCACAAGCAACTCACCATCACTCCTGCAGACTTAAGGTGTTTCTCATCATCCCGACATCATACCAATGAATTCTCTGCTTGCACCTATGAAGAGATGGTTCTGCAATTCTTGATCAATATTGGGTACGACGAAGCTTCAGGGGTTATCATTAAGCATTCTCACGTGGATCTCAAGAACATCCTCAGCCTTGGAGAAAACCTTTATATCGTCATCACAAAATCCATTTCTGGTCGTGACAGCGGCTATGAGCATCCTAAGCTCGTGGAACTGCATAATTTTCTGGGCTCGGATCAACATGAAGCACATCGAAGTGGAAGCTCTGATTTGGGATGACATGATGACATTCCTCAAAAAGCTTGGCTCAAAGATTCCTTACATCGATACACTAAACTGTTGATCCGAGAGAGCACTGGGTTAACCCAGATATCCCCAAGAGAATCAATGACCCCGACAATCTCGACATGATGTCCTGAACCTACTCACAGTCAGATTTAAGGAGTTAACAACCAAGAAACAAGGTGCTGTGTTGCCGGATATCCTTATCTCAGATGAACTCAAACAACTCTATTCTTATAAAAGATATTTGGTAGCTGTGAAAGAGAACAAAGTTGGTTTCCTCGATGAAAAAATCTTCTGTACGCCTACGAAGAAAACCAGAAGAGGAAGTACAGGAAGTGCTTGCAGCATGAGAGTCAGAGGAAGTTCCCCAGGAGGAATCCTCCACGAAAGAGGACAGTTCCCGCCAAGGAAACCGTTCCTATTCTGTCCTAAGCCTGAACCGCAGAGAAAGCTAATTGACGAGACTCGGAGGGTACTGCATCCGATGAAGAGACTTTCTACTCTGAACCGCTAAAGATGACACTACAACAATACCTAAACCTCCCAGTCCTCCAGCTGACCAAGGAAAAGGGAAGACTCCAGTACTTGTGCCTTATGAAGAAAGCTTAGATGAAGAGCAACTGGATACATCATACAAGAAAAAGTTCAAATTCCTTAGACTCCAACACGTTGCAAAAGAATTTGTTAAAGATCAAATGGGTGGCCCCGGAGGATCGAGTGGTGGAGTTCAATCTTCACCAGGTCCTGATGCGGTTAATCAACTCGATAAGGGATCTAGTGCCACCACTCTTGAGCAACAACAAAAGCGCGTGGAAGATTCTATTGATTATAACATTGATGAACTAGAATCTGAGAAGTTAGAAAAGGAAAAAGCTGATGAAAAAGCTAAGTCTGGAAATGAAGAAGATATTGAGTATGATAAGTTTCTTCTAGATAGTCCTGCACGTTCAAAGGAAGAAAATTCTAAGCCACCAAAGGACCCAGAGTCTCCTCATATCTCATCATCATCAGATTCATCTTCTCACTCTTCACCACCACCATCAAAAAGAACAACCAGATCCACATCATGATCAGTGAAGAAGCCAACGCCTCTTGGATGTCTCATGCAAAGTCACGAATCGTTAAAGCTGTCAAATAGGTCAGAGAGAAAAATATTACAAAGAAGAAGTTATACTTTCTTGCTGACCAGATACAGTATCTTCATGATGAGCAAGACAAGATGCAAGTTGAAAGGGAGTATGTCCAGAAGCTCATGAAAGATGATCTTAAAAGGAGCATGGACGAGATGATCAAAGGATACTCTCACAAGTTCCTTATGGAGGTCGTTCCTAAACTGAAAAAGGAGATGTATACCAGACAACTTTATCCGAATCTCTTACATCTAGCCAAGCAAGCCATGAAATCAACTCCATTGAATTTGAGCATCAATCCAGGGAACTCACAATCTTCTCAGATGATGAATTGGTGAACCGTTAGTGTTAGTAGCTCAAATGAAAACGCTCGCAACGTTTGCCTCCCACGAAGCTAAATTGTTTGAAGCATTGCGGGAATACCAACTCGTAAGCCATACAGAGAAGAAGCTGTAAGGCCTAAACGTTCAAGAGACGACGAATACAAAGATCAGGATAAGGATAACGAGCCCAAACGCATGAAGAATTCTGGTGAATCATCCTCCATTCAAGACTCAATGCAGCCCTCCACCTCAAAGGACTCCAACCAACAAAGATCTCCTCGCGTCTTCAACAGAAAACCTCAGGATTCTGAGACACCACCCAGACTCAGAAAACCGGTGATCACTTTGAGTATACGGGTGGTGACGATGAGGAAATCCCCTGAGCCCCAACAAAACCCATCTCTCCTGACACAACTAAGAAAACAGAATCTTAAACCAGGCCAAAGAAAAAGAAAGACAAGGAAAACGGCGCCTATGACTGACGTCTTATCATGGGCGAGGATGATACGAGGAATTTGAATGGTTCTCGAAGCTTGTTGATTCCACTCCCTACCCATCTGAAGGTCAAGAGGTGACAGAGTGTAGTACATTGGAGCATGCGAAAATCTGCAAGAAAAATCCGTGTGAAAAAGACGACGAAATCCGAGTTGAAGCGAATCAAGAATGAAGCATTTCAACTTCTCAAAGACAGCTCGGAAAGTGCTATAGAAGTTGAGTATCACCTTGATAATATAGCACGAGCCATGTCTAACAACATGGATTGGCTCAACCCAGAAGCAAACATCGACTTCACCAAACGGGACAATCCTCCATATTACACCGAATGGTCCAAACCTCTACCAACAATTGGCCACCTGACAACCTAGGATTCCATTCAGATACTTCTTCAACAAAGACTTGGAATTTCTTCTTCACGGTGGCGATGGTTCAAGGAAATACGCTAATCACGACACTTCCATTCCCGGCAACCATATACTCTAACTGTATAGCCATCGAGGAAAGAGCTAACCACATGTTCTCCAACAATGTGGAAGAGTATGACCGTAATGCACTATATGGGATTCACCATTGGCCGGAACGCAGAAGAAATCTACTACGGAAGCTGCCAGGTTTAGAAGTCTCAACATGAAGTGTTAAGTACTAAGAATATCGTTGCCATCAAACATGTTGACCTTTCGTCCAAATGGGACTACACTTTTCAAGAAATTGTGGTCAAAAGTCAAGACGAAAGAGATTATGCATTCTCTGAAGCGGACTTTGAAAATTTGTCTCTCAACGACATTGAAGACATGTACCTTGCCAAGTACAAGTCGTGCATGAGACAATTTTCAACTGAAGTACAACGTGAATTCATCAAGTCCTTGCTGATCTTCATCAGACGCATAGTCATCAGAGAACGTGTAGAAGATCTCCAGCTTGCAGTTGAATCATATCGATCTGTGTCAACTTCACTCCACCTCAGCTAGATCTTCCGACATTAACAGCTTTCACAATACACACTCAACAACCAACCATTCGGAGTGGTTTACCTTAGTGAAACACTACGCACTGCTTGATGCGGCGTGTAGAGATCTTCACAAGTTTGGGGATCATACATTGAAGAAGGTTAGGGACGGATTAGCTTATAGGTTGAAGGATATTCATGAAGGAATTAGGTCTAAAAAGCGATGGAATTCTAAGGAAAGAAGGGATGTGAAGAGGATCATCACCATGATTGATGAAAGGTTGTATCGAAGGGATCAGTTCGAACATGGAAAGCTTTGTAGGTGGTCGTCCCGGATTGCTCTCGCCGGCTATCAACGCCCAGTTCGCATTCCTGGAAATATTGATGGACTTTCTGGTACCCCTTGAACTGCTTCTATTTCATAATATTTTGGATGTGTGATTATATATGTCAATGGCTTGTGCACACATTACAGTGTACAACCCGCTCTTGTAAATAAAGGACCCCTGGTATGCTTCTGCCACAATCCTTATAAAAGGAGCGAAAGCTTATTCCTTTTGAGTAAAACCTATCAAACCTTTCACTTTTCAAGGTTTCGTTCAAAAGAACAAGTACTTCCCCTTATGATTTTTCAAAACCTCAACCGTTTATATCACAGTTGAGGGGAGTATTTGAATTAAAACTTTATTCACAAATTGTTCACAGTGGTCATCTTCCCATAAAACTCAAAATGGTCATATTTATTCTCAAACATTTGTCAAAAATAACATCATTTTTGGGGGGAAAATTTATGTGATAAGAAATATGTTAGTTAACTGCAAATGAATCTTTGTGCTATAGACTTAACCAACGAATTGATGAGATCTTAACTGTTAGTAACTCGAAAAGACTTGTCCTGGACGGGTAATAACTTCAAGCTAGTTCGCTAGTGATGAAAACGTGTCTCGCAAAGGACTTGTCCGAGTAGAATGTACCATTCAAGAAATTCCTGGTAGACATGATCTTTGACGGGTTTGACAACCTTTCGAGGTTTGTCCACACCTTCAAGATAGTTATTAGAGCTAGTTTTCACCTAAAAACTGACAATGTAACTCCTTAACTATTCAACGTAAACCGTGTCTCGCGGGGAGTGTCTATCTTGAGTCGATCAATTCAAAAGTGCGACTCTTTCTCACCGTGCAGATTGCTGTCTTAACTATTAAGCACGTGTGGAGGGGAGTATTTATACTAAAGATAAAACTCTCACAGTGGTACAAAAAATTTTTCATTCACAAACACTACGAGAGATTTTCTTGAAAATGGTTTTATGGCAATGGAGTTATAAGGAGATTAAGGTTATGAATAACCGTCCTATGATCCGCCAGAGCCGGAGGGATCTACCCAAGGACACTACCAATAGTTAGAATTAGAAGTCCTTAGGTATGATTGTAAAAAAGGAGAAAATGAGAATCGGAGAAAGAAGGAGTTGAAGAATTAAAAAGAAATGTAAGAAAAGGGTGAAAAGAAATAGCCCTCCAAATTATTCAACTTAGGGCAGACACGCGGTTCAATTCATATATCTATGGTTGTCACTTGATGACACCGGTATTAAAGATTAAAAGTCGTCATGGACCTAGTGACGCATGCACTAAACCTTCTTAGCCACTCAAGTTTCTCTCAATAGAAGCTTGTTTCATTCTCACAGGGAACCTACGTAAACTATCGGCTTTCTCTTAGAGATTGCTGGTATTGAAGAAGGAGACCCTCTCCCTAGTCTCCGCTCAGGAAAACCAAAACGCACTATTGAGTCTAGAGCCACGAGATTCATCAAAAGATCTCTTAGGTACAATTGACATTTCATCACTTGGTGTTCAACAATAAGAACATCAGTGGTACGTTATCGAGTCCTTCACAGATCTTAGCAATCTGTCGAGAACATTTATGAGAGGTTCACAATTGTGATCCTCAGTGATTGAATGGAAACTCCTGCCAGGGTTAACATCAAACAACCCTGACAGCAAGTCACTTCGGTAACTCCCCGTGGATTACGCTTAGTGTATCTCAAACGGTCAACAGTCGTGAGGGGATGCTTCGGTGTACCTCAGCGACTCATTGAACGTAGATGTACTTCGGTACATCGCGTTATCTCACATGTGGGACTCCGGTTCAGGAACGGCCTTTGTGAGAATTAGAGTTGTGTTTTCACACTATGCTGTTAACACTCTCGAAGTTCGAACTTGTAAGTGCCGGTATCCGCTTATTACTAACCTTTCTTATGTTTACTTCTTATGGAAGCTCTGGAGCGGACTGATCGTGCAGATTCTTCACATGCTCATGCCAACATCATCACTAATGGAAGTTCTAACTAAAAGCAACACAAAAGTCAGATTGATTCTTCGTCAAACCAAAGAATCTACAAAGTTAAAGACTTAAAGAACTTCATCAGTCTGAAATCCAATGTCAAAGAGCGGTGAGCATGTGAAGAATGCCGTGAGACACTGGGAGCACGAAGCAGACATGAAGGCAGACTTGATGCATACAACAACACATACTATCACTACCATCACAAAGAACAATGATAAAACAAGATTATGATGACGTCAAAGCAGAACTGCTCAAAGAAAACAATTTCCATACACTGGGGAGATTGTTCGAATCAAGGCACTTCTTCTCACAAGAAAGAAGAATGTCGGAAGACGTCAAAGCTACTATTACATCAGCACTTTCACCGTCTGTATTCATCACCAACACTTGAGGGGGAGATTGTTGGAATCACTCCTAAACCTTAATTCAAGTGTTAGTAATTAATGTGTAATAGTTAGCTTAATATGGCCTTTATGTTAGTAATTAGCCTTAGGCTTATGTAGAAGGCCCATAAGCCTAGGCCTAAGGAAAAGGATGGGAACTAGGAGTGTTGCCCTAGCTTACCTCCTACAAATACCTCATGTAAACCCTCACTTGAGGGTTGGTTGTTCAATTTATCTCTTTCACATACTCCTATGCCTAACCTTTCTTTATATCGTGTGTGTGTGTGTGTGTTTGATATTTGTTCAACCGATCTCATCTCCTCTCTATTTCTTCTATTGTTACTTGTGTTACATATTTGGGAACCTAACAGTTCGGTTACCGATCTGGCTAACACAAATGGGATTCGTCAATCCCGATAGGCCTATCCATAATATTTGCGCTCACTCGCAAGTGATTAGTGGTCCATGATGTTGGGGACTTTTGGCATAAACAAATGATACAGGTTCTACTTACCAAGTTTTAATATTTATATTGTCTCGTTATACCTATGGTCTACCCTAATGCACTAACGGGAAGTGTACCGAGGTCGTCCCAAGAGCTATGTGTGTTGAATTATTACTAAGTCTAGGTGTCACATATTTAAATATGATTTTGATAAGGTATTAGTTAATAAACTACTAAAGCAGATAAAATCAAATAAAGTTAAAGGTTCAATCAATAGAGGAGAGTGGTGCTAACCTAGTTAATCAACCTAGCTAATAATGTCTACATCTAATTACTTCCAATTACTTTAGGTGGGGTCAAAGTCGAGAGGAAAACATTTGGTCAATTCGCCCTAACCTATCAGCAAAGATGCCACCACTGGAGAAGTCAGGTGTCCCTTCATAAGTCCAGTTGTTCCTGGTCCCCTAAGCCAAGTCATTAAGTTCCACTACATGCTAGATTTATAATAGTGAGTGCCCGGGCGTTAGCAACTTAAACACTCACCCCCTAATTCTTAAGTTCATCCAAACGGTAGGTGATCAGTTGGTCAAACCGAACAAGTAGAAAGGGTCGTCAATTGGTCATATCTTACCCTTCCCGTCTCAGTCTACTCACTTAGGGTCAGTTGGTCATATCTCCTAAACAACTAGCCTCTACTGCCATTCAAAACTACCGAAACAAGGGTAGCTACCAATAAACTATGCATGCATACACTTTGAAATAATTATATGGAATTAAAGTAAACGCAGACAAAACAATTAAGGAATCATAACTAGGCCAGCACCTAGAGGTGCTTAGCCGCTCATATTAACCATACAAATCAATTCAATATTCAATGTTACGAAATACATGAATCGAAAGTAAAGAAAAGATAAAATGCTAATGCTTATCGTAGGGGAGTGATTTCTCCCTTGGAGATGGCTCCGTATGCTCCTCTGGACCTGCCTTTGGCTTCTTCCCACGTTCTTTGGTTGTGGTGTTTGAAATGGGATACTTTGAAATGCTGTAAATCGTGGGGTATTTATAGGCCAGATCTGGGTTACGGCTTAACCAATAGAATAGTTACGCCGTAATCCTCAATTTCATCGTGATTTGCACTAGATCTGCTGGTTACGGCGTAACCTTAGAAGTGGTTACGCCGTATCTTCAATATTTCATGGTTACGCCGTAGTTTATGCAAGAGTTACGGCGTAGTTATCAGCGGCGTAGAACCTTATTTGACCTAATATAGTTATGTCGTAGTCTTTTTGGAGAGTTACGCCGTAACCTTATGATGAGTTGGCTTTCTGAGTCACGCTTTAGTTACGGCATAATGTGAGTGAGGAGTTACGCCGTAACTTCTTCAAAGTGAGCATACTCTGATAAATCTTTAATAATTCTCCAATTCCGCGTCTCTTTAGCTCCAATGCTCATAATTTACCTGAAAGTGGAAAACAATGGAAAACAAGCATAAATCCATATAAATGATATAAATTACAAGCATTATCAGGGGAAATTGACACTTAATATTCAGGATTATTTGATGTTATCAAATATCCCCCCACTTGAACTCTACTTGCCCTCAAGTAGACCTTATTAGATAGATTCCTAAAAAGATATCTCCCATTACCTGGAAAATATAAGTTTACAAATCCCTTATGCTAGAATAAAACAAAGCCGAACACCTCACGAAATGGGAACGAAACACTCAAATCTCTCAACTATTCTAAGTGTCAATTTCAGGGTGATCACTCAATCGCACAGTCATAGCATGTATTCTATCATAAGCTTGGCGGTTACACAAATCTGCACCACTAGAGTTAAGGGCTAAAAAATTTTCGAAGGCAATATGGGTAGACACGACAAAGGTTAAGAGGGTGACTCGTCATTACTAACATGTCACGGCGAAGTGGACAAAATCAATGATACATGACCAAATCCATGGCCAAGACACCAAAGATTGCTCGCTGCATCACCTAGACATGCTTCATGACTAAAGGGTAGGATAAGACATGGGATATATAAATGGTGTAAAATAAAAATCAAGCAGGTAGTCTAAATCTATAACCAAGTCATCACCACTTACCATTCGCCCAAAGTTCAAGCTTTGAAGTCAAGAAACCGGATCATAAAATACTAGGTAGATGTGTCATTAGAGGACGTCATGATGGGCACACTACCTTTTCTCCAACTGTTGGCATAATTACCAACTCTAATCTTCGAATGTGACCGAGGTGGCCTCCTCGATACTAAATCTATATAAAGCTCAAAATATAGTGCTTATAACATTGCACTTTACAATAACTAAACATAACTTTTTCAACATATAATAACAACTAAACATATCTCCCCACTTGAGATGAACAAGCGGAGGAAATTGAGGGGGTCTTGATGATCTTTAAGAATATGTAGGTCGGCCCAGCATAATTCGAACCTTTCCACTTGAACCTTGAGCTTGACAAATGATGACTTTTAATCACAAATAAAGAACTCTGAGGTAAAAATTTAAGGTGTATAGGTGTAATCAGAAACAATATATTGGGTTAAACGGAAATGAAAGAATGGCTTTCGGATAAGATTGGGGAATCTAAAAGGGTATCTTGCACTAAAGGTGAGTGCAACAAAAGTTCACATGGGGGTGATTAAATTCGAGGTGACTGTCGATAGACACACAATAGTATAGGCTATTTCTAATTTGATAATCCTATAATATTGCCCATGTAAGCTGAAAAGTCCAAATCATCGAGCTAACTCATATACCTAGTCTATGGTCTTGAAATGATGCAAGGCCAAGTTCTAAAGTTTATAAACTCTGCAGGCACACTCATAATTTGGTAGATTTGGGGTAAAATATTGGAAGCGGATAAGGCTAATCTCACCATATAATATCCAAGGGTTATGTGCTGGGATAAGGTCTAATCTAGTTAGGTTAAGAAAAACATGTCAGAATTTTAAAAATGGCATAATTTTTCAAATAAACTAAACGAGGGCAAAACCAAAGTTCAAGAGATAATTCTACTCCCGTCCCCCTCACTTGAATTGTACAAAGTCCCTTTTGTACTAGTTAAATAAGGTGAAGAAAAATCTATAATGAAGTAGGGAACTTCCCTCAAAATTTGCTCCAAAGAAGAAGGTACGAGAAAAATTAGATGCCATTATAAGCATCCATAGTGAAACTTCAATCAATGAAATCACACTACCGACAAACATAATTCCTAAAAGAAAAAAATGAAAAATGAAAATAACTTCATTTTCTAGGAATCACGGGTTGCATTTAGCATATACAGCACCAGCTTTTAACCACTTAGTGTCCCCGAATGGACTAGTGAAGTCTGGTGAGGGTTTCTGGGGGCCATACGCTAAACAATTCATTTAAAATACTAATACAAGGTTATAGTGTTTAAAATGAAAGAAGTAAAACAGAGGAAAGTTACGTCGTAACTCTTAAGAGGGTTGTAAGTAACTAAACAAGCCGGCATGCAGCGGTAAGGGTCTTAGACGTAACCACTGGCGAGATGGTATTATTACGCCGTAATTGGTAATGCATCGAAACTACTGCTGTAAGGGGTTGGTTCTGGTAACCAACTGAGATGAGTTCTGTAGTAACTCGGTGAATCGAGCATAACTGCGGCGATTACTCAAGTTCAAAAATGGTTAAACACAAAACCAAGCAATGAAAAAACAAAAGAAAGGGATAATTCGGGTTGTCTCCTGAAATAGCACTTTTCTTTATTTACTAGTCTTTAAGTTAGACTCAGAGTCACGGGGCTTTATGGTGGCCTTTGGACTTGGCCTACCTCTTCCATGTCCTTCATTAAGTTATGCCTGACCCAAGCGACATTTGTGGCAGTGCGGAGGTATTCTTTAGTCTTGATCATCCGAATTTTTCAAAATTTTTCCTCCGGCCCCAAGTGGTATCGAGTGAACTCATATTTTTCGGCAATAATCGGTGGCGGTCTCTTAAACTGGATGCCAAGAAGTTTGCATCTTCTTTTCATTATACTTCATCATCGGGGTCAATGAACCCATCTTCACCTTGAAGCTCGAGGTAATCAAAATCGTCGTCGGAATCGGTGTCTTTAAGTTGGTTATCGTTAACTGAATTTTCCACGATCATTTGTTTACATTCCTCATGTTCCTTCTTCGATGAGTCCTTGGTGTCATCATTTGATTCTCCATTTGGAACTTCGTGGTTAGGTTTATCTTTACTCATACACCTATTCCAAAATTTCTCCTTAGTTAGCGCGTCAATTTTTCCGTATTTGATTATGACCCAATCGTCGAATCCTAAATCATCTGGCCAAGGCAATTCTGTTATTTCTGAGTCATTATTCGAGGTCCACGAGGAACTTCGTCTTCCCAACTCTCTCAATCTTTGCTTCCCCGTTACATTCATAATCAAAAGGATTGGGGAAGCCCAAACATTTCGTCGATGGTTTTAATTTGTTCCACCAATGATTTTAGTCCTTCGTCATTTTTATTGCGGAATGATATATCGAGGGGTTTAATGGTTTTCTCGAAGAATATGTCTTTCATATTTGAGTTCTAGATTTCGGCAAGGCTGAATTAATTATTGCATCACCGAACCTTCTGAGTACCAATCTCTGAATGACAGTCCCCAAATTAGCGTCATGTCTCACGATTCATGTGGGCATATCAAACTTTGTTCTTCATATTGCCCCTCCGTTGCAATACTCACGAAAGGGGTTGCTTGAATTAGGCCATGCTTGTGTGAACTCATCTTCCGTGATGAGTAAAGGTCTGCGATAATGCTTGATAGGTGGTCCTTCCACTTCGTTAATCGAGAACTCGGATAATATTTCTTCATCGTTAAGTGTAGTCCACATGTATCTGTCATCATTAACCCTCTCTTTATCAACCCCTCCATCGCAGGTTTTCAGGGGTCACAGAACCCCATAAGCGTAACATTCTCCATCGTCAATTGCAATAGCCTTACACCAATGACTCTTCCTTTTAGAGTTGTGAACCTCGGTAAACTTGTCATTGCTTGCATCCTGGTTACGCCGTAACTCGAGGTTTGATTCGGTAGCTCCATTTCACCTTCGATTATTAGACTTATCGGAGGATTTGTCATTTTCAAAAAATACTGCTTTACATATTGTAGATTTGTTCTTTTGTGCCTCATTTCTCTTTTGTACCTCGTCGCCAAGCTTCCCAATCAAATTTTCCAAGTTCTTTAGTGACACGTCATGGGTAGAAAGGCTCTTGTTTGTATTATCTTGGAAATTTTTTAGCCATTCTTCTTGCTCCTTTTGCCTCTTGGTTGAATCCACAAGGTACTTGTTAATCATTTCCTCCAAGTTAGTTCTTCTTTCACTACGCTCATAATATGGTGGGGGTCCTCCCGCGGTAGCCATTACGATTTATCAGTAAAGGTTGATTCTCTCCATATTTAGCTTCTTCGATCGTATTTTCTTCATCAAAATTAGGACAATTCTTAGTTAGATGTCCCCCACCACAGTTTTCGCAGCCAACTTGGATGGCATGAACAATTTCTTTGATTTTTAGCATATCTCGACCTAGATTCTCTAACTTGTTGGTTATGGCAGCAATTCCATCGCAACTTCCGCCCTGGTTGCTTTTCCTTCTTCCATCGTGCCATTTTTGGGAGTGATCAGCCATTTTTTGAATGGCTTCAATCGCTAGAGTAGGAGTCATGTTTGGGATTGGTCCTTGATAGTCCAGCATCTGTCTTGCAATCACGTTGATTCCTTTGTAGAAGATGTTGACCTTCTGCTGGTTGTTCAGATCATGTGTAGGACATTTGTAAAGTAGATCGTTGTATCTATCCCAGGCTTGAGCCAACTTGGATGGCATGAAAAATTTCTTTGATTTTTAGCATATCTCGACCTAGATTCTCTAACTTGTTGGTTATGGCAGCAATTCCATCGCAACTTCCGCCTTGGTTGCTTTTCCTTCTTCCATCGTGCCATTTTTGGGAGTGATCAGCCATTTTTTGAATGGCTTCAATCGCTAGAGTAGGAGTCATGTTTGGGATTGGTCCTTGATAGTCCAGCATCTGTCTTGCAATCACTTTGATTCCTTTGTAGAAGATGTTGACCTTCTGCTGGTTGTTCAGATCATGTGTAGGACATTTGTAAAGTAGATCGTTGTATCTATCCCAGGCTTGATACAACGTTTCATCGTCGTCTTGCATGAAATTATGGATCTCCAAAAGCTGGTTAGAAATATTCGACGGAGGACAATACCTTTGAATGAAGTGCTTCTTAAGTAAAGCCCAAGTATTAACTGCACTGGCGGGCAATCTTTCAATCCATCTTCTCGGCCCGGTAAGAGTCATGGGGAATACCCTTAGCATAACAGACATCATGAGACAGCGGAATGTTGAAAGGCTTGCGATGTATAGGACATTTTCAGCGTGCTCATATGCATCCTCGCCTTGTTTCGGAAAAAGGTTATACGAAGCTCCCTCATAAATTGGTCTTTTATCTCGAAATGGACATCAGCTCCAATTGCCGGTCTTACAAGACCCGGCCCTTGTTCAGCTCTTGTCAACGCCAAATATTCCTCAAGGGTGAGGTCATCAATGCTAACAACTTCTATGGTACCTGAAAACTTGAATATTGATCGTAAGAATTTGAGAAATTTTAAAATAAAACAAAAATGAAAGACTTAATAGCAATCCTAATATAACTCCACGGCAGCGGCGCCAAAAACTTGATGCAGGTTTTACTGACGAGGTTTTAATATTTATATTGTCTCGTTATACCTATGGTCTACCCTAATGCACTAACGGGTGATGTACCCGATCGTGTGTAGTGTAGTATTTGGTAAAACCGAGGTCGTCCCAAAACTATGTGTGTTGAATTATTACTAAGTCTAGGTGTTACAGATTTAAATATGATTTTGATAAGGAATTAATTAATAAACTACTAAAGCAGATAAAAGCAAATAAAGGTAAAGGTTCAATCAATAGAGGAGAGTAGTTCTAACCTAGTTAATCATCCTAGCTAGTAATGTCTACGTCTAATTACTTCCAATTACTTTAGGTGGGGTCAAAGTCGAGAGGACAACATTTGGTCAATTAGCCCTAACCTATCAGCAAGATGCCACCTTGGAGAAGTCGGGTGTCCTTCAGAAGTCAGGTGTTCACGGTCCCTAAGCCAAGTCATTAAGTTCCGCTACATGCTAGATTTATAATAGTGAGGTGCCGGGCGTTAGCAACAAACACTCACCCCTAATTCTTAAGTTCATCCAAGCGGTAGGTGTCCGGTTGGTCGAATCACACAAGTAGAAAGGTCGATGGAGTTGGTCATATCTTACCCTTCCCATCTCAGTCTACTCACTTAGGGTCATTTGGTCATATCTTCTAAGCAACTAGCCTCTACCGCCATTCAAAACTACCGAAACAAAGGTAGCTACCAATAAACTATGCATGCATACACTTTGAAATAGTTATACGGAAGTAAAGTAACGCAGACAAAACAATTAAGGAATCATAACTAGGCCAACACCTAGAGGTTCTTAGCCGCTCATATTAACCATATAAATCAATTCAATATTCAATGTTCTGAAATAGATCAAAGTAAAGAAAAAGATAAATGCTAATGCTTATCGTAGGGGAGTGATTTCTCCCTTGGAGATGGCTCCGTATGCTCCTCTAGACATGCCTTTGGCTTCTTCCCACGTTCTTTGGTTGTGGTGTGTGAAATGGGATGCTTTGAAATCTGGAAATGCGTGGGGTATTTATAGGCGGATGCGGGTTCGGCGTAACCAATAGAATAATTACGCCGTAATCCTCAATTTCATCGTAATTTGCACTAGATCTGCTGTTCTGGCGTAAACTTAGAAGTGGTTACACGTATCTTCAATATTTCATGCGCCGTAGTTTATACAAGAGTTACTGGCGTAGTTATCGGCGTGGAACCTCATTTGACCTAATATAGTTACGTCATAGTCTTTTAGGAGGTTCGCCGTAACCTTATGATGAGTTGGCTTTACGAGTCACGCTTTAGTTATGGCGTGTGAAGAGGGAGTTACGCGGTAACTTCTTCAAAGTGAGCATACTCGATAAATCTTTAATAATTCTCAATTCGCGTCTTAGCTCAATGCTCGTAATTTAACTGAAGTGGAAAACAATGGAAAACAAGCGTAAATCCATATAAATGATATAAATTACAAGCATTATCGGGGGAAATTGACACTTAATTTCAGGATTATTTGATGTTATCAACAACTTAGGCATGCAATAATAAAGGCATTCAATTTGCAAGTAATTGTCCATAATCAAAACAGTAGCATGTAATAAAAATAGTAGCAAGTATCTCCCCCAGAAGAGTTTATAAAACAGTTAAACAAAGGCTATGGGCTCAGCGTGATCAATTAGGTGTAACGATATATTTTATGTCAACTATAGAGTATGGCAAGACAATGATCTTTAGCGATTACCTACGAAAGCATAGTATTCACGTTTTAGTATAGTGTACGATATAAGTGTACAAGTATATGTAGTTTGTTGGCTTTCAATATGATGTTGTACATGAATCCTTAAGTTAAAGTATCCCTTAAGTGTCGTTTGGCGCCCTTTTATAAATAACCTCGTACCATCGTTCGGGCTATCAAAATCAAGAGGTCGTGTGGTGAACGTCTGAGGAGCCAGGACACTTTAAGTTGTAAATCCACAACTCGTCGATACGACACCCCGAAGAGGCCTCTTATGATAATGAAATTCCTTACTATTGTTGTACTTGTCATTTATAAGTGAAGTATTTGACGAGACAAATGGTATATAAAACATGTGTCGTGTTTCGTCAAAGACTATTGATTGACTTGTGTGACGATATGCTGATATAAATTATGTGTCGTGAAGTAGTTTAACATGCCATATGGTCATTTACTTAGTTTGTCAAAAGTCTAGCAAAGTCTAATCCAATGAACCAAGTTTTAAAATGAGAATCGGCCACTAAGTCCAAACTAGCTGTGCGGCTAAATTATGTTTAAACAACTTGAGATGATATTCAAGGTCATGTCTATGGTTATGTCTAAGTTTAAAGACTTTAAAACAACAACGTCGGCTTAACCTTGGCTACGTTTCGGCCTCAAAGGATCAAAATACTACTAAATTTCTTCAAATTTGGTTGTTTTCCAGTCTACAACAGGTCCAGTTAGTTTTTGTAGGTTTTAGCCTTTGTTTTTCACTTTCTGCTTATGTGCTCCTGCCTTTTTGTAGAAAAAGTCATTAAGAAAATTTTGTGCTTTACACTTTTGCTGATTCGGACCAAAAATGGGTCAAAACCCCGTTTTAAAATCGTATCAGCAAGCTTTTGTTCCAGCACCATATTTTCATCTAGTAAGACTTAACTAGGCATAACTTATTAACCACAAGTCCTTTTTAAGTGATTCAAAAGTCCAAATTCATATTTTTATATTCTCTAACAGATTCTTAAGCTTAATTAAGTCCAAGGTCGAAAGTTTACCTATATCAATGGTCTATGTGGAAAACTAGAAGGGGGGGGGGTTGAATAGTTTTGCCGATTTAAAGTTGATTTCAAAAACTTTAGATCCGATATTATGTGAAATCGTATGGATGTTGAGAACGTGTAGATCTAATGATAATGCAAGCAAATAAATAAAGTTAAGGGATAGAAATGACACAACCGATTTATAGTGGTTCGGCTACAAGGTCACCTTCCTTGCCCTACTCCACTCCCCGAGTCACCTACTCGAGAGTTCAAGCACTATATCAACAAACTCCTTCACTTGGCGGAGAAGCCTTCACAACGTTGCTTACACTTTTTCGGTACAAAGCTAGATACCGAGTCCGTAACACGGTGGACCAAACCAACACAACTATTACACAACAAATATGTGAAATATCAAATACAAGATCTTAACTCGAGAAATCTTGCGGTGAAACAAATCAATCAAGGACCCCTTGCTTGGATGACTTGTAGAATGCTCGTGATCTAGCCTTAGAGAAGGACCTATATGAGGATCACAAATAGAAAGAAGAAGAACAACTCTCTAGATCAAGTGATCTATATGTTAGAAGAGAATGAGAGTGTATGAGTGAGTTAGAATGAAGAAATGGCTCTCTATTTATAGGAAAATTTCTTCTCTTATCCACGGATCCCACGGATCCCTCCCACTGGGATCCGGCTAGTGTAATCCTAGGGATCCGTGGTCGCTCCTCTTGCCCATGGGTTTTATGGTTATGGGTCATGGGTTATGGGTTGGTCCATGGGTTTTCTTTAGATTCAATGTATCTAAGTATACATTGTATCAAGTCTTCTTTGGTATAGGTTAAGATCCATTGGTTATGGTTTTTACCCATCCTAATAAACTATTACAACAAATGCTTAATTATTACATTTTTGTATTTAAATGGCTATATGTAAATCCTTTACAAAAATAACATGTATCCTTATAATTATACTTAAGATAACATTACATTTGTTATCAACAAAACACAAAGAGATCGCAAAATATTAATAAACGTTTTTACGATTTATTTGTATTAACAGTCTAATTACAAGTATATACTTATATTTCATTGCAGAAAGTTTGGCTGCACATTCAGTCTCACCAAAACGACCATAAGTATAGTTCTAAAACTTTTTTTTGATGCACGGCTTTCGCCAAACTTCAAGTTTAGGTCTTAGCTACATTTCATAAAACTGGGCCAACTACCAGAAATGACCATAACCATGAGTTTTTCTTAAATGAAATCTGGTGTGCAGATTTTGACATGTTTCACCATTTTGGCTCTCAATTACTCATCGGGATGAGTTATGGGCGAAACGACCGTAAGACATAGCTCTACAAGCCTATAGTATTGAATTAACCTCAAATTTTATTGAGATGATCAGTTTAATCAATCTTTGGGACTGTTTCAGAGTTCAGGTTCATAGAACTTACCTAGGATTTGTTTTAGATTGTTTTCATGGTCACAACCTCATATACAACATCAATCAAGCCATATTACATATACTACTTATATAAAATTACATCAAATAATTATAGAGATTATTACAACCATATTGAATGAAGATGAAAATAAACTCAAATCTTACAAGGATTAGGATGACAAGTTACTAGTACAACAAGAACAATTCAACCCTTAACCCTACTAATCTCCAATCCTCGTCTTGAATCTGTTAATACAAATAAATCGTAGAAACGTTTATTATTATTTAACTCACCCCTCTTCTTACAAACTTTCTCATATATTCTTACATTCCTCTAACTTCAGATCTCTTGATCTAGATAGTAGTTCTTCTTTCTTTTGTTGTGATTCTCATATAGGTCATTTTCTAAGGCGAGATCACGAGCATTCTACAAGTCATCCAAGCAAGGGGTCCTTGATTGATTTGTTCCTCCACAAGATTTTTGTAGCGAAGATCTTGTATTTAATATTTCACATATTTGTTGTGTTATAGTTGTGTTGGTTTGGTCCTCCGTGTTAAGGACTCGGTATTTAGCTTTGTACTAGAAAAAGTGTAAGCAACTTTGTGAAGGATTCTCCGCCGAGTTGAAGGAGTTTGTTGACATAGTGCTTGAACTCTCGAGTAGGTGACTCGGGGAGTGGAGTAGGGCAAGGAAGGTGTCCTTGCAGCCGAACCACTATAAATCGGTTGTGTCATTTCTATCATTTACTTTACTTGCATTACTTATAGATCTATACTTTCTCTCCATCCACACGATTTCACATAACATCGAATCTAAAGTTTTTGAAACTAAGTTAAAATCGGCAAAACTATTCAACCCCCATTCTAGTTTTCCACAATTGGCATCAAGAGATAACTTTACAAAAGTTTTAAAGTAAATAGTATTTTAAAAACTTTTCGATCACTATGGGTTCTGAAAATTATAAAGAAGGGCAATCTATGCAATGACCTCCACTACTTGAAACTAATGGTTTTATTTATTGGAAAAATAGATTCGAAGCATTATGTGAAGTCAAAGATATTGATCTTTGGTACATCATTGTTGAAGGCAATTTTGAAGCCACTACAAAAGATGAAACCGGAAATTTAGTAAACACACCTCATGATCAACTCACCGATGATCATAAGAAAAAGCTTTCCAAAAATAGTGAAGCTAAAATGCTTTTATACAATGCTTTACCCAAAAAGGAATTCGAAAGAATTTCCATGCTTAAAACCTCTAAAGAAATTTGGAATTCTTTAGTTGTAACTCATCAAGGAAATCAACAAGTTAAAAACAATAAAATAGATTGGTTTGTTCAACAATATGAACAATTTTCAATATCGGATGAGGATACTATAGATCATTCTTTTGCTAACCTTAATACTATAATTACATCATTACAAGCACTTGATGAGTATTTCTCTAGTCGTAATCATGTTAGAAGATATCTAAGGGCACTTCCATCCAAGTGGAGATCTAAGGTGACGGCAATCGAAGAATCAAAAGACTTGTCAATCCTCACCCTCGATGAACTCATAGGCAATCTAAAGGTCTATGAGCTTGTCCTCGCTAAAGATTCGAAGCCTGAAAGAAGGAGAAGTACAAATATCTTGCCTTAAAGCCAACAAGGTCTCAAGAGATGAAGAAAACTCTTCTTCGGATAGTGATGATGAAGAGTATGCCATGGCGGTAATGGATTTCAAGAAGTTCTTTAGAAGAAAGGGAAGATATGTCAAGCAACCATATGGCGACAAGAAGGGGTTCCGGAAAGGCAAAGGCGACAAAAGCAAGGGATGAAGCGTGCTTATTTTAAGTGTGGGGACCCTAATCACTTCATTAGTGAGTGTCCCAAACGTGACGAACAAAAAGCGTTTGTGAGTGGTTCGTGGGGGATGAGCGAGGAGGAGGACGAAGAAATTTTTCTCATGGCAAATGATTCAAACGAGGTATGTCCCAAATCTCTCTATTATAGTAGCTCATCATTAGATTATGATTCATCGCATCGTGAATATGATAAACTTTGCAAAATTAGTTTAAAAGTAATTAACAAAAACAAGATTTTGAAAAACCAAAATGAACGTTTAGAAAAGGAAGTCTTTGAGTTAAAAGCTAAATTAAAACGTTTAGAAAAGGGGAAGATATCAAGTGGGGAATGTGAGCTTTGTGTTCAACTTTAAACACTAGTTGATAATCTAGATTCCAAGATTGCTAGAATGAGTACTAATACTCTTGATATGATATTAGATAGTGTTAAACAGGAAACAACCAAAAAGGTTTAGGTATTCAGCAACTTGATGCTTCAACTAGTGAAAACAAAGAAACACAATTCGTCAAAGCAATAGAAAAACTAGTCACTATAGTCACGGATCCCACAAAAAGGGAACCGGCTAGTGTAAAAGTAGGGATTCGTGGGTCTGCTGAAGCTAATAGTAGTAATAATATAGCCTCCTCATCTAGAACCGATTTTTTTATTGTTAATAAGAAGAAACCAACCCATGTTACTGTTAGACAACCACCTCTAAGACAAAATAAAAGTTTTATAAGAAACAAAGGTCCATCGTTTTCAAAACCAAACACATTTATAAAGAGGCCTAATAATGTTTATCCGAGAAGTAACCATCAAATGGGATGGAATCCTAATAGGCAGCGGTTTCCATTTCAAAACTTTGCACCATGGAATACATACTCACCTTTTCCACATATGTCTAACATGAATGAAATGTATAACACTAATGGACCCATGAACAAATGGGGACCAAACTTTTGAGTTAATTTTTTTCTTAGGTGTGCTTAAAGGTCGACCTAGATCCAAATGAATGGATCAAGGATAGCGGGTGCATGAGGCACATGACCGGTAATAAAGGTTTATTTTCCACATATGAATCCTTCAATGGAGGAAATGTGGTATTTGGAAATAGCAAAAGCAAAATCATCGATAAAGGTACGATTTCTAACAAATCTCTAACCATTAACGATGTATGTCACGTAGAAAACCTAAACTTTAACCTTCTAAGTATAGGACAAATAAGTGATAAGAAGTGTAACGTGATTTTTAATGAAACCGGTAGTAAGATATTGAAAAACGGTATCACTATAGGAAGAAGAATTAGAAAACATGGAGTCTATGTCATTAAAATCGGTAATGAACCTAAAGACAAACTTTGTCTTACTTTTATGGATGATACTTCGACCTTATGGCATCGAAGATTGGGTCATGCCAATATCGGACTTCTTCAATCGCTATCATCCAAAGATCTAGTAAGAGATCTAACAAAATTAAAATATGAACATCACTTTTTTGATGCTTGTAACGTAGGAAAACAAGTCCATGCTAGTGTGACAACTCGCAATTTCAGGTCATTTCTCAAGTTTCACTATTTCATCATTAATCGTAAACTGGGTTTACGAGTATCAAATTCACGTAACCTTAATGGTTTAGCTGCGAATTCATGAACAATCATCAAAGACATTTCACATAGACTAGGTTTAGTCTACATTTCATTAGCATCATTATCATCACGTTAGTTCATTCATGATTTTTGCATTTCACAATAAACGCGTAATTTTCATATTAAATAAACGCTATCGCGTAATTAATTATTTTGAACAATTGATCCGATACTTCCAAAAATCTTCCCGACATATTTTTATACTTACATTAAGTTTATAAAAATAATATTATGAGTTTACCCAGTGTTTTAAATTTATGTTGTACATAAATTGTTAAAGTTATATTATTATGACGGTTTTCTTAAAAACTACACGATAATTATTATTTCACTCAAATTTTGCAAGAAATGTATTTTTATAATTTCTATGACCTCAATATATTTTACTTTGACCAATTAAAATTTATTTTTAGCTAACGCTACCCTAAATGTCCAAATATATACATAACTACTAAACAAGATTTACAAAGTACCCATTTACTTACACTTATACATTTATATACATAATAAAAAGAAAAAAAAAATATATGTATTGTAGGTACATACCCCCTTGTCGACACAAGGGGGGTGATTCACCTAAAATATTTACAAGATCTTTACTTATATTGTTTGACACTCAATCTCTTAGACATACATCAAATAATTCAAAGTGTAAAAAGTCAAGGTTTTCTCTCTTCTTTTCCTTCTTCAAAACCGGCCACCACAAGTGAGTAAGAAGGAGATCACCAAAATTTCTCAAGTCAAGTTTTTAACAATCTAGATACACTCTTAGTTAAGGTTTTGAAATAAAAACCTATGGTGTTTAAGATAAATCCTTTGTTCTAATCACCTCATCAAGTTAACTAGTAAGCATTCATTATCATCATAATATTTCATACTCATTATTATGGTCATATCATTTTATTTGAGAAACATGCAAGTTATGTGATGATTATACCACTTTTTAAGGTTTTTAATGTTTTTAAGTGTTAAATATAAATAATCCATCCTATAATTACTCCTTGTTATATATTAGTCTTGGTGATGTCTAGGAACCCATGACACCCTAAGAAGGTGTATGGTAGGATTAGAATAGCTCTGGAGTTGTTTTGAATGGGTTAGAATAGGTTTGGCGCGAGAAAAACTCATTTCGACACGTTTTAAAAAGGGTCTGTCCTTATTTTGAAATTCTGGAAAATCCGACAGTAGATAAAAATGTTTGGCCTAGATATATAGAAAATATACTTTAAAACGAAACCGTGGCCGCTTGAACGGATTAAAACGGACTTATAACGAAGAAGTTATGAATTTTTCAATTTGGCGACGAAAAATATAATTTTCTGGAATTTCAGCATGTTATTTCCACTTTTTATGAGTCAAAAATGAGGTTTAGGCGTTATAAAAATGTGGCGATTTAACGAAAATATATTAGTTACTTTGATAAAACATTTGGAGAACTAAAGTTTTGGAGAAACTAAAACCATTTGGAGAACTAAAATGTTGGAGAACTAAAATTGGAGTACATTTTCTTATAAAAGTTATATTCTCTTAATAAATCACTAAATGATTTTCGTCGGATATCATTTCAACATAAATACATGTAGGATAATTTAAAAACGGTCAAGACGTTAAAAGGTTATTTTCTTTGACGAAAAGGATTATTTTCAAAAATTCATAAGTGGTATAAATATCATCCGAATTGCATGCATAACATTACATCATGACTTATTATATATCATATCATTCATAATAGGTCGCAGTTAGAGATTGCGCCTCATTTCAGTGTACTCACTTTTGTCATCGCATCATTGTACCCAGTGAGTTTTCATAGCCCCATTTTTAATTGTTTGGAACTATTTTGGGGGAGATACATGCTTAACTATTTTTCACAAGTACTTTATATTTTTAAGGATAACTCCTATCATGATTACCATCGTTTCAAAACCGAATGTTGTACTATATCAATTGTTCTTGTTTGCGTGCTATAGTTATACGTCGAATAAAGTACTATATCAGTTGACTACTGATACATTGAGTCATGTACTATTGATTATGTGCTATAGTTCTACGTCGTATAATGTTCTAAATCAGTTGACTACTGATACATTGAGTCTAGTCCTATTGATTAAGTGCTATTGTTCTACGTCGAGTTAGGTACTATTGTGAATCCATTTGACATCATGTGTTTGAACATAAACTACACACATTTTGGCATTGTGAACACACAGGTCGCAAGTTTTGTATGGGCGGAACTTGGAACTGGGTGGATTTACAATGCCTTTGCTGCATAAATGATTTTGAAAGGCTTTACATTTCAACACAAACTCTATGAACTCACTCAACCTTTGTGTTGACACTTTTAGCATGTTTTATCTCAGGTATCTAAGGCATTCACTTCATGGCATGCATGTGGACATATCATACTCCTTTGGGTTTTATGAACTTTAAAACATCGTTTGAATTGTAACAAACTTATTTCCGCACAAGTTGATTTTCATTTGGGACCTATACTTTGTAAACTCTGATTATTTTATTAAATCAAACGATGTATTTTCCAAACGACACTTTAGGTCGTTCAATATAACTGTGATTGTGATGCTATGACGGTCAATCCCCAGAATTCCATTCGCAAAACGGTAATTTGGGGGTGTGATTGGCATCGAGCTTCGTTATAGAGAACTAGGTAGCATCATTGACCCTAGACTATAACTACATCATCATAGCATCTCATCATTTCATCATAAGTGCATATTCACTTTACATGCGGTTTATATCGTACATTTTTTCGAGTTGTTTACTTTCATTTCAAAATCGATTGTCACATTGATGCCTTCAAATACCATCCCATCATACTCACATCACTTTGACATGGAGAATGCCCTGTCACTCCCTATCACAATTTTAACATTAGTTGACTCAACACCAAACATCATATGAGTCGATTAGTCCAAGCATTGCATAGTTACTCCTAAATTATACATAGCCTGATCACCTATGTCTAATTCAGGAAGAATCATGCAATGAAGGGAGTAGTAGGCTTATATGTGTAAGCAATTCCATGACCGAGCAAAATTTTCAAAAGACCCGTTAATCAAACCGATTTAGCCTAATCTCATGACAGTTCTTGTTTGATGAGTTGTGAGATTAAGTAAAATCGGTTACCTAAAAGTCTTTTGAGGGTTTTGCTCGAGAATGGGAAAGTTTGCCACATCAAACCCTAAACCGGAGAGACTAACACGAACTGAATTCAGGGACTGAATTCCTTTTTGGATGGGCAAATGTGACAACTCGCAATTTCAGGTCATTTCTCAAGTTTCACTATTTCATCATTAATCGTAAACTGGGTTTACGAGTATCAAATTCACGTAACCTTAATGGTTTAGCTGCGAATTCATGAACAATCATCAAAGACATTTCACATAGACTAGGTTTAGTCTACATTTCATTAGCATCATTATCATCACGTTAGTTCATTCATGATTTTTGCATTTCACAATAAACGCGTAATTTTCATATTAAATAAACGCTATCGCGTAATTAATTATTTTGAACAATTGATCCGATACTTCCAAAAATCTTCCCGAAATATTTTTATACTTACATTAAGTTTATAAAAATAATATTATGAGTTTACCCAGTGTTTTAAATTTATGTTGTACATAAATTGTTAAAGTTATATTATTATGACGGTTTTCTTAAAAACTACACGATAATTATTATTTCACTCAAATTTTGCAAGAAATGTATTTTTATAATTTCTATGACCTCAATATATTTTACTTTGACCCATTAAAATTTATTTTTAGCTAACGCTACCCTAAATGTCCAAATATATACATAACTACTAAACAAGATTTACAAAGTACCCATTTACTTACACTTATACCTTTATATACATAATAAAAAGAAAAAAAAAATATATGTATTGTAGGTACATACCCCCTTGTCGACACAAGGGGGGTGATTCACCTAAAATATTTACAAGATCTTTACTTATATTGTTTGACACTCAATCTCTTACACATACAATCAATAATTTCAAAGTGCAAAGTCAAGTTTTTCTCTCTTCTTTTCCTTCTTCAAACCGCCACCACAAGTGAGTAAGAAGGAGATCACCAAAATTTCTCAAGTCAAGTTTTTAACAATCTAGATACACTCTTAGTTAAGGTTTTGAAATAAAAACCTAGGGTGTTTAAGATAAATCCTTTGTTCTAATCACCTCATCAAGTTAACTAGTAAGCATTCATTATCATCATAATATTTCATACTCATTATTATGGTCATATCACTTTATTTGAGAAACATGCAAGTTATGTGATGATTATACCACTTTTTAAGGTTTTTAATGTTTTTAAGTGTTAAATATAAATAATCCATCCTATAATTACTCCTTGTTATATATTAGTCTTGGTGATGTCTAGGAACCCATGACACCCTAAGAAGGTGTATGGTAGGATTAGAATAGCTTCGGAGTTGTTTTGAATGGGTTAGAATAGGTTTGGCGCGAGAAAAACTCATTTCGACACGTTTTAAAAAGGGTCTGTCCTTATTTTGAAATTCTGGAAAATCCGACAGTAGATAAAAATGTTTGGCCTAGATATATAGAAAATATACTTTAAAACGAAACCGTGGCCGCTTGAACGGATTAAAACGGACTTATAACGAAGAAGTTATGAATTTTTCAATTTGGCGACGAAAAATATAATTTTCTGGAATTTCAGCATGTTATTTCCACTTTTTACGAGTCAAAAATGAGGTTTAGGCGTTATAAAAATGTGGCGATTTAACGAAAATATATTAGTTACTTTGATAAAACATTTGGAGAACTAAAGTTTTGGAGAACTAAAGTTTTGGAGAAACTAAAACCATTTGGAGAACTAAAATGTTGGAGAACTAAAATTGGAGTACATTTTCTTATAAAAGTTATATTCTCTTAATAAATCACTAAATGATTTTCGTCGGATATCATTTCAACATAAATACATGTAGGATAATTTAAAAACGGTCAAGACGTTAAAAGGTTATTTTCTTTGACGAAAAGGATTATTTTCAAAAATTCATAAGTGGTATAAATATCATCCGAATTGCATGCATAACATTACATCATGACTTATTATATATCATATCATTCATAATAGGTCGCAGTTAGAGATTGCGCCTCATTTCAGTGTACTCACTTTTGTCATCGCATCATTGTACCCAGTGAGTTTTCATAGCCCCATTTTCAATTGTTTTGTACTATTTTTGGGGGAGATACATGCTCAACTACTTACTTTTATTTTTCACAAGTACTTTATATTTTTAAGGATAACTCCTATCATGATTACCATCGTTTCAAAACCGAATGTTGTACTATATCAATTGTTCTTGTTTGCGTGCTATAGTTATACGTCGAATAAAGTACTATATCAGTTGACTACTGATACATTGAGTCATGTACTATTGATTATGTGCTATAGTTCTACGTCGATAATGTTCTAAATCATTTGACTACTGATACATTGAGTCTAGTCCTATTGATTAAGTGCTATTGTTCTACGTCGAGTTAGGTACTATTGTGAATCCATTTGACATCATGTGTTTGAACATAAACTACACACATTTTGGCAGTGGGTTGTGAACACACAGGTTGCAAGTTTTGTATGGGCGGAACTTGGAACTGGGTGGATTTACAATGCCTTTGCTGCATAAACGATTTTGAAAGGCTTTACATTTCAACACAAACTCTATGAACTCACTCAACCTTTGTGTTGACACTTTTTAGCATGTTTTATCTCAGGTATCTAAGGCATTCACTTCATGGCATGCATGTGGACATATCATAGAGTCGCGGTGACGACGCGTCTCCTTTGGGTTTTATGAACTTTAAAACATCGTTTGAATTGTAACAAACTTATTTCCGCACAAGTTGATTTTCATTTGGGACCTATACTTTGTAAACTCTGATTATTTTATTAAATCAAACGATGTATTTTCCAAACGACACTTTAGGTCGTTCAATATAACTGTGATTGTGATGCTATGACAGTCAATCCCCAGGAATTCCATTCCCTGCAAAACAGTAATTTGGGGTGTGACAGATTGACATCAGAGCTTCGATTATAGAGAACTAGGTTGCATCATTGACCCTAGACTATAACTACATCATCATAGCATCTCATCATTTCATCATAAGTGCATATTCACTTTACATGCGGTTTATAAGTACATTTTTTCGAGTTGTTTACTTTCATTTCAAAATCGATTGTCACATTGATGCCTTCAAATACCATCCCATCATACTCACATCACTTTGACATGGAGAATGCCCTGTCACTCCCTATCACAATTTTAACATTAGTTGACTCAACACCAAACATCATATGAGTCGATTAGTCCAAGCATTGCATAGTTACTCTAAATTATACATAGCCTGATCACCTATGTCTAATTCGGGAAGAATCATGCAATGAAGGGAGTAGTAGGCTTATATGTGTAAGCAATTCCATGACCGAGCAAAATTTTCAAAAGACCTGTTAATCAAACCGATTTAGCCTAATCTCATGACAGTTCTTGTTTGATGAGTTGTGAGATTAAGTAAAATCGGTTACCAAAAAGTCTTTTGAGGGTTTTGCTCGAGAATGGGAAAGTTTGCCACATCAAACCCTAAACCGGAGAGACTAACACGAACTGAATTCAGGGACTGAATTCCTTTTTGGATGGGCGAATGTGACAACTCGCAATTTCAGGTCATTTCTCAAGTTTCACTATTTCATCATTAATCGTAAACTGGGTTTACGAGTATCAAATTCACGTAACCTTAATGGTTTAGCTGCGAATTCATGAACAATCATCAAAGACATTTCACATAGACTAGGTTTAGTCTACATTTCATTAGCATCATTATCATCACGTTAGTTCATTCATGATTTTTGCATTTCACAATAAACGCGTAATTTTCATATTAAATAAACGCTATCGCGTAATTAATTATTTTGAACAATTGATCCGATACTTCCAAAAATCTTCCCGAAATATTTTTATACTTACATTAAGTTTATAAAAATAATATTATGAGTTTACCCAGTGTTTTAAATTTATGTTGTACATAAATTGTTAAAGTTATATTATTATGACGGTTTTCTTAAAAACTACACGATAATTATTATTTCACTCAAATTTTGCAAGAAATGTATTTTTATAATTTCTATGACCTCAATATATTTTACTTTGACCCATTAAAATTTATTTTTAGCTAACGCTACCCTAAATGTCCAAATATATACATAACTACTAAACAAGATTTACAAAGTACCCATTTACTTACACTTATACATTTATATACATAATAAAAAGAAAAAAAAAATATATGTATTGTAGGTACATACCCCCTTGTCGACACAAGGGGGGTGATTCACCTAAAATATTTACAAGATCTTTACTTATATTGTTTGACACTCAATCTCTTACACATACATCAAATAATTTCAAAGTGCAAAGTCAAGGTTTTCTCTCTTCTTTTCCTTCTTCAAAACCGGCCACCACAAGTGAGTAAGAAGGAGATCACCAAAATTTCTCAAGTCAAGTTTTTAACAATCTAGATACACTCTTAGTTAAGGTTTTGAAATAAAAACCTAGGGTGTTTAAGATAAATCCTTTGTTCTAATCACCTCATCAAGTTAACTAGTAAGCATTCATTATCATCATAATATTTCATACTCATTATTATGGTCATATCACTTTATTTGAGAAACATGCAAGTTATGTGATGATTATACCACTTTTTAAGGTTTTTAATGTTTTTAAGTGTTAAATATAAATAATCCATCCTATAATTACTCCTTGTTATATATTAGTCTTGGTGATGTCTAGGAACCCATGACACCCTAAGAAGGTGTATGGTAGGATTAGAATAGCTTCGGAGTTGTTTTGAATGGGTTAGAATAGGTTTGGCGCGAGAAAAACTCATTTCGACACGTTTTAAAAAGGGTCTGTCCTTATTTTGAAATTCTGGAAAATCCGACAGTAGATAAAAATGTTTGGCCTAGATATATAGAAAATATACTTTAAAACGAAACCGTGGCCGCTTGAACGGATTAAAACGGACTTATAACGAAGAAGTTATGAATTTTTCAATTTGGCGACGAAAAATATAATTTTCTGGAATTTCAGCATGTTATTTCCACTTTTTACGAGTCAAAAATGAGGTTTAGGCGTTATAAAAATGTGGCGATTTAACGAAAATATATTAGTTACTTTGATAAAACATTTGGAGAACTAAAGTTTTGGAGAAACTAAAACCATTTGGAGAACTAAAATGTTGGAGAACTAAAATTGGAGTACATTTTCTTATAAAAGTTATATTCTCTTAATAAATCACTAAATGATTTTCGTCGGATATCATTTCAACATAAATACATGTAGGATAATTTAAAAACGGTCAAGACGTTAAAAGGTTATTTTCTTTGACGAAAAGGATTATTTTCAAAAATTCATAAGTGGTATAAATATCATCCGAATTGCATGCATAACATTACATCATGACTTATTATATATCATATCATTCATAATAGGTCGCAGTTAGAGATTGCGCCTCATTTCAGTGTACTCACTTTTGTCATCGCATCATTGTACCCAGTGAGTTTTCATAGCCCCATTTTCAATTGTTTTGTACTATTTTTGGGGGAGATACATGCTCAACTACTTACTTTTATTTTTCACAAGTACTTTATATTTTTAAGGATAACTCCTATCATGATTACCATCGTTTCAAAACCGAATGTTGTACTATATCAATTGTTCTTGTTTGCGTGCTATAGTTATACGTCGAATAAAGTACTATATCATTGACTCTTGATACATTGAGTCATGTGCTATTGATTATGTGCTATAGTTCTACGTCGTATAATGTTCTAAATCAGCTTGACTACTTGATACATTGAGTCTACTCCTATTGATTAAGTGCTATTGTTCTACGTCGAGTTAGGTACTATTGTGAATCCATTTGACATCATGTGTTTGAACATAAACTACACACATTTTGGCAGTGGGTTGTGAAACACAGTGCTTGCAAGTTTTGTATGGGCGGAACTTGGAACTGGGTGGATTTACAATGCCTTTGCTGCATAAATGATTTTGAAAGGCTTTACATTTCAACACAAACTCTATGAACTCACTTAACCTTTGTGTTGACACTTTTTAGCATGTTTTATCTCAGGTATCTAAGGCATTCACTTCATGGCATGCATGTGGACATATCATAGAGTCGCGGTGACGACGCGTCTCCTTTGGGTTTTATGAACTTTAAAACATCGTTTGAATTGTAACAAACTTATTTCCGCACAAGTTGATTTTCATTTGGGACCTATACTTTGTAAACTCTGATTATTTTATTAAATCAAACGATGTATTTTCCAAACGACACTTTAGGTCGTTCAATATAACTGTGATTGTGATGCTATGACAGTCAATCCCCAGGAATTCCATTCCGCTGCAAAACATGTAATTTGGGGGTGTGACAGATTGACATCAGAGCTTCAGTTATAGAGAACTAGGTTGCATCATTGACCCTAGACTATAACTACATCATCATAGCATCTCATCATTTCATCATAAGTGCATATTCACTTTACATGCGGTTTATACGTACATTTTTTCGAGTTGTTTACTTTCATTTCAAAATCGATTGTCACATTGATGCCTTCAAATACCATCCCATCATACTCACATCACTTTGACATGGAGAATGCCCTGTCATTCCCTATCACAATTTTAACATTAGTTGACTCAACACCAAACATCATATGAGTCGATTAGTCCAAGCATTGCATAGTTACTCCTAAATTATACATAGCCTGATCACCTATGTCTAATTCAGGAAGAATCATGCAATGAAGGGAGTAGTAGGCTTATATGTGTAAGCAATTCCATGACCGAGCAAAATTTTCAAAAGACCCGTTAATCAAACCGATTTAGCCTAATCTCATGCAGTTCTTGTTTGATGAGTTGTGAGATTAAGTAAAAATCGGTTACCTAAAAGTCTTTTGAGGGTTTTGCTCGAGAATGGGAAAGTTTGCCACATCAAACCCTAAACCGGAGAGACTAACGAACTGAATTCGTGGACTGAATTCCTTTTGATGGGCAAATGTGACAACTTCGCAATTTCGGTCATTTCTCAAGTTTCACTATTTCATCATTAATCGTAAACTGGGTTTACGAGTATCAAATTCACGTAACCTTAATGGTTTAGCTGCGAATTCATTAACAATCATCAAAGACATTTCACATAGACTAGGTTTAGTCTACATTTCATTAGCATCATTATCATCACGTTAGTTCATTCATGATTTTGCATTTCACAATAAACGCGTAATTTTCATATTAAATAAACGCTATCGCGTAATTAATTATTTTGAACAATTGATCCGATACTTCCAAAAATCTTCCCGACATATTTTTATACTTACATTAAGTTTATAAAAATAATATTATGAGTTTACCCAGTGTTTTAAATTTATGTTGTACATAAATTGTTAAAGTTATATTATTATGACGGTTTTCTTAAAAACTACACGATAATTATTATTTCACTCAAATTTTGCAAGAAATGTATTTTTATAATTTCTATGACCTCAATATATTTTACTTTGACCCATTAAAATTTATTTTTAGCTAACGCTACCCTAAATGTCCAAATATATACATAACTACTAAACAAGATTTACAAAGTACCCATTTACTTACACTTATACCTTTATATACATAATAAAAAGAAAAAAAAAATATATGTATTGTAGGTACATACCCCCTTGTCGACACAAAGGGGTGATTCACCTAAAATATTTACAAGATCTTTACTTATATTGTTTGACACTCAATCTCTTACACATACATCAAATAATTTCAAAGTGCAAAGTCAAGGTTTTCTCTCTTCTTTTCCTTCTTCAAAACCGGCCACCACAAGTGAGTAAGAAGGAGATCACCAAAATTTCTCAAGTCAAGTTTTTAACAATCTAGATACACTCTTAGTTAAGGTTTTGAAATAAAAACCTAGGGTGTTTAAGATAAATCCTTTGTTCTAATCACCTCATCAAGTTAACTAGTAAGCATTCATTATCATCATAATATTTCATACTCATTATTATGGTCATATCATTTTATTTGAGAAACATGCAAGTTATGTGATGATTATACCACTTTTTAAGGTTTTTAATGTTTTTAAGTGTTAAATATAAATAATCCATCCTATAATTACTCCTTGTTATATATTAGTCTTGGTGATGTCTAGGAACCCATGACACCCTAAGAAGGTGTATGGTAGGATTAGAATAGCTTCGGAGTTGTTTTGAATGGGTTAGAATAGGTTTGGCGAGAGAAAAACTCATTTCGACACGTTTTAAAAAGGGTCTGTCCTTATTTTGAAATTCTGGAAAATCCGACAGTAGATAAAAATGTTTGGCCTAGATATATAGAAAATATACTTTAAAACGAAACCGTGGCCGCTTGAACGGATTAAAACGGACTTATAACGAAGAAGTTATGAATTTTTCAATTTGGCGACGAAAAATATAATTTTCTGGAATTTCAGCATGTTATTTCCACTTTTTACGAGTCAAAAATGAGGTTTAGGCGTTATAAAAATGTGGCGATTTAACGAAAATATATTAGTTACTTTGATAAAACATTTGGAGAACTAAAGTTTTGGAGAACTAAAGTTTTGGAGAAACTAAAACCATTTGGAGAACTAAAATGTTGGAGAACTAAAATTGGAGTACATTTTCTTATAAAAGTTATATTCTCTTAATAAATCACTAAATGATTTTCGTCGGATATCATTTCAACATAAATACATGTAGGATAATTTAAAAACGGTCAAGACGTTAAAAGGTTATTTTCTTTGACGAAAAGGATTATTTTCAAAAATTCATAAGTGGTATAAATATCATCCGAATTGCATGCATAACATTACATCATGACTTATTATATATCATATCATTCATAATAGGTCGCGGTTAGAGGTTGCGCCTCATTTCAGTGTATCCACTTTTGTCATCGCATCATTGTACCAAGTGAGTTTTCATAGCCCCATTTTCAATTGTTTTGTACTATTTTGGGGGAGATACATGCTCAACTACTTACTTTTATTTTTCACAAGTACTTTATATTTTAAGGATAACTCCTATCATGATTACCATCGTTTCAAAACCGAATGTTGTACTATATCAATTGTTCTTGTTTGCGTGCTATAGTTATACGTCGAATAAAGTACTATATCAGTTGACTACTGATACATTGAGTCATGTACTATTGATTATGTGCTATAGTTCTACGTCGTATAATGTTCTAAATCAGTTGACTAACATACATTGAGTCTAGTACTATTGATTAAGTGCTATTGTTCTACGTCGAGTTAGGTACTATTGTGAATCCATTTGACATCATGTGTTTGAACATAAACTACACACATTTTGGCAGTGGGTTGTGAACACACAGGTTGCAAGTTTTGTATGGGCGGAACTTGGAACTGGGTGGATTTACAATGCCTTTGCTGCATAAATGATTTTGAAAGGCTTTACATTTCAACACAAACTCTATGAACTCACTCAACCTTTGTGTTGACACTTTTAGCATGTTTTATCTCAGGTATCTAAGGCATTCACTTCATGGCATGCATGTGGACATATCATAGAGTCGCGGTGACGACGCGTCTCCTTTGGGTTTTATGAACTTTAAAACATCGTTTGAATTGTAACAAACTTATTTCCGCACAAGTTGATTTTCATTTGGGACCTATACTTTGTAAACTCTGATTATTTTATTAAATCAAACGATGTATTTTCCAAACGACACTTTAGGTCGTTCAATATAACTGTGATTGTGATGCTATGACAGTCAATCCCCAGGAATTCCATTCCGCTGCAAAACAGGTAATTTGGGGGTGTGACAGCTAGTCACAAAGCTAAAAATATAGTCTCTACTACTAAGTGTCTAGAATTACTTCATATGTATTTATTTGGTCCATCCGCTATTCAAAGTTATGGAGGCTACTACTACACTTTGGTTATAGTGGATGATTACTCTAGGTACACATGGACTAAATTTTTAAAGAATAAAACTGAAACGTTCGATTAGTTTGAAATATTAAGTAAAAAAATCCAAAGACAATTAGGAATTCCTATAGTGTCTATTAGAACGGATCATGGTAGGGAATTCGATAATGAAGTGAAATTTGGAGCCTTTTGTGATGCTAATGGTATTACTCACAACTTCTCGGCTCCTCACACCCTATAATCGAATGGGGTAGTTGAAAGGAAGAATAGAACCCTACAAGAAATGAGTCGCACCATGTTAGATGAGCAATCTATACCTCAAAAGTTTTGGTGCAATGCCGTTGATACATCAACATACATACTTAACCGAGTCTTAATTAGACCATTTTTAGGTAAAACTCCATACGAGTTACTTCGAGGCAAAAAGCCTACGTTAGAACATTTTAGAGTCTTTGGTAGAAAATGTTTTTTACTTAACACTAAAGATTACCTAACCAAATTTAATCCTAAATCAACCGAATGTATCTTTTTAGGTTACTCTCCTAATAGCAAAGCTTATGTCATATTAAATAAAGAAACAATGAAGGTTGAAGAGTTATTAAACGTAAAATTTGATGAGAGTCCACCTAAACCTACCCTACCTCTTATCGATGACGAGATAGTCGAAAGTGAAGCCATAGAAATAAAGAAAAATACAAACAAAGAAGATGAACAATTAAAAAATAAAATCATCAATATTAAAGAGTCTAAAGATCATCCCGTAGATAAGGTCATAGGAAAGGTAAATGAAAGAACCTTAAGGTCTCAAGTCCAAAACCAAAGTAGTTTATTTTGTTTTGTTTCAACCATAGAACCTAAGAATACACAAGAAGCCATAAAAGATGAAAGTTGGGTAATGGCTATGCAAGAAGAGTTAAATCAATTTGTTTCTAATGATGTTTGGACACTTGTCCTTCCACCTAGTAATCAAACCATAATAGGAACCAAATGGGTATATAAAAACATGTTAGATGCAAACGGTGTAGTGTCTAGAAACAAAGCTAGACTCGTTGCCCAAGGGTATAATCAACAGGAAGGAATAGACTTTGATGAGACTTATGACCCCGTGGCTAGATTAGAGTCTATAAGAATACTTCTTGCTTATGCTTGAGCTAATGATGTTAAGCTTTTTCAAATGGATGTTAAAAGTGCTTTTCTAAATGGTTTTATTAATGAAGAAGTTTATGTAGCTCAACCTCCGGGCTTTATCGATTTCGAAAAACCTAAACATGTGTATAAATTAAAGAAAGCTCTTTACGGTCTTAAACAAGCTCCAAAAGCTTGGTATGAATGACTCAAGTCATTTTTAATCAAAAACAACTACACCATGGGGTTAGTTGATAATACACTTTCACTAAGGAAAAGGAATCACATATAATTATTGTTCAAATATACGTGGATGATATTATATTCGGATCTACTTGTCAAGACATGTGTGATGATTTCTCTAAAATCATGCATGACGAGTTTGAAATGAGTATGATGGGAGAATCAAGTTTCTTTCTTGGTCTACAAATCAAACAAGTAGAAGATGGTATCTTCTTTAATCAATCTAAATACATAAAAGAGATGTTAAATAAATTTGATTTAGAAGAGTCAAAACCCATAAGAACACCAATGTCATCCGACACTAAACTTACAAAAGATGAAGACAGTGAATCCGTTGATAACATAAAATACCGTGGCATGATTGGTAGTCTTCTCTATCTCACGGCTAGTCGGCCGGATATCGTGTTTAGTGTTTGTCTATGTGCTAGGTTTCAAGAAGACCCTAAAACATCACATCTAGAAGAGGTCAAAAGAATATTTAGATACATTAAGGGTCCGACTCAATTAGGATTATGGTATCCTAAGGGTACGGGGGTAGAAACTATTGTATATGCAGATTCTGACCATGCAGGTGATTATGTTGACCGAAAGAGTACAAGTGGTGTATGTACTTTTATAGGATGTTGTTTAACATCTTGGTTCTCGAAGAAGCAAACGGCATTGGCCATATCAACAACCGAAGCCGAATATGTCTCCGCCGGCAAAGCATGCCAACAAGCACTATGTATAAAACAAGCGTTATTTGACTACGACATTTATCTAAGTGACATAGCCATTCTATGTGACAACAAAGGTGCCATCAACTTAAGCAAGAATCCGATGTTGTACTCTCGCACCAAGCATATAGAGATCCGTCATCACTTCTTAAGAGACAATGTTCAAAAGGGGAACATCTCTATTGAGAAGGTAGCATCCGAAGACAACATAGCCGACGTCCTCACCAAACCGTTGAAGCGGGAACAATTCGACTTGCTTCATCTTGGTCTTGGTCTCATGGAAAAATCATCGTAATTAGTTTTTAAACTCTACAAGGTATGTAAACACTAGCCTTCTTCTTTTCTGAGTCTAGGATCTCTATTTCATACACAACTCACAAACAATACGGGAATTTTCAAAACCCAATGTAAATTCTATTTACAACATGTAATTTCATATTCATTTTTCTTAACCAAAAGGTAAACTTTTCTTTAAACAAAAGAAAAAAAATTCGAAATGCTTTTCTAAAAGATACTTCTTCCCGTATCTTTTTCCTAAAAATGCTATTTCTCACGTCTAAGACAAACCTCTTTTCATTATTAATACAAAGTAAAAACTCGTTTTCATTGCATCTCATGTCTTTTGAATGCTAAAGGGATCACATAACTAATATGTGTTTTTGGGCACATTCATTTAAGCAACAATGAATTAGGAGCACTCGGGTTATCTCACATAATAGTATGCTTTTTCACTTCTAGTCTATTTTTATTTTTCTTTTTAGGAGTCGAGATAACCGCAACTCCAAATGGTTTGCATATAGGCACACACTAGGCACAAATGTTTCCAAAAGGAAAATTTTAAGCTACCTGAGTCACCAGTACCACGGATCCCAAAGATTAACGCTGGAACCGGTTCCCTCGGGAAGGATCCATGGGATCCGTGAGACAGGTGAAATTCTCTTCTATTTTTCTCACTTTGGCTAAAAACCTCTATATTTTCATATTTTTATCCTTTTTACTAATGAGTATGTTACTTAATGGTTTTGTTCTCATGATCACATGCCTTAAATTCATATCTAATCATTAGATTTTAGTCCACATTTTGGGTCAAGCATTCATTACAATGCATTATTTTCTCTATAAATAAGGTTCCTAAAATGCTTGCATCTTCATCACTCTCAACCTCACAAACAACCATCATCATGTCATCCAAAAGATCTTCCAACATTGATGAATCACCTAGTGAAAACAATCTTCTTCAAGAAATCCAAAACTTTATCCTACCACCTTCTGTGGTGCCACCACCCAAATCTAGAAAAACCACACGGATTAGCATCCGGCCTTGTTGTTTAGCCAAAACATTATCAAATAATTCATCACCAACTACTCATTCACCACAAAATGGTTCCATAGTAGCACCTCCCTCATCTCCAACAAGCACACCACCATCATCACCTCTCAAGTCTCCACCTAAAGTCACTTTATTGGAACTCCTTAAGACTCCAAAAACATCCCAACAAATCAACCCAAAAGAACTAGTCTTTTTAACACCTCCCTCATCTCCAAACACAATTTACAAAGACCTTGTAACTTCACCACCTTTAGCTCCCATTGTCTTACAAGAACATCTAGGTTCTTTTCCACCACCACTTCCAAATATTCCGGACTTTGATCCATATTTTTCAACTTTTCCACCACACCTTCTGCATCCCACAAATCAAACTAACCTGGAAACCTTCCACACACATTACCCACATCATTTACATTGTGAACATTGCCAATCCACTAGGGAACTTGCAATGGAAATTAGGGAAGAGATGCGATTCACACTTAACCACATCCTTGATCGCATCAACATCATCACTCACCAAAACCTCCATCAATAACCTTATGCACACATGGAAGGAATGATATTACTATTTTCTCTAGTTTTTCTTTTTGAGTCATTTTAAAGAACAAGCCTTGTTCTTAGTTTTACATGTTTGTATGTGGCATATATACCACTACACTTTGTTATTTTACAAGGCTTTGTTTACATACCTTGGTTCTCCATCTTATTTCTCGTCAATCACAATATTATATTTCATGTTACTACTAACTTTTTCTTTGTAGGTTTTTATATTTTCTCACTTGACGCCCTATTCTAGAAGAAAACTTATGCTTTTGAAACATACATATAATCTTAAAGTTTTACTCATCATAACATTATGTTTTGTCATCAACAAAAATGGGGAGATTGTTAATACAAATAAATCATAAAAACGTTTATTAATATTTAGCGATCTCTTTGTGTTTTGTTGATAACAAATATAATGTTATCATAAGTAAAATTATAAGGATACATGTTATTTTTGTAAAGCATCTACATATATAGTCATTTAATATAAATTGTTGTAATGATTCATTTATTGTAATAGTTTTATTAGGATGGGTAAAAACCATAACCCATGGAGCATATCCATAACACATGGAGTTAACCCATAACCCATTGACTAGATACATTGCATATTCTAGATACATTGTATCTAATTGGATACCCATGGTCTAAAGTCTAGGACCCATGACTCGTGATCCATGACCCATAACCCATAACCCATGGATAAAGAGGAGCGTCTCACGGATCCATCCGTTTACACTAGACGGATCCCTCAGGCAAGGGATCCGTGGGATCCATGCAACAGTAGCAAGAAATTTCCTATAAATAGAGAGCCATTTCTTCATTGTAACTCACCCCTCTTCTTACAAACTCTCTCATATATTCTTACATTCCTCTAACTTCAGATCTCTTGATCTAGATAGTAGTTCTTCTTTCTTTTGTTGTAATTCTCATATAGGTCCTTCTCTAAGGCGAGATCATGAGCATTCTACAAGTCATCCAAGCAAGGGGTCCTTGATTGATTTGTTCCTCCACAAGATTTCTGTAGCAAAGATCTTGTATTTAATATTTCACATATTTGTTGTGTTATAGTAGTGTTGGTTTGGTCCTTCGTGTTAAGGACTCGATATTTAGCTTTGTACCAGAAAAAGTGTAAGAAACGTTGTGAAGGCTTCTCCGCCGAGTTGAAGGAGTTTGTTGACATAGTGCTTGAACTCTCGAGTAGGTGACTCGGGGAGTGGAGTATGGCAAGGAAGGTGTCCTTGTAGCCGAACCACTATAAATCGGTTGTGTCATTTCTATCCTTTACTTTACTTGTTTTCTTTACATGCATTACTTATAGATATATACTTTCTCTCCATCCAGACGATTTCACATAACATCGAATCTAAAGTTTTTGAAACTAAGTTAAAACCGGCAAAACTATTCAACCCCCCTTCTAGTTTTTCACAGAATCTTCAACCCAAGTCTTGTAAATCCTTATGTGAACCTTGTAAATACCCATCTCAGCCCCTAAACACTTTACATAACTTTTGATTCATCCAATTGATCACCAAGATAATACTTATACTTTGTAGAGATCACCTAGGTCTTCATCTTCTTAGCATAACTTTTCTATTGATTTGAAACTTAAGTGGTGATGGTGATTTATTGTTGTACGGTTCAAAGGAGAGCCAAAGAGATTTTGGTATCTTAACTTTGCAAATGAAGAAATTTGGGTTATGTATGAGGTCAAATGATTATGTGTGTAGATTTGGATTGATATTAGTTAAGCAAAAACCACATGGCTCTTGGTGTCCTCTTTACACGCCACCTCTATACATGAGGTGGTTAGTGTGTATTATTTATGATAAGTATGGATTTACGAGGTGTAGTTTGGTCCCGGTAATTAATAACGTTAAGCTCTTAAGTCACGAAACTTAAATCGGGCAACGTAAAAATGTAATACTTATAAAAATGTTAAAACTTATCAATATACTCCAACTAGGTATATTAAAAGTGTGATAAGTCTAATAGGGTGCGTTTATGTTGTTAAAACCTAATAATGCAGGTTTGAACACGCATATTACGTAAAGAGTAAAATATTTACATAAAAATAACAAGGTGGCAATAGTTCATATAAAATATGACTGTTGGTGAAAGTAGAGTATTTTGAACACCTAGACTTATCGTAGTATTGTGTTGACTGCGAGGAAAGTTTACACGATTAAACTTTCGTAATTAAAAAAGTAACAATTTTAAATAATAATTTATAGCCAAAGGTGAACAAAAATGTTTAGAGTGTAATAATCCAAAACAGAGTGTATTATTTAACTTGGGAAATTACCAGTTACAGTATTTTCTTTTACGTTATAGTAAAAGTCAAATAGTCAAAAGTCAAAGTCAAGGTCAAATTTTAAGAAGTCAAAGGGTAAAATAGTCATTTTACCTTATGAAAAATTACGGGTTGCTACAGTCTCTACCCCTTAAGGGAACTTCGGGCAATGGGTTTTATCTACTTTTGGTGTGTTTGAGTTCATCTCCACGTTCCTACGTGAATGCAGGACCTCTTCTAGAGTTCCATTGAGTTTTGACAATAGAAATGCGACTTTACTTAAGTCGTTTGACCTCATGGTCCGTGATCTTAGTAGATTTTTCGATAGAATTCAGATGTTCATCAACGTAGGTCTCTTCTAAAGGAGTAGTAAGTGTTTCATCAAAAAGACCCTTCTTTAGATTGCACACACGAAGGGCGGCATGTACACTGCTAAGTTCGGGTGGTAGCTCGAGTCTGAAAGCTATCAGGCCAATTCTTGCTAATATCGTATAAGTCCAATATATCTTAAGTTTGGCTTTTTTAATTTCCCCAACTGAGGCTTTCAACAAAACCTTAATCCTAGCATGAAAATTTGAAAGTTAACGCTTACATCTGTGTAACCTTTCTGGTGATAATGTGTGGCCTAATATTGCGGGGCGAATAAGTGAATGTTGTACTAGATTCCTTACAATGATTTCGTGAGCGGCAAGCTCAGAAATTCTAATCAGCAATTGTGCTAAAGATTTGAAAGTCAAATATGCCGCAAGCATGCTTCTTGACAATGCTTTGTCATGGTAAAATGTTGTTGCTCAATCTATTAGTATTAAGAATACTCACAAGATTTCTTGGACTAAGCTGAAGAAATTATAATCAAGAAGTATTGTCTTCGAAATGAGGTGCAAGAAATGAAGGTGAAGCTTTCTTGCAGTCAATGGTGTTGATATCACAACTTATATTCGTCGCTTCAAGAGTTGGCAATAGTGTGCCCAGTGATGGTCTCAACCAATGAGAAGTTATGGGAAAAGTTCATTTGAGAACTTCTACTCGGTATTCAAAAGAACATAACTTTGTTTGATCACTCACACTGGATGAAACAATTCAGATGTCTCATAACCAAGTGGATCAAGTTGTGCGAGCTTAGATTGCTCAAGGATCCAACAATAGAAAAAATAACAACAGTAATAACAATAATAACAAACGGTGATGGGATGTGGAGAGTGAGGACATTTCAAGAAACAATGTCCCCAAAATAATGGCCAACAAATGGGAGAAGCTCATGGGAGATCTTATGTGATGGATGATGGGATATCGCACCCAGTTTGTTAGCTCGAGACTGAACTAAGTCCATTAGCTCAAGAGTGTAACAAGTTCGTTAGCTCAACAATATGGAATACTTATACTTATGCGACTCGTGCATAATCAAGTCCGTGGCAACCAAATTCTATTCTTGAAACATCTGATTCCATCAGGTCGGGTTTCAAGTAACTTTAACCAAACTCGTTAGCTCAACAAATGGTTCATGTTTGTAAGGATTCGTAACAGCAAAATTGATAACTTAAGAATGAAATTAGGTTGTTCGAATGAGGCCTTAAGATTTTTGTTGAGTGGTAAGACACTATTGTGTTTTTTGGATCTTTTCAAAGAATACAAGTGATTCTCTAGTTCGAGTTCGTACTCATTTCGTATCGGATATAAATAAGCCCACTCATTTATAATTTCTTACTTACATGAAGAAGCGTCCCAATTTATGTAAGTAAGATATTATAAACTTATGGTTCGGCGATTTACAATTTCTTTATTTAAATGAAAATGCGTCCCAGTCCATTTAAATAAGGATATTCCAAATTATCCTACTTAAGAATTTCCGACAGAACACTCATACTTAATCGATGATTTGCAAGACGATATGTTATGAGACGTCGTAAGTGTTTCGAGAGTTTGGAATGAATGTTCAAACTCATCTTCGAAGACGAGGAGCAAAATAATCGAAGAAAATTGACATAGCATTCAAAAGAGTCGGTGAGTTCATAGTTATGAAATAGCTTTCTCACCTTTGTTTGAGAAATAGATAAAAAAAACTATTGTGTATCTCTTAATGTCTGAGATATATTTAGGCCAATTATGCATCTCACGATGTTTGAGATATATCTAAGTCAGTTGTGTATCTCACGATGTTTGAGATATAAGGAGGACCATTGCATACTTTCAGTTTCTTGAGACCATTGTACCAACTACAATGTCTAAGAAAGTTTCGTAGATTCACAAAATGTATATGATCGAGGATATCTGGTTGTGCCATAATGCCTTGGAATAGGCGTATGCAGTTATGTTTAGTCAATCGTTTATATAAATAGTCTTTATATAAATAACATAGTATTGTGTTAAGGAGTAGGCATGGCGCACAAAATGTTGAAGACAACAATGAGTGATACGAGTTTAATGTAAGATTTAGTTATAGCCTAGGTTCATATGCAACCTAGTTCTCTATAACTGAAGCTCTGATACCAATATGTAACACCCCCAAAATTATCGCAGCGGAAGATTGTGTCACTGGGGTATTACTTCATACTTCACAGAACAAGTTACAGAAAACGATTCTAAAGGAGACGTTTTGAAATAAATTATCATTCGATTAGAATATCAGAGTTTACAAACAGGTCCCAAAAGTTTTTAACATACATAAAAAGTACAACATAAAAGTTGTAATGTTTTTAATGATAATATATGCATCGTCTTCAAAATATTTTCCGTGTGCCTTCACATGCCATGCCAGCTAATTTCTTTTGAAATATAAGATAAACATGCTAAAAAGTATCAACACAAAGGTTGAGTGAGTTCATAGGTTTGTAAGCAAAATAGTTTGATCATAAGATTTCAAGTTCAACATAAAGTGGGTTACGTTGTTATACACCCATAGTGCATTTGATTGCCTAACCGGTCAATACAAATGATAGAAACCGCCTAGGTTTGAAAACAGTAGTGCAAAATATAGTTCGTAGTATAATTGCAATGTGTACAATTATCTTCTTGATAGTTATTATTTCTCTAAGCTCATGGCACTCACGACTGACTGTTGTATATATATCACCGGACGATATATATATTAAATAACTTGCCTCGAGTAGGTATTTTGCCTTATACCTAGATAATTCAAATATAGTGCGTTCGATTACCGGTCCGGCTAACAAAAACGGGATTCGTCAATCCTGATAGGCCTATCTACAATATTTGTGCTCACTTGCAAGTGATTAGTGGTCCATGATGTTGGGGACTTTTGGCATAAACAACTTAGGCATGCAATAATACAGTCAAGGCATTCAGTTTGCAAGTAACTGTCCATAATCAAAACAGTAGTATGTAATAAAAATAGTAGCATGTATCTCCCCCAAAAGAGTTTACAAAACAGTTAAACAAAAGCTAGGGCTATGAACTTATTGTAGTGATTAGTAGTGGAGTGTAACGATATATTGTATGTCAACAATAGAGTATGGCAAGACCACGATCTTTAACGATTACCTACGAAAGCATAGTATTCGCGTTTTAGTATAGTGTATGATATAAGTGTACAAGTATATGTAGTTTGTTGGCTTTCAATATGATTTTTTATATGAATCCTTAAGTTAAAGTATCCCTTAAGTATTGTTTGGCTTATAGCCCTTTTATAAATAACCTCGTACCATAGTTCGGGCTATCAAAATCAAGAGGTCATGTAGTGAACGTATGTGGAGCCAGGACACTTTAAGTCGTAAATCCACAACTCGTCGATACGACACCCCGAAGAGGTCTCTTATGATAATGAAATTCCTTACTATTGTTTTACTTATCATTTATAAGTGAAGTATTTGACGAGACAAATGGTATATAAAACATGTGTCGTGTTTCGTCGATTGACTTGTATGACGATATGATGATATAAGTTGTGTGTCATGAAGTAGTTTAACATGCCATATAGTCATTTACTTAGTTTGTCAAAGTCTAGCAAATTCTAATCCAATGAACCAAGTTTTAAAACAAGAATCGACCACTAAGTCCAAACTAGCCGTGCGGCTAAATTATGTTTAAACAACTTGAGATGATATTTAAGGTCATACCTATGGTTATTGTGGAAAACTAGAAGGGGGGGGGTTGAATAGTTTTGCCAATTAAAACATCTTTTTAATCTATTTAGATTGACTTATGACAATCTATTTGGATGTATGTGTTGGATGTTGATAAACAAGCATATAAAGGTAAGTAATGAAAACATAAGAGTAAGAAGCACAAAACCACAACACGAGTATTTATAGTGGTTCGGCTACAAGGTCACCTTCCTTGCCCTACTCCACTCCCCGAGTCACCTACTCGAGAGTTCGTAATCACTACACCAATCTCCTTATGGCGGAGAAGCCTTCACAACGACGCCTACTCTTTTTCCGGTACTAGGCTAACCACCGGGTTCTTTCACTCCAAGGTGAACCACACCTACACAACGTCTCACACCTTAGGTGAACTACGCCTTCACAACGTCGCCTACCCTTTATTAGGTACTAGGCTAAGCACCTAGTTCCATTGCAATGGAGGAACTACTACCACACTACACCAACGACTAATCCCAAAGGAGATCTACTCCTTTACAACATCATCAAGGATATCAATATCCTTGGATCTAATACTAGTCTATCTTGTACATCGAAACACACCATATCGAATGTACATCTAAGGCACCTTTCATTAATACCTTTGACTAGATCTACAAAACACCTTTCACTAATGTCTTGTGTATTAACTTCTAAGCACCTTTCACTAATGCTTCTTTGTCTTGACTTCTAAGCACCTTTCACTAATGCTTTTTTGTCTTGACTTCTAAGCACCTACCACAAGTGCTTTATCCTATAGACGATAAATACCCTTCACTAATATCTTCGTCTTGACTCTTGAGACATCTTTCACTAATGTCTTCAACACTACACTTCTTTGAAGAAAGAAAGGAATCATCAACAAGAAGACTTCAGTAGCCTTGATGATGAGGAAGCATGGCAACTCATGGACTTGAGCTTGCTCGACTTCAAAGGTGGTGATCTTGCCTTTAAGAGGAAACTAAAAGATCACACAAAAACAAAACTACAAACATAGATCTCTTGGATCTAAGGTTAGTGAGATTTAACTTTCGGGAAAAGTGTGTTAGAAAAAGGGATTGAAAGGGATAAGAAATAATGAAGAAATGGCTCACTATTTATAGAGGAAAAATCCTCTGTTCCCCGGATCCCACGGATCCCTACCACAAGGGATCCGGCTAGCACAAAGCTAGGGATCCGTGGTACGCTCCTCTTTGCCCATGGGTATTTTTGGTTATGGGTTATGGGTTGATCCATGGTTTTCTTTCTAGATACAATGTATCTTAAGGATACAATGAACTGGGTTAAGTGGTATAAATAAAACCATGGGTTATGGGTCAAAACCATTAGCTAGTTTTTACCTATACTCTTGTTTTTTTCCCATTTTAGTATATACTTGTTTTTACCCATTTATGTTATCCAATATACTACATACTAGTTATGTGTATATTTTAACCAAATATGTAAACACTAGTTGTTGTACATATATATTACTAAATCATAAAGTCACATATACTTGTTTTAGTGTTTTACGTGAAAATGTGAATATGTTAGAAACTATTAGTTCAAACCATTTACGTATTTTATTTGTTTCGTTAATATGATTTTACGTTTGTTATCGACAAAACATTAGAAGATCGTAAAATATAAATAAACGTTTTTACGGATTATTTGTATTAACAATCTCCCCCTTTTTGTTGATGACAAAACATAAAATTATTTTAAGGAAAAGATAAAATTCGTAAAAGTTTGAATTTGTAGTTTTTACTTTCTTCTCCCCTTTTTTGTCGAAACAAAAAGTGTTTGAAGGAAGGCAACACATTGTTTTTAAGAAAAACATGTGAAAGAATTAAAAGTAAAAGGAAATAGAGAGCAAATAATCTTGTGAAAGAATCTCGTTTTACTCCCCACTTGACGAGTCCATCCCTATGTAAGGGCATCAAGAAAGTAATACTAATCTAGTTTGTTTGCAAAAGTTTGCAAAGATATCGTCTACAAGACGAGTGTGATCCCCCTTGATGATTGCAATATTTGCAAAGGGATGTCTTCAAATGTAAACCTAGTATTGCAAGTAATTTGCAATGTATTGCTTTGACATAAAGCTCCCCACTAGCTTTAGGGTGTCAAAGTATTCATATGTAAATTGAATAACTACAAAACAAAGGTTAGAAAGAAACAAATATAATTCACAATTTCACATAAATGTTGTCCAAGTTAGTAGAAAGAAAGCTTTCTGTCTCACGGATCTGCCGTTCCCTCCTAGTAGGGATCCGTCTAGGCAATTTAGACTGAGGAGGATCCGTTTTAGCTTCAATTACACCAAGGTGATATAACAAGTAATGTTATCACAAAAAATCATATGCTTAATAAAATAACAAGTAGCATGTAATTTCCATTTAATAAAACTAGAGTTATGATATACATGACTCTAAAAACTAAGAAAATAAGAGAATACATGACTAGGAATATCTAAACAACTATAAGCTGATGCTAGGACACCACTAAAATCTTCTAGCTCGCGTCATGTTTTAGGTTTAATCTCGTCGAAACGTTCGAGGAGATGATAGAACATGAAACGTTGGTCTACTCTAAAACTTCATGTATCAAACTTTCAACATGTTGACAATAATAGCAATCTTTGTCATGGCTAGGTAGTGGTGGTGGAGGAAATGAAATGGCTTGATGCGAAGGATCAAGTGAGGTGGCTTGTGGATCTTCAAAAGATGGAGGGATTGGTGGAGGTGCATTTGAGAATGACTCAACCAAAAATGATGGTGGTGGTAGAGAAGTGTCAACTTCCATATGGTCGGGTGGTTGACTTTGATGATTTCTCATAATCCAAATGGGATTATATGATGAAAACGGCAAAAGGAAGCGGAGCAAGTGTTGACTCAACACCTTGATTTTGTACCATTATTCCTCTAATGAGGAGAAGAAAATGTTGTTGGCAAGGGAAGCGGATGAGACGTTCTAGGAGGCAAGTCCTCTAAATTGTAGAGGTGTGGTGATGATAGTGGGGATGTAAATGAACTAGCTCTAGGAACCAATGGTGATGGTTTAGAGGAGATGATATTGTTTGGCCTAGGAGGTATGGTGGTGTTTGGCATAGGTAGTTTTGTGGGTACTATCCTTTTAGGAATTGGTTTGATTGGATGATGAAGAATTCTATCATTTGTTGGTTTGATGGGAGATGATTCGGTTGAAGAAATTCCGTGTATAACACGAGCTCTTTTCATGGGTGGTTCTTTGGTGGATAAGTTACTACTTGGGGTTTTCCTCATGATGAGATGATTTCAAGAGGTTGCAAGAGCTGAAAGTTAGGATGAGAGTGATGACTTTGGAGGTCCTAACAAGGTGGTTTATAAACTAAGAGATTTGGCAAGTGCATTTAAGCCTTAAGCCACTAGGATTCATTGGAATGTGATGATTGACATGCACAAGAGTCAACTTCAGAGGTTGCACTGATCTAGGAGCTCATTTAAGATGAGATGGAGTGTTTGAGTTAGGAAGATAAGTTGAAATGATTGTTCTTACAAGATTTGACATAAACTGTCATCCGGATCCCACGGTTCCCTCATCAGAGGGATCCGTCTAGGCTAATCCTAGGGATCCGGCTCTCAGCAGCTAGGAAAGAGTGGAAATGATGTTTCTAAGATCTAAGACCTATATCATCTTGAGTGTTTCAGTCCTCCTAAGTGTTTTTAAATGAAGGGATGCTTGAGTACTTGAAGGTAATGAATGATGTAGCTAATGATTGTCATTTATGGAAGGATTTGGAACTTTCAAGAGTACCAATGGATGAGGAAAGATGACACTAAAGATTTAGAATGTCAATTGAAGCTAAATGATCCTAGAGATCAGGTTGTGTCTTAGGATAGTGTTTTGGAAAATATCCTAGAAGCTTTGAGATGAGAAAACTAGATTTTGATCAACTTTGATCAATTTTGAGGTGAGGATGATTTATGATCAATTTTTCCATAATCGAAAGATTTCTAAGACTAGGTGTGAGGGATCAAGTAAAAATGAAGTGTGAGTTTAAGAGCGGAAGAGTAGTGGATTAAGGACAAAACGGTAGATTTACAATCGTCTTAGAGTGTGATCTAGGAGAGTTATGTATGAGTAGGAAAGATCAACCTATTTTGATAAGGACTCAATTTTGCCTTAAGGCATTATGCTTAGCTTAGTGTGTGAGGTGTTCTAAGGATACGTTTGAAATATAATGCTTGCAATTGCATTTTCGCTTGTTGATCCCACGGTTCCCTAAGAGTAGGGATCCGTCTAGTGCAATCTTTGGGATCCTCCATGCATCAGCATGACCTATACTGAAGGTATGCAATGATCTTGACAATGCATCATATCTCAAGGATAGTCTAAAGAGAGTTCTAATACCAAGATATCAAATGTAAAATGTTTTATTTCATGAAGGAAATTGGATTACATTGATAAAGGACGAGTACAAGAGATTTGATCCTATTTTGGAATACTATTAGTTTCCTTGAGTGTTTTCGCTAGGAGGATCATTATGTGATTGATGAGTGTTGGTGGAATCAAGAATGAAGAAAGTCTTCATGAGAGATATGTTTAGCGGTTCCATCATCTTGTTCACAAGTACGTACAACTGTTAGGAATTAGAAAATTCCATAGTAAAGAGTCGGTCACCCCAAATATTATCTAGCATAAGTTAGCTCGTAGACTTGTCATTATTTACGTTATTTAGCAGTTTATTAGTTAGTTTGTAGCGTAGTTTAGTTTAGAGTAACAACATGTGGAGCACACATAAGCGGGAAGAAGAATTTCTCGATTTACCCTAAGACTCCAAACATTTTCACGTAGGATGAGTGCAAGAGGCTTGTACTCTTTCTGGATATCCCTTGTAAAGATAATGTTTGGATCGGATATAATTAGAAGGTTTGCATATTATGCGATTTAAATCTTCTAGAGAGGGTATGTGTGAACAATATGGACTATTTTCTTCACTGAAAGTTGAAGAGAGATCAAGACCAATCTTGGTGAAGGCACATTGTCCATGATTTGGAATACGGAGGATGTGAGCAAAATGCCCAAGGGTTAGAGTGAACTTTTGGTTTTTGATATAAAACCAAAGAGATAGAGAGCGATCCTCGTTACGAACAAGTTCGAGAGAAGAGCGAAGAATTCCATTATGAACCTTGGACATATCTTCTCGTTGATTTCAAGACATTCTAGTCTATGTATGGCTTCGGAAGGAGGTATTGATACCTTCTTGAATTGTAGAAGGTGTCTACAATCGTCCTTCGTGGAAGTGACGGTTTTGAGATTATGAACCCTTTGAGACATGATTGCAGGCGTGTTGGGTTGAGAGAGATGTTCGAGTGTAGACGCTAGTGAGTGAAAATCAAACTCATATTCATGGAATCGCTTAGTTGAACCTATAGAAATGATAAGTTAATAAAAGGAGATGTTTGTGGTCAACACTTGATAATCTAATGTTTTACTAGATTTTTATTAACAATGGTTTTTGAAATATACTTAAACTGCGTATGGTTTTGACATACTAGTGGAGTATAACATTTAGAAAGAGGATTTTTTGATTTGCATGAGCATTTTTTGTTAGGGCGGATCCAGTTCCTTTTTCAAGGATAGGCTAGTATATCTTCCGGATCCGTGAATGCATATTGCTTGAACAGTTTGATAAAGCCTGGAGTTTTACAATTTTTTTATACCACGAAATATGTTTTATCCTACATTTTCTTTTAGCATGCATACATGACTTCTAATGTATCTAGAAAGAATATAAAACATATAAATCAGTAAGTAGACAAACACATTATGATAAAACTAACCTAGATAAACTAGATTATTAATAATATTGCATTTCAATACTAAGGATGATACAAAGATTGGGTATATGATCCCAATATAGATTAACAACACAAAGTAAATGTCTCCGGTATGTGAACTGTCATAGGGAACACAAGTGCTGATGAGTGTTAGAGGCGATGAGCACGAGTGTGATGTAAACCATGTTGATGACGATCTTCTTGGTTTGGTTGAGATGAAAGTGAGGGAGGAAGATGAAGTTTTGAATAGAGAAATTTTTTTGAATTTGGAGATTTGAAAATGTGAGGGTTTGGTAAGAGTGGTCATTGGTGGGGTTATTTATAGGGAAGGAGGAATTTTTTGAAATTAGGTGTTTGTTTATTATTGGATTAAAAGGAGACAAAACATAAGTTTTATATACCATGACTTTAGACGGGAAATAAAACCGATGTGAGAAAAAGGCTTCCTAATGAAGCCATTATAAAACATGTATAAGCACCAAAAGAAAGATAATCATATAAGTACCTAAATAGGTATACTTAATTATCAAGCAAAGGAAATAAGGAAATCATACCTCGGCCTTAGGAATGTCTTTACAAATGACACAACAAATGTCACTTAGACTATTCCATTCAGCTGGATTAAGATACCTTCTTAAGTAAGGTATTCTTGTTACCAAGCTACTCCTAAAGCTTGGTGGGTATGAGCTTTGACTAATCAACATGACAAAGAAGATTAGTGCAAATTAAATTAAAAGTAAAAAGAAAAATGTTGACTATCAACTCAACATCAAACATATAGTTTTTAAAAAATGGTGTTTTGCTTTTATGAAAAACCTTCTTTGTAGTTTCAATTAACCGTGGATCGTATCGAGTTTTAAAGTACAATATACCTCAAGAAACTTGTGCTTGAAACTCATGCCAATGTAGAAAACTAGAAGAGGGGTTGAATAGTTTACCAATTAAAACTTCTTTTAATATTTAGATTGACTTATGTCAATCTATTTGGATGTGTGTGTTGATGTTGATAAACAAGCATATAAAGGTAAGTAATGAAAGAAAAGATAAAGTAAGAAGCACAAACCACAACACGAGTATTTATAGTGGTTCGGCTGAGTCACCTTCCTTGCCCTACTCCACTCCCCGAGTCACCTACTCGGGAGTTCGTAATCACTACACCAACTCCTTATGGCGGAGAAGCCTTCACAACGCTCCTTCTTTTAGATACTAGGCTAACCACCCAGGGTTCTTTCACTCCAAGGTGAACCACACCTTCACAACGTCGCCTACCCTTTATAAGGTACTAGGCTAAGTACCTAGTTCTTTCACCTTAGGTGAACTACACCTTCCACAGCCTACCCTTTATTAGGTACTAGGCCTAAGCCCTAGTTCCATTGCAATGGAGGAACTACTACCACACTACACCAGCGACTAATCCCAAAGGAGATCTACTCCTTTACAACATCATCAAGGATATCAATATCCTTGGATCTAATACTAGTCTATCTTGTACATGAAAACACACCATATCGAATGTACATCTAAGGCACCTTTCACTAATACCTTTGACTAGATCTACAAGACACCTTTCACTAATGTCTGTGTGGCTGGGCATTTGCACCTGTAACGTGTGACTTCTAAGCACCTTTCACTAATGCTTCATTGTCTTGACTTCTAAGCACCTACCACAAGTGTTTTCCTCATATAGACGATAGATACCCTTCACTAATATCTTAGTCTTGACTCTTGAGACATCTTTCACTAATGTCTTCAACACTACACTTCTTTGAAGAAAGAAGAGAATCATCAACAAGAAGACTTGGTGGCAGAGCCTTGATGAGAGGAAGCATGGCAACTTATGGACTTGAGCTTGCTCGAATTCAAAGGTGGTGATCTTGCCTTTAAGAGGAACCTAAAAGAACACACAAAAACAAAACTACAAATATAGATCTCTTGGATCTAAGGTTAGTGAGATTTAACTCAGGGGGAAAAGTGTGTTAGAAAAGGGATTGAAAGGGATAAGAAATAATGAAGAAATGGCTCACTATTTATAGAGGAAAAATCCTCTTTGTTCCCCGGATCCCTACCACAAGGGATCCGCTAGCACAAAGCTAGGGATCCGTAATGCAGCTCCTCTTTGCCCATAGGTATTTTTGGTTATGGGTCATGGGTCATGGGTTATAGGTTGATCCATGGTTTTCTTTCTAGATACAATGTATCTTAAGGATACAATGAACTTGGTTAAGTGGTATAAATAAAACCATGGGTTGTGGGTCAAAACCATTAGCTAGTTTTTACCTATACTCTTGTTTTTACCCATTTTAGTATATACTTGTTTTTACCCATTTATGTTACCCAATATACTACATACTAGTTATGTGTATATTTTAACCAAATATGTAAACACTAGTTGTTGTACATATATATTACTAAATCATAAAATCACTTATACTTGTTTTAGTGTTTTATGTGAAAATGTGAATATGTTAGAAACTATTAGTTCAAACCATTTACGTATTTTACTTGTTTCGTTAATATGATTTTACGTTTGTTATCGACAAAACATTAGAAGATCTTAAAATATAAATAAACGTTTTTACGGCTTATTTGTATTAACAGTTATGTCTAAGTTTAAAGACCTTAATACAACAGCCTCGGCTTAAACTTGGCTGCGTTTCAGCCTGAAAGGATCAAAATACTACTAAAGTTCTTCAACTTTTGTTGTTTTCCAGTCTACAACAGGTCTAGTTAGTTTTTGTAGTTTTTAGCCTTTGTTTTTCACTTTCTGCTTATGTGCTCTCGAGTTTTTGTAGAAAAAGTCATTCTGAGAAACGTTTGTGTTTTACACTTTTGCTGATTCGGACCAGAAATAGGTCAAAACCCCATTTTAAAATCGTATCGACGAACTTTGTTCCGACACCATATTTTCATCTAGTAAGACTTAACTAGGCATAACTTTTTTAACCACAAGTCCTTTTTAAGTGATTCAAAAGTCCAAATTCATATTTTTATATTCTCTAACAGATTCTTAAGCTTAATTAAGTCCAAGGTCCAAAGTTTACCTATATCAATGGTCTAATTACAAGTATATACCTATATTTCATTGCAGAAAGTTTGGCTACACATTCAGTCTCGCCAAAACGACTATAAGTTGAGTTCTACAACTTTTTTTGATGCGCGACTTTAGCAAAACTTTAAGTTTAGGTCTTAGATACATTTCATAAAACTGGGCCAACTACCAGAATGACCCAGAACCATGAGCTTTTCTTAAATGAAATCTGGTGTGCAGATTTTGACATGTTTCACCATTTTGGCTCTCATTTACTCATCGGGATGAATTATGAGGTGCGCCACCCGGCGAAACGACCATAAGACATAGCTCTACAAGCCTTTTGTATTGGATTAACCTCAAAGGTTTCTAAGATGATCAGTTTAATCAATCTTTGGGATTGTTTCAGAATTCAGGTTCATAGAACTTACCTAGGACTTGTTTTAGCTTGTTTTAATGGTCACAACCTCATGTACAACATCAATCAAGCCATGTTACATACACTACTTATATCAAAGTACATTAAATAATTATAGAGATTATTACAACCATATTGAATGAATATAAAAATAAACTCAAATCTTACAAGGATTAGGATGACAAGTTACTAGTACAACAAGAACAATTCAACCCTTAACCCTTCTAATCTCCAATCCTTGTCTTGAATCTTCAACCCAAGTCTTGTAAATCCTTATGTGAACCTTATAAATACCCATTTATCTCAGCCCCTAAACACCTTACATAACTTTTGATTCACCCAATTGATCACCAAGATAATACTTGTACTTTGTAGAGATCACCTAGGTCTTCATCTTCTTTGCATAACTTTTCTCTTGATTTGAAACTTAAGTGGTGATGGTGATTTATTGTTGAACAGTTCAAAGGAGAGCCAAAGAGATTTTGGTATCTTAACTTTGCAAATGAAGAAATTTGGGTTATGTATGAGGTCAAATGATTATGTGTCTAGATTTGGAATGATATTAGTTAAGCAAAAGCCACATGGCTCCTGGTGTCCTCTTTACACGCCACCTTTTTACATGAGGTGGTTAGAGTGTATTATTTTTGATAAGTATGAATATACGAGGTGTATTTTGGTCCCGGTAATTACTAACGTTAAGCCCTTAAGTCACGAAACTTAAAATCGAGCAACGTAAAAATGTAATACTTATTAAAATGTTAAAACTTATCAATATACTACAACTAGGTATATTAAAAGTGCGATAAGTCTAATAGGGTGCGTTTATGTTGTTAAAACCTAATAACGCAGGTTTGAACACGCGTATTATGTAAAGAGTAAAATATTTTGTTGGGTTCAATAAATACCCAAACCCCTTAATCTAGGATTTGAATAGAAAATAGCCCAAGTGTTTAGTCCGTTAAACACTAATCAGGTCACTGAGTGCAAAGCTTCTCAGTGAGTCATCTTCAGGGACACTTGCACTGACGTGAAAGAAGTCTCTCCACTTTCGATGAGCGGAACTTAAAGGGTGAAGACGAGTCAAGAAGAGATGATGGATTGATGAGTGATGACAATAACTCACTGAATCCCTAAGACTCCTCTCCAACTACTTACCTGAAGACAAAAGAGAAGGCAAGGATAAATAGGTGAAGAAAGAGCGGGACAAGGCGGGAGAAGTTTGAATCAGGATAAAGAGTCCTTATCAACATAAGTCAACTTTCACTGAATGGCTGGCTTACAAACTTCGGTCATCAGCGGGAAATATGGAAAGCGACCTTGTCCTTCTACTTAGAATAGGCTTTGTAAACAAAGACAAAATACATCGATATTTTGTCTTACGTATGATGTCGGTAGTTGTCACTTAGGAAATAGTTAAATCTCATACATGTATAAATAGCATAAGAGATGGAGTGAAAAGATTAAGCTTGAGAATTGTAAAAACACACATGCAGCCATCTTTTCACTCCTCTAACTTAGTTCTGAGATAGCTCAGTGAGCTCTAAGAGTTGTGCTCAGACTTAGGCTGAGCTTAGAGAGGAGTCACCCAACTTTGTCATTTCAATCCCAGTACTATTCAAGAGTACTTGGGTAGCGTATTCTTTGTTGATTTATTTCTAATAAGAATATTATGTTGAAAATTACTTAGTGTGTTTTCTTATGTTAATTTCAGTCATAGTTCACTATGGCTTGTTTTATGCATTTAAAGCTTTGTTTAAGCGATAGTGAGCAGGGGAACAACAAGTGGTATCGAGCAAGGCTAATTATAAAACTTCGTTTTAGGCCGCCTTTCAAAAGTTTTAAATTAGGATCCTAAATGGTGAAATTGATGTACCCCTGAAAAGTCGATAAAAGGGTGGAGCTTAAGCCGATTTGCGCCTAGACTTGAAGTTGACAAATTCAACAAATGGAAAAAGCGAATGCTTTGCTATTTGATTGGGATGGAACATTATTATATCAAGTGTATAAATGAAGGTCCATTTATCCCAAAGACTGCTTGAAGGGTTGCCGAGCACGAAGCTCAATGGACCAGGATGAAAGAAGAGTGGTCACGGGACCAGAAGACTCAAAAGTATTATAATATCTTGTCTTCAGCGATATTATGGAGTCACATATATAAGGTACAGTAAGCAAACTGGGATGACCTAGTTCATAGTCATGACCATCTCGACACCAAGAGAAAACATGATAATGGACTGAAACTTGAGTATAACACCTTGAGACTGGGACTCGAGAAACTCTCTCTCAAACTTACACGAGATACAAAACTCTTTTAAATGAACTTTCAAATGATGGTGTTAAGTTGTCCAAACATGAAATCAATGTTGGTTTGTGTCACAGTCTCTGAGAGTGGTTGAATTTCTCTCAGGGACTTAGGAATGCTAATCATATCCAAAATCTTGAGCTTCATGAAATTTATGGGAAATTTGTCTATGAGGAAAACCTCATCAACTGAAGACGATACTGACTTAAAGTCTCGAGTCGAAGAAGTCCACGACTACCACCTCATCGCCAATTTCAACTGCTTTCTTTTCTAACAATGTGGTTCAAGATTTCCAAGAAAACTCGGATGATGAGCGGCGAGAGATCAAGTGAGGAGTACCTAAATGACTGAATGAATTCCGGGAAAAGGGCACTCCTTGCTAACTCTCGAAGATTTATAAAAAGAAACAAAGGCTTTTCAGCTAAAACAGCTGAATACTGAATGCTATAAGTGTCATAAAAGAGGCCATTTTGGAAAAGGTTTTTTCAAAAACAACTTCGAACCCTCTTACAAACCATCGAGGATCTAATCAGGTCTTGAGGCTTTAATTTCAACCAAAATCTATCGGTCTCATCAAAATGTTCAAAACAAATCTGATCTTAACAAAACCATTGATTATGAAGCTAAGTTTAAGAAAGCAAAAGCTAAGCTTGCATTGCTTGAGGCCAATCCACCGAAACAACAAAAATGTTCATATCTATGCGGGGTAAAACAAGGGTCATTTAAGAAACCGGCGGGATGAAGAGCGGTCTCATCGATGATGAATTGGTGCATGTCCGATTACAGTGAGGCCCTGAGAAGAGGACAAGCTTTGTTGGAAAGAATCATGCAGAGAATGGAGAATGGGTCAACATCACAATGAATAAGGTAAACATTTTACTTTCTATGGATGATGACTCTGATTGGCTGTCTTACATGAATTATCTAAATGTAGACCTTAAGTTCGTAGAAGAGCAAAGACTGAATCTTTCTTCTAAGTACAACAAGTTAAGTTTTGAATTGAATAAGTGTAGGGATGAATTGCTTATTTTAAAACAAGCGAAGCTTGAAACGTCACTTTGCAAATTCAAAAAACTGAACTAGTTAAAAGAAATCAGAATCTTCAAGATGAACTTAAAAGGGCAAATGATATTCTTAATAGTTGGTACTAAGAATCCCGGGTCTTTGATCTTGTGGAGGTACTTGCAAGAAGAGAAGTCATAGGTGAAGATCATCTCACGACCCTCTCAACAAAGACCGGTCTCTAAACCATTTGTGTCGGTGGCATGATTACAAATATGTTGGTGATCGATTCCAGTGATTGGATTGAGCGGGTGAATCAGAGTAAGCTTCCAAATTTCGATTACGGAAGGATTCTTGAGCTGAGAGCTAAGCTCTTAAGAGCATGCTAGGACTTCTGAGATGACGGTGATACTGAACATCTCTGAGTGCAGAGGCGAATCGAAACCGCTTCCACCCCTGAAATCTCTTCAGGGTCTTGATCCAAGCTCTCGAGCTTGCTCCACTAAATTCAATCCTCATTCAAAAAGAAAGGTGGACTTGGTAGAACCATCCTACAAAGACAAGCAAAACATATCCAACAAGAGTCTACTCCTACTGAGACTTCAACATCCTCTGTCTCCCCACTAAAGTGACCAATTCAGGCAATGTTGAACTTGTGAAAGCTTCTTGAAAAATGGAATCCATTGAAAAGGTCACTGAACCAATCAAGGAGACAAGTGACTTCCTCAGGTTCCTCAAAGTCTAAGTCAACCTCCAAAAACAAACAAAAGTGTGGTTGTGTCATTACACCCGGTATACCAGCGACAATTGTTATAGAGATCCTTTTACGCATGATGCGCAAAAGGATGATCCACAGGACTGCAGATCATCTGACAGTATGTCGGTCAAGCAAACTATACCAAAGTTGGTCATCAGATGCTTCATCCTCCAATTTGCTCCAAGAATAGATCAAACTTTTCCTCTATGCCCTCACTGTGGGTTTAATGATCATCATCAAGATGATTGTCTCATGAATACATCTTTGATGATATATGCGTAATCCAGCTCATGAGACATCCCAACATGACGGTGTCATTCATGCAAGGAGAAATTCAAAACAACCTAGAGTCACGAGTCATCCTCGATCTAAATGCAAAACCTGTGGTATACACAACCGACCATGAGTCGATTGCAAATTTGAGAGAGACCTTGAGACCGCCCACTAGTAAATGGGCAGCTCAAAGAAACTAATTCAGTTTACTACTTGTGCAGACATGCTAGGGAGCCTATTTGGCATCTAGAGCGATGGATGCTCAAAATGGCCCACTGTGTGAAGGAATATCTTCACAAGTATGTAAAGGAACCAGGGCCCAAGGTAGTATTTGGTGATAACTCATCATGTCCCATTGAAGGTTATGGTTCAGATGGCTGTAATGGAATAGTTTTCTCTAGAATAGCCTATGTCAATGGTCTCAAATACAATCTCATCGAGTGTCGAGTCAACTATGTGATGCTAAATACATTGTACAATTCAATGATAAACAAGGTACCATTTTCAATGCCAAAAGGAAGTTGTGTTGATAGCTCCTAGGAGAGATGATGTTTATGTGCTAGACATGACAACACTCTCGAAGATGGAGCGTGTCTCTTTGCCAAACCAGCTGAAACTATCAATTGGCTGTGGCATAAAAGACTCTCACACTTCAAAACCTCAACAACTTGGCAAAACAAAACAAGGTCCTTGGCTTACCATCAGCTGGTTTTTGCAAAGACAAACCATGCCTTTTGTGAAAAGGGTAAACACCAGAGCATCATTCAAAACCAAACAAAATTTCTCCATCAAAAGGCATCTTCATCTCACTGCACATGGATCTCTTTGGACCTGTTCGGTCCAGATCAATCAGCATGAGAAGTATATACTTGTTATTGTTGATGAATTCTCAAGATACACTTGGGTATACTTTCTTTCAAAAGAATCAGGACGGTGATACAATAATGTCATTCATCGGAAGGCTGAAAACCAGAATGACATTCTTGTTAAACAAATCGAACCGACAATGGTCTGAGTTGAAATCAAGAGCTTGAGAGTTTACGGTGATGAAAAGGAATTTCTCAAAATTTCTCATCTCCATATACCCCTGAACAAAATGGGGTTCTTTGAAAGAAAAACAGAACTCTCATTGAGGCTGCTAGAACCATGTTAAATGGCTCTCTCTCAGCGCATTTCGGGCTGAAGGTCAAAGCGGCGTTTGTTACACTCAAAATATGTCAATCATTGTCAAAAGACATAACAAAACCCCATATGAGATCTTCAAAGGTAGACTTCCCGACATCAGCTATTTTCATGTATTTGGATGTCATGTGTTCATTCATAACCACAAGGATCATCTAGGCAAGTTTGATGCAAAAGTGATGATGGATGCACCTGGCTACTCACTGATCTCCAAAGCCTTCAGGGTTTTAACACAAGGAGACAACAAGTTGAGGAAACCTTTCATGTCACCTTTGATGAAAGTTAAAGCATCGGGTTTACTAACACCTCGGTGGGAGGAAATAGGAATTGATGACTCATCAAGATATCCTACTGATGAGTTCACCACTGAATTCAATTCCTCATATCAGTACGTCGACATCTCATATTATGTCTTAGCTCACAACCTACCCCAACCAATAATCGGTGAATTCATTGATAATCTATCGATCCGAGGATAGGTAACCAGACCAACTATTCAGGGATCACGTGATTCATGAAACCCAGCGAGCAGGGACATCATAACGGATGCTCAAAATGAATCTGTTGATCACGTAACCAATCTCACTCCTCGAACTTCCGGTGACCTCATCAAACTTCGGATCCTAGACCACAATGTAAGTGGACAAGATCTCAGGATATTGAGCTCGTAAACATCATTGGTGACGGCTGAGGGCATGCTCACAGAAGCATGGCTGCTAATCTAACTGCGCTTCACCAATGAATGTCTATATCAGCGATTATCTATCGAAATAGAACCCAAAATGTCACTTGAAGCTCTAAAACACCCAGTAGGTTCGGGCTATGCAAGAAGAAGCTGCATTTGATAAAAACAAGGTCATGACCTTGATCAAATGTCCTCGGGATGTAGTAGTCATAGGAATGAAGTGGGTTTTCGAGAAACAAAGCTGATAAAATGGCACCGCATCATTAAAAACAAAGCGGTGGTAGCCAAAGGTTACAGTCAACAAGAAGGCATTGACTATGATGAGACATTTGCTCTGTTGCAAGAATGGAAACCATCGGGGATCTTCATATGCAACATACATGAACAGGGTCTACCAATGGATGATAAAGTGCATTCTTAAATGGTGATCTGAGAGAGAAGATGTATGTTCACAACCTCAGGGCTTTGAGTAGTGAATTCCGACTATGTCCTGAAGCTTGATAAAGCCCTCTATGGACTTAAACAAGCTCCAGGGGCATGGTATGAAACTCTCGACCTTCACGATACAAAACAAGTTTGTCGGAGGAAAGATAGACAACACACTTTGTTTGTCTATAGAACAGCAGGATGTGATACTAGTCCAAGTGTATGTTGATGATATCATCTTTGTCGACAAACTACAAACTTTGCAAGCGGTTTGAAAAACTAATGACAAAGAAGTTTTAAATGAGCATGATGGGGGAACTTACATACTTTCTTGGACTACAAATCGAAACAATGATAAAGGAATATCCATCGGTCAGAGAAATACACCGAAATCTCTTGAAGAAATATGAGATATTTGACTATGCCTCCGGTGAAGACACCAATGGTCCCACCTAACAACCTTGGACTGATCTCACTAGCAATCAGTCAATCAACTCATTTCAGAGAGGGATTGTTGGATCACTGATGTATCTAGCTACTAGACCGGACATTACAATTTTGATGTTTTTTTTAATAGCAAGATATCGGTCCAATCCCAAAGAGTCTCACCTGCGCTGCACCAAGAGAATACTCGGTACAGAAGGAACCCCAAGCCTTGGACTCTATTATCCAAAATGCTCAGGGTTTGATCTGAGGTTACTCGATTCGATTATGCTGGCTGTTTGCAACATGGATGAAAAAGTACCTGGGGTCTGTCAATTTCTTGGAGGAAAAGCGGTCTTTGGAGTGCAAAGAAGCAACAATCAGTGGTTATGTCCTCAGCTGAAGCTGAATATGTAGCTGCTGCAGGATGTTGTGCCAATGTATTATGGATGAAAAGTCAACTCGGTGACTACGACATCCATTACAAAATGGTGCCCATCTTCTGTGATAACACTAGTGCAATTGTAATCTCCAACAACCATCCTCCACCAAAGAACCAAACACATTGATATGGATATCACTTCATCGGGGATCATAATGAAAGGAGACATAGAACTTCATTTCATCCTACGAATATCGGTGATATCTTCACCAAACCCTTGGATGAACCCACCTGAGGAGAGGCTGAAAATTTGGGGGAATGCTTGACATTGAAAGTCAAGTATCGAAAACCAATCTCGATGAAGTTCTCTGAAATGGTTCATCCTCCACTGACACAAAATAAACCTCTTCTTGAATGAGTAAGACTCATTCAGGGTCCTGACACTTGACAAAAGAGCATTGAATAAGTAACTAAATGATCCAAGTATCAGTTACTTTAATGTCCTAGGTTGGTAACTATGCCAATTTAATTAAGGAATATATGTCTCTTTGTCTTCTTGTCATCCCAATTTAATGCCTCTGCAAAAATATCAAATTGATATTTTATCTGCGCAAAAGTGCATTACCTTTTAACAACTTCCCTTGAAAAGCGGGATTTTCTTTGCGGTGTAATGGAGTGGTAGCATTAAATATGGAAATTCAAGGCGCCTTTCAAAACCAACTCTTAATATTCCCATTTGTGCACAAAACACCCTCTTATCACTCTATAAATACCCTCTTCAAACACAAACAAACACACAAAAATCTTTTACTGCAACAAAACTACTGTCAAATCATTTCAAAAAAAATATTTGTGTGCTCAAATCTCTTTAAACCTCTTTTGGAAAACCCTTCTTGTAAAAATTTACAAAAGTTTTTCATCACAAACTTGAAGAGATCTAAATACTTTGATTGTTCTAGTCAAAACATTTCTTAAATCCTAAAATCTTTGTTAATGGAAATGACTAGAACGCAATCTCTCGGTTTGCTTCTCGTGGTAGGGAACTTACTAATGTTGATTTTAAAACAAATAATGTCATAGGAAATTTTGAATAGTCTGAAAATGTCCCAACCTATAAAGACATTATAAAATTTTATTGCCGCACTCAAAGCGCCTTTGTAAAATGTCCTCGATGTGTACAAACTACCTTAGGGAGTTTTGGGCTACAACTAGAGCCTTTGACCCGAGCATCTTCTGATGAGAGTAACCTTAGACCTCTCGAGGGAGTATCTCATCAGGTTCTTCGATCTTAATGGGGAAACAATACATCTGGATTTCAAAGCGTTTTGCACTACAAAGTTAGATTATAACAAAGGTGTTTATATGGCCCATCCCGAACCTCCACAAGGTGAAGGATGGGTTAAAACAAATCGTTTTAGATCCAACTTTTTGGACAAGATCACTAAAGCTCATTCCCGTGGCTTGGAGGATCCTCTTCACTTTTGTGATTCAGGTCCTCGGCGGGAACCACTCATCCATTGAACAAGTTAACTCTATTGATTGATGATGGCATCTTGCTTGATGAATGGGGTCCTTCGACATATAGGGAGATCATTTGGGTGATCTCATGCAAGCTTCTGAGCAAAACTAGGGCGAAGTATGTTTTATTATCCTAGGTTTGTCTCTTATCTCTATGCATCGTTCTTGGTTCAAATTATACTCAGGATGAAAAATTTGGAAATTTACCTGACATCCTGAGCCCTTCAAATTTTCAAAAGGACCCATCCTCGTCCTCCCATTGAATTGCGGCCCACATGATTCTTTGTAAGCAATCAAAGTGGACCGGATGTCCTCAAACCACTGCTCCTAAGAAAAAGGGAAATCTCGGTGGGACTAAGACTAAACCAAAGTCTCAGGGCCACTGAGGGTTGAGCCACACCTAAGAGCACAAAAAGCCCGTGACCAAAAAGACACCCACTGACAGGCAACAATCACCCGGTGACAGCGAAGGTCAGCTGATACATCGATCGGTGCTCTTGGTCACACCTACTACTCCCAAGAATCGGAGGGAAACATACAACCCGGCGGTAGGCGGCGCCTTCCACAACGCCCAGGTGATGACATTAGCAAATCCAGCCTTTGTCTTGGGGCACAGTCTCTCCCAAAGACTCGGAGGGACTCGAACAACCCGACGATAGGGATACAACTATCACTAACTCTGCTAAAGAGCGGGAAGCCCACCGGTGTCCGAGGGTCAACGGGGACAAAGACTGGAGGAAAGAACAACCCGCCGTCTGGAACCCACCAATCGACTCAGTGAAGGCAGGAAATGCCCACCAGTGTCGAGGGTCAGCGGGGACAAAGACTGGAGGGATATAAACCACTGCTGATATGGAACCCATAACCAACCCCTTGCTCATAATTGGCGATGTTAGGGATATTATTCTCTGAAGATGAGTCGGAGATCCGATGATATGAAATCTTATCAATTTGGAGAAGAAATGGACGGAGGTTCAATTTGAACAAAGAGCCTCTACGATCCAAAGAGCTTCTGCAATCCCCATTCCAACATGATGATCATGCTTCAGATCCTCCTCAGCTCGATGAATTCAAAGAGTTTGACAATATTCTTCCCACTCGAAAGGCGGTTGGCTCGATGGATCACCGGGAGCTTCAAGGAAGCTATACTGAGGATTTACTAAAACATTGTGGGAACAACATACTAAGGCTGCTTTTATCGCGATCTAAAGGCAGAGGTAGGAGGATTGATGAAAATGTTCATGGCATGAGAGATCGATGTATGACAACATTCACCGGCAGGATGAAAACATGGCTAAATTCCTCGAGGCATCTTCGGGGTGTAGGTACCACACGATAGATGAAATCGGGGAGTTTGTCAAAGACCGACCAACTCTAAAGTCTTGGAAACTCTGAGGTATACAAACAATCCTCGAAACCTCAGGCCTTGCTCAATATGCTCAAGTCTATAAATGTTCGAGGGTTTCCATCCTCGATTCGATCTCTTCAAGCTACATTGGACTCATTGAATACGCAGGTGGCTACATTAGCTCGGGCATCCTCATCTCTGGCCTGGAATCTTGGGCCCATAATGACTGCTCTTGAAATCTCACAAGCTAACTTGGAAGCAAAAGTCCAGGTTATTCAAGTGACACCTCGGACATGAAAGGCAATGATCACCAGATTTATCAAGCCTTCAGGGTCAAGTAGCTCAGGTACCTCGGCCTGATTCAACTTGTCTTTGCCTCACGGCCTTCACAGCAGTTGAGGGGAGAATATTGCTGAAGAAACTCCCTCTTCCTTGAGGGAGCCAACATCATCGTCTCTTAGCTCAGACATCAACATCACCACGATCATCAACTCCCATCTCATCCATCCCACCAACATCATCAACAACACGGCAGTTATCACAGCCACCACCCTTGTTGCATCATCTTCTTCAGGCGGGGAAAAGGCAAAGGCATAATGGCCAGTACTTGAACTGAGAAGATTCCCTATAAAATCGTGACAGAATACACACTCACACCTCATAGGAGATAAACATCTTGCTAAAGAAGAAAAAAGATTGAAACTAGGCGAGGAAGAGAGAAAAGAACAGAAGCACGGCAAGGTTGTCATTTGAAGAACTGAGAATATGGGATTAGATGCAAACAAACTCCCAAAGGTCAGGCGGACAAAAGTTCAAGGATGCTCAAGTACTCAAATGGGCAATGAGAAAGCAGATTATGAAGAAAAGAAAGAAAACCAAAGCTCTCGGAAAAGCGGATTGAGGAATACAATGGATAATGAGCGGTAGAAGGCTCTGAGAAAAAATCACGATGTCAAGATTATTCCAAACACCAAACCATTGGCTATGAATGTTCTGACAGAGGGATGACAAAGACCTTTGAGGTTCATGATCCTTAAAATTGATGACTTTGGGATCACTGAACTTGATGAACTGGTCCAATCATTGGAAGAGAAACAAAATAAGGTGGTCGAGGCTGATGAAGATGCTTAGCAAAAGATATGAAAGGCTGAGGATGCACCGCCTAATTAGAATTCAGCACGCCTTGACTGCACCTCAAGGATCTCAACCACAAAGTTCCAGCGGCAAAGGAAAAGAGTTGAGTTCCAGCTGAGATAAAAGTGCCCGGCTTCGGAGTGCAACAGGAGCCACTGAAGGTGTTAAGTTTGTGAACCGCTGTAGTGATTGAGCGACCTGAAAGAGGGCTATTTTCATTGATGAGTATGGAAACGTTCCAAAGATGGAGCGATATTGATAAGGCATGAGTAGCTACAATGATAAGCTGTATACCAATGGCTTCTCAAATTGAGACCCTGCAAATATCAGATTAAATGCGGAGACTTAAATGCAAGATAAAAGATCATCTGACGTGAAACGATCAAAGAAAGTCAAGCTTGAAGCATTGGGGATCCATGGGATCATCTTAATTTATCTCTTTTGTACTAGTAATAGGAACTATGTAATCGATCAATAAGCGATGTATGTTTTTATTCATTTACTGATGTTCCTTATATGTATTCATTAGTACATTCGATGAAGGAAGAAGCCATTTGCTCACCAACACTGATCAACCACTTAGGCTATTTGTATATCCAAATAGGGGGAGACTATTGGGTTTAATAAATACCCAAACCCCTTAATCTAGGATTTGAATAGAAAATAGCCCAAGTGTTTAGTCCGTTAAACATTAATCAGGTCACTGAGTGCAAAGCCTCTCGTGAGCCATCTTCGGACACTTTCGATGCAGTAGAAGAGTCTCTCCACTCGATGAAGCGCGGAACTTAAAGGGTGAAGGTCAAGAAAGAAGATGATGGATTGAGTGAGTGATGACAATAACTCACTGAATCCTAAGACTCTCTCAACTACTTGCGAAGACAAGCTGAAGAAGATGAAGGATAAATAGGGCTGAAGAAAAAGCGGACAAAGCGGGAGAAGTTTGAATCAGATAAAGAAGTCCTTATCAACATAAGTCAACTTTCCATGAATGGCTAGCTTACAAACTTCGGTGTCATCACGAGATATGGAAAGCGCCTTGGAATAGTCTTTGTAAAGCAGAGACAAAATACATCGATTTTTGTCTTACGTATGATGTCGATTGTCATTAGGAAGAGTTAAAACTCAAACATGTATAAATAGCATAAGAGATGGAGTGAAAAGATTAAGCTTGTGAATTGTAAAACACACACCGCAAGCCATCTTTTCACTCCTCCAAATACAACTTAGTTCTGAGATAGCTCATGAGCTCTAAGAGTTGTGCTCAAACTTAGCACTGAGCTTAGAGAGAGTCACCCACTTTGTCATTTCAATCCCAAGTACTATTCATAGTACTTGGGTAGCGTATTCTTTGTTGATTTATTTCTAATAAGAATATTATGTTGAAAATTACTTAGTGTGTTTTCTTATGTTAATTTCAGTCATAGTTCACTATTAACTTGTTTTATGCATTTAAACTGTTTTTAAACGATAGTGAACGGGGAACAACATATTTACATAAAAATGACAAGGTCGCAATAGTTCATATACAATATGACTATTGGTGAAAGTAGAGTATTTTGAACACCTAGACTTATCGTAGTCTTGTGTTGACTGCGAGAAAAAAGTACACGATTAAACTTTCATAATTAATAAAGTAACAACTTTAAATAATTATTTATAGCCAAAGGTGAACAAAAATGTTCATAGTGTAATAATCCAAAATAGAGTGAATTATTTAACTTGAGAAATTACCAGTTACAGTATTTGCTTTTACGTTATAGTAAAAGTCGAATAGTCAAAAGTCAAAGTCAAGGTCAACTTTTAAGAAGTCAAAGGGTAAAATAGTCATTTTACCTTATGAAAAATTATGGGTTGCTACATTGGTCGTCAGTTATCATCCTTAAACTATGCTACAAAAATTGTCTTCTACAAAATGATAATCCTTTCAACATGGGACGTTGTTGGGGTGGTAAGCAAGCTATAATTCGCACTTCGTGGACCTCTGCCATCCCAGGGCGTCGATTCTTTGGTTGTCTTGTTGAATTAAGTGTCTTTTAATATGTATTGTATCATTTTTTTCGCAAGTAGCAAACTATATTGTAACAATGGTTGTTGTTTAATGACTTCTCATAATCATGAATAGGGGTCTTCTTGTCGGTGGATACGATGGTATGATCTTGAAATATGTGCTCATTCAAGAATGATCATACTAGGCCTTTTGAGGGGGAGAAATGAGCTTGAGGCAAGATTAGAAGCTGATCAAGGTGATGTGTGGAAGTGAAAGATTTACCTGGTACTCAGTTAGATATTGTTCTTAATTGTTTATGCATTGGGATAACTGTTTAGCTTTTATGTAATGAGGCCAGATGGTTAATGTTGATTATCTTGAACTTTAGTAACGTTATGTCCCAAAAGGTTATGAATCTTGTTATTATACTTGATAAGGATTTAAAAGGTACACTTTTGAGGGGTCATTTAAGCCCTTAATTGATCACTTTTGTATCCATTACAACTTAATTTCGTTCCTTTTCACTTTTTAGGTCTCTTGAAGGCAAATTGCTGGAATGACATTTATTCGGACGAAAAGGCGCGAATATACGAAGAAAATGGCCAAAGTCAAGAATCGAGAACTCAAGCTGCTTAAATTGAAGGGGACGGCGTCACAACCTTGAGATGACTCAGAGAGCAAATTGCTATTTTACAAGTGACGGCATCAGGTTTTAAAAGAGTAGGGCGTCATAACTCAGACGGCCTAGATTTGATCCGAAGCGAGCGTAAGAGGTTGAAGCCACGGCGTCATGAGCATAAGGTGATGTCGTCACAGAGTTGGCGTGGACGAAACCCTAATGGCGGCGACGACGCGTCCTGGGTAAAGAGGACGGCGTCGCATATTGTAACTCTATATATAGAATTGGATTTTCGGTATTTTAGAGAGGTAGTTTTTGGAGTAAAACCTAAACCGAACATAGGCGTCTTAGGGCAGTATCTTAGGGTTCCATACCCTATTTTACAACAAGATAAGTGATTTACTTTATTAATTCAATTATTTCTTCAATTGTTTGTGTGTATGCTTGCATGTTTTCCATGTCCGGCTAATTTACTTGTGTGTTTGCTTAGATCTATGAAACCTATGTATTGAATATTGATTGGTTGTCTCTTATCTTAATTGTGATTGACCTAGTATTGCGATAGGTCATCCGTTGTGTTTTTAATGCTTAAGTAATCTTTGTGAACATTCGTTTATAATCACTTAGAGTTATTGTAGTCTAAACATCCAAAGAAAACCTTAAAGTTAGTTTATGAATCCTAGAGATTTCTTAGGCAATAAACTTAAGGTAGACTTAAAGAGTTAGGGATAAACGCATACCCTACGACCTTAGAAGACACAAAGAGTTAAGAATAAGGACGTGACAATTCAACCATCAATAGGAGATAACTAGGGAGTAATAACATCTAAGTAAACACATCTTTAAATCATCATAAGAGCACACAACAATAGACATAGACTACACTCACCTTAGATTAGATAATTAGATAAGTAAAGTAATCGGTAGAAATACCAACCCCCCAAATCCAATACCCCAAGATTCGTACCTTTCCATTTTCTAAAAAATATAAAAAAGATAAAAAAGAATCTTCCTCAACCCCAACCTTATCGTAGTAACTTCTCACTAGCATTCCTATTCCCCTAGAGAACGATGTCAATTCCCGAGGCTTACCCTAATATTACACTACAACGATTAGGTTCACTGCCTAGGGTGTTGAAAAACTTGCTCGACGAAAAGAAGTTCCTTTGACCCCACGGCGTGTTGTGCGTATCAAGTTTTGGGCGGCTGCGAGTGGAATAGAATAACTAGTTAGATTTCAACTTCGTTTAGGTTTCCTTGCTTGATTCCTATCAAGTAAGCTTTTTTTCCCATTTTTAGCTTCCTCTTAGTCTATCCCCCTTCTTCGTGACCTTTGTTCATAGCCTCATCACTTTTCATCATGGAAGGTGATAATCAACCACCATGAACCACCACCAAATGACCGCCAAGGGCTCTTGGTGAATACTTAGAGACCAAGCCCACGGGCTATAGAAACACCATTGAGCTTCCGACCAAGCCCAGTCCTGACCCTTCGATCCGAGGCACCATCCGGTTGGTGCAAAGCGGATGTGCATTCCATGGACTTCGTTCAGAAGATCCTAATCGACATCTTAAGGATTTTCCTTAAAATCGTCGATTCCATCGACCTCGATGCTACTACTCGGAGACCAGCTTGCGTCTCTTTGAATTCTCTCTACGGGACCAAGCTAGTAATTGGCTTGAGCGACTTCCCGCCGGCTCCATCTCAAGTTGGGATGATCTCACTTCTCGTTTCCTTGCCTAATTTTTCCCACCGGGGAGGACTACTAAGCTTAGGAACGAAATCTTGATGTTCCAACAACGTCAAGGTGAACCTCTTTACGAAGCATGGACTCGATTCAAGGACTTGCTCCATAAAGTCCCTCATCGCGGCATTGATCTTTAGCTCCAAGTCCAAATCTTTTATGATCATGTCAGTCCCTCCATCCAACAAACCATTGATTACGCCGCCGGTGGAAGGCTAAGTAACCTCAATGTTGAAGCATGTTGGGAAGTCATCAAGGACTTAGCACAATATGAAGAAGAAGGATGGGAAATTTCAATAATCCAGGAAAGTGGGATAGATTCCCGCGCACAAATGTTTATGAGTATGGAGGCTCAAGTGAATGAGTTAATGGAAATGACCACAGATGATTATGAGCATGTGGACACGGTCAAGGAGTTTTGGCTTCCAAGAAAATCACGACAAGATGAGTTCGAGGACATAATGTTGACATTCGTCAACAACCAAGAGAAAGAAATCTGACACCTCGAAGCTTACATGAGAAAACCCACGACACTTTCTTGGAACTAGTACAACTTCATGATGAAACTCCGTGAAGAAATCGCAATGAATAATATACCTAGAAAGATCAAAAAGGTATCACCTTGATCAGGAGCTCGTGAGTATAAATCTGAACCTCTTCAATCTCAACAAGCGAGGCAGTCCTCTCAAAGACTCGCCATTTGGCAAGAGCTCGTGTCTCAACACTCCTTGCATAAAAGA
>OU343216.1:183181959-183261282 GCA_910596185.1 Chrysanthemum makinoi
CTTTTGTTGTAGATTCGCAATCCTTTTCTGTTTGGTGCATATCCTACAAATACTCCAATGTCCGCTTTAGCTTTCAGTTTACCTAAATCTTGACCCTCATTAGTTGAATAACACAATGCACCAAACACATGAAGGAATGATAGATCAGGTTCTCGATTATGGACAAGTTCATATGGAGTTTTTCCATGAGATGTGTGAATTAGGGATCGATTTTGAGTATAGCATGCAGTGGCAATGGCTTCAGCCCAGAGAAACGTTGGAACCTTTGAGTAAATCAGCATTGTTCTTGCGGCTTCCACAAGAGTTCGATTTCGTCTTTCAACTACACCTTACTCGTTGAGGAGTTCGAGGAACACTTCTTTGATGACTGATTCCAACACTTTCATAAAACTCACTAAGTTCTTTATTGACAAACTCAGTTCCATTGTCGTTCGGGATGATTCGATAGTTTTGTTAAGTCGAACCTGCATTTGTTTGATAAGTTTGATGATGATATCTGAGTTTCATCCTTTGTCCTTAAGAACTTAACCCAAGTAAACCGAGAGTAATCATCAACCACAACTAACACATATTTCTTCCCGTTAATAGTCTGCACTCTCATGGGTCCACATAAATCCATGTGAATGGTATGAAGAACTTCCATAACTGAGTTTGTAGGTTTGGGTTTTTGGGCATACTTCTGGCTTTTTCCCAATTGGCATGCTGAACAAAGATGATCCTTTTCATACTTTAGTCTAGGTAAGCCTCTTACTAAATCCTTTCTAGAAAGATCATTTATGGTGCCGAAGTTCAAGTGATTGAGACGACGATGCCATAACCATGACTTTGTTTTCGAAGCCTTTGACAACAAGCAGATTGGAGAAGACTTCATCATGTCTTCGATAGAGATGGTATATAGATTTGAACCCCGTGTTCCTCTTAAAAGTTCTGCACCATCAAGTTCTCTAACGAAACTAGTATGTTTTCTGAAGGCCACTTCTAGATCAGAATCACAGAATTGACCGACATAAAATAAGTTATGACCAAGACCTTCAACGTAATATACCCTGGAGATTACACTATCACCAACAACATAATCTCCATAACCCATAATTGCACCGAAATGATCGTTCCCGAATCTAACAGTCCCGATGAATTTACTCACAAAGTTCATGAGCCGCGACCGGTCTCCAGTCATATGCTTGGAACAGCCTGAGTCCAGGTACTACAGAACGATTTGAACGATCTGCAGTTGAACACAGAAAAGAATGGATAACTGGATAATTGGGATCCCCATGCATGAATGGGTTCCATTTGGTTAGTAAGAATGATTGGAACATCCACATCGGAAGTAGAAACAATGAAATCATTAGGGATAGATGTTGTGCTAGAGTGTGCATTAGACCTATTCAAAGTATGTTCACTTCTTAAAGGAATAGTTCTACCAGTAGGCATCCATTTCCTAATGGGCATTGGTCTAGATAATTTAGGGCACAACTCATTAAGATTGAATTTACGGCCAGTAGGTATCCATTGATAACCTACATTACTAAATTTTCTTCCTGTGGGTTTCCAATGTTTTCTAACCTTCTTCCACCATTGTTTTCTAGCCTTCTTAACCTGTTTGATAGCATTAAAATTCATAATTGGGTATTTAACCCCATTACTCACATCTTTTGTTAGGTCACAAGGTTTACCACACAAGCTTATAAGAAAGATAGAGAGGCGATTGAACAAGAACCAAACACACACACACGATATAAGTAAGACCGGTTATGCGTAGGTGATATGTGAAAGGAATAACTTGAACAACCAACCCTCAAGTGAGGGTTTACATAAGGTATTTATAGGAGGGAAGCTAGGGCAACACTCCTAGTTCCCTTCCTTTCTCCTATGGGCTTGGGCCTAAGCTCATGGGCCTTCTACATAAGCTTAAGGCTAATAACAAACATAAAGGCCATAATAAGCTAACTATTACATATGAGTAACTAACACTTGAATAAGGTTTAGGAGTGATTCCAACAATCTCCCCTCAAGTGTTATTACATATGAGTAACAAACACTCAAGTGTTGGTGATGAAAAACGGTGAGGGCGTTGATGTAATAGTAGCTTTGGCGTCTTCTGACATTCTTCTTTCTTGTGAGAAGAATTGTCTTGATTTGAACAATCTCCCCAGTGTAGAGAGATAGTTTACTTTGAACGGTTATGCTTTGACGTCATCTTTAACTTTGTTCTTTGATCATTGTTCTTTGTGATGAAAGTGATAGTATATTTGTTGTTGTTAGCATCAAGTCCGCCTCAGTGCTGCCGCTTTTGCTACAAGAGGTGTCTCCGTCAATCTTCAACATGCTCACACGCCTTTGACGCTGGAATTCAAGATATGGAGTTCTTTAAGTCTTTAACTTTGTAGATTCTCTGTATCGACGAAGAATCATTCATCGTTGTGTTGCTTTTTGGATAGAACTTCCATTAGTGATGATGTTGGCGTGAGCATGAGAAGAATCGCACGATCATTCCGCCCTCCGAGCTTCCATAAGAAGTAAACATAAAAACGGTTAGTAATAAGCGGATTCCGCACTTACAAGTTTGAACTTCGAGAGTTTTACAAAGATAGTGTGAAAACACAACTCTAATTCTTACAAAGGCCGTTCCTCAATCGGAGTCCCACAAGTGAGATAACACGATGTACCGAAGTACACCTACGATTCGAGATGAGTCACCGAGGTACACCAAGCATCACCTCACGATCAGACCGCTTGAGACCACTAAGCGCAATCCACGGGAGTTGCCGGTTCTTTGTCGTGGCATCGCTTTGATGTTGACCCCGGCGGAGTTTCCATTCAATCACCGAGGATCACAAATGTGAACCTCTCATGAAATGTTCTCGGCATTGATTGCTAAGATCTGTGAAGGACTTGATAATGTACCACTGAAATTCTTATTGTTGAATATCAAGTGATGAAATGTCAATTGTACCTAAGAGATCTTTTGATGAATCTCGTGGCTCTAGACTCAATAGTGCTTTTGGTTTTCCCCGAGCGGAGACTAGGAGAGGGTCTCCTTTTTCAATACTAGTAATCTCTAAGAGAAAGCCGATAGTTTACGTAGGGTTCCCTGTGAGAATGAAACAAGCTTTTGTTAAGAGAAACTTGAGTGGATAAGAAGGTTTAGTGCATCGCCTTTGGGTCCATGACGACTTTTAATCTTCAATACCGGCCAAAGTGACAACCAAGAGCATATGAATTGAACCCTGTTCGCCTCTAAGTTGAATAATCTAAAGGGCTATTTCTTTTCACCCTTTTCTTTGCATTTCTTTTTAATTCTTCAACTCCTTCTTTCTCCGATTCTCATTTTCTCCTTTTTACAATCATACCTAAGGACTTCTAAATACTAACTATTTGTGGTGTCCTTGGGTAGATCCATCCGCTACCGGCGGATCATAGGACTGTTATTCCTAACCTTAGTCACCTTATAACTCCATGACTAACCTATGTTGCCATAAAACCATGATGTGAAAAATCTCTCAAAGTGTTTATGAATGAAAAACATTTTAGTACCATCTTGTTGAGATAAGATTTTGTATAAATACTACCCCTCCACATGTGCTTAAGAGTTTTAACGGTTAAAATGCACAGTGAGGAAAGAGCGCGAACTTTTTGAATTGATTAACTCAAGATAGACATTCCCCCGCGAGACACGCTTACGTGGCATAGTTAAAGAGTTGCATTGTCAGCTTTTAGGTGACAACTAGCTCTAATAACTACCTTGAAGGTGTAGACAATCCTCGAAAGGTCGTCAAACCCGCCAGAGTTCATGTCTACCAAGAGTTTCTCGAATGGTACATTCTACTCAGACAAGTCCTTTGCGAGCACGCTTACATCACTAGCTAACTAGCTTGAAATTATTACCCGTCCGACAAGTCTTTTCGAAGTTACTAACAGCTAAGATCTCGTCAATTCATGGGTTAAGTCTATAGTACAATGATTCATTTGCTTTTACACAACATATTTCTTATCACGTATTTTCCCCCCCTCAAAAATGGCATATGTGAAAGTGTTATTTTTGAAACGCTTGAGAATAAATATGACCATTTCGAAAAGTGTTGGGAAGAATGACCACTCGTGAACAATTTTGAACAAAGTTTTAACTCAAGTACTCCCCTCAACAAGTGATATAAACGGTTGAGGTTTTGAAAATCATAAGGGAAAGTACTTGTTCTTTGAGCAAAACCTTGAAAAGTGAAAGGTTTGATAGGTTTTACTCAAAAGTAAGAAGCTTTCGCCCCTTTTATAAGGATTGTGGCAATCACGCCGCACCACGTGGTCCTTTATTTACATGTACGGGTTGTACACTGTAATGTGTGCACAAGCCATTAACATAATCAATCAAACATCCAAAATTATATGAAGGAAGCAATTCAAGGGGTACCGGGAAGTGCAGTGATGTTCCGTGAGTGTGTGCATGTGGCGTTGAAAGCCGTTATGTTAATCTCCCGGTCGGACCACCGACATAACTCTCCAATCGCCTCAATCTGATCCCTTCAAACAACCGCTCATCAATCATTGTGATGATCCGCTCTCACATCCCTCCTTTCCGAGAATTCCATCGCTTAGGAGACCCAATATTTTGGCGTATATCCTTCAACCTGTATGCCAATCCATCCCTAACCAGCTTCAAAGTATGATCCCCGAACTTGTGGAGTTAAACTGCACACGCCATTGCAGCTTTGAAGTTCACTACGGTAAACAACGCCGAAAGGTTTGGTCGATGAGTGTATATTGAGATAGCCGGTTGATATCGAAGATCAAGCTTTGGAGAGTGAAGTTGACACGCCTCGATAAGATTCAATGTACCACCGAGATCTTCTACACGCCTTTGATGACAATGGCCTTATGAAGATGAGAAGTGACTTGATATTCGCAAATGGCAGCTTGAGAATTGTCTCATGCACCGCACTTTGGCAAGGTACATGTCTTCGATGTCATTGAGAGACAAATTCTCAAAGTCACCTCGAGAAAGCATAGTCCCGCTCATCTTGTCGCTTTGACTACGCATCTTCTTTAGAATGTGTAGTCCCACTTAGACGAAAGGTCAACGCGGTATGATGGCAACGATATCTTAGAACTATGCACAGATGTTGAGACTTCTCAACCGAGCCTTCGTAGTAGATCGTCGGCGCTCGCCGTGATGAATCCCATACAATGCATCTCGGCGTATGCCCCACCGTGTTGGAGAACAAGTGATTGGCACGCTCCTCAATGGCTATGCGCTTTGAGTAGACAAATGCCGAATGGAAGTGTCAACGACGAGTATATTTTCTTGAATCATCGCCACCGTAGAAGAAAATCCAGTCTTTGTTGAAGAAATATCTCAAAGGAATCCTTGGTTCATGGTTTTTGGCCAAGTTGGTAGAGGTTTTGGTCCAACGGTGTAGTATGGAGTGTTGTCCCTTTGTGTGAAGTCAATGTTTGCTTCCGGGTTGAGCCAATCCATGTTGTTAGACATAGCTCGAGCAATGTTTTCAAGGTGATATTCGACCGGAGGGCACTTTCGTGAGCTGCTTTTAGAAGTTGAAATGCTTCATTTTTGATTCGCCTCAACTCGATTTCGCCATTTTCTTCACATGGAACTTTTCTTGCGTAATTTTTGCATGCTCCAATGTAGAACCGCCTACCAAATTCTGACCTTCTTGTGGTAGGAGTGTTGTTAACAAAAGTAGCAAACCATTCAAATTCCTTTGTTTTATCGTCATCTAGCCATGATACGACGCCGCTTTGAGGCGTCTTCTTCTTCTTCTTTTTCGAAGGCCTAGATGATGATTCTGGTTTCTGAACTTGTTTGGGAGAGGTGGGTTGTTGTAGGGCTCAAGGACCTCTTCATCGTCACCACCCGTATACTCAAAGTGATCATCCGGTTTTGAGTCGGGGTGGTAACTCGAATCGCCCCGAGGTTTTTCAAGAGAAGAACGAGGAGGAGATTTTTTTGAACAGAGGCCGCTGTGGAGGAGGTTGCATCAAAGAAGATTCACCGCACTTCTGACGCTTAGGTGCGAGTCTTTATCCTTATCCTTGTCTTCATCGTCTCTAGGACGCTTAGACTTTTCAGCTTCAAATCTACAAGCTTCTTGAAGTTGGTAGTCCAGCAATGCTTGAAACAATTTTCCTTCATCGAAGTAAATGTCCTGCATCGTGCACATTTGTGTGACAATCTTGGCCACCAATTCATTATCCGAGAAAACTACCGGATCGGTTGGATTGATTGTGACGGTTAAGGGCGTTGATCGAATAGTTTGCTTGGCGATCTGCATAAGATTTGGATAAAGTTGTTTGGTGAACAACTCCTTTGTGACTTTAGGAACGCATCTGTAAGGTACTTTTTTTGTAGCCTTCATCATTTCGCTCTTCCTCTTGACGGATTTTTCATGAATTCTCAACAAACTTCCTTTCTCCTTTCATCTTTTCATGCTCGCATATAGATGCTGTATGTGATCAAAGAAAGAAATTCAGCTTTTGTTGAGCACGCTTTTTTCTCGACTTGTTTGATGACTTTGGTAATCCGTTCATGAGCTTGAGAAATCCAAGATTTAGATGGTTTCTTCACCGGATGATGATGATTTGGTTGACTTCTTTGATGGTGGTGGCGAGGAGTGAGAAGACGAATCTGATGATGAAGAGATATGAGGAGACTCTCGATCCTTTGAGGTTCAGAGGTTTCTTCCTTTGATCGTGCATGACTATCTAGAAGAAACGTATCATAATCAACATCTTGATCTTTTCGACTTCTCGCTTCCTCCTCAAACTCATATTCGATAGTATCCTCCCCAAGCTTTTGTTGTTGCATAAGAGTGGTGGCACCAGCTCCCTTATCGGGTTGATTAACCGCATCGGGAGAAGGTTCAGAGTGGGCAGCACCACTTGATCCTCCGTGACCACCCATTTGGTCTTTAGCAAATTCTTCAGCTTTTTGAAGGTGTCTAACGATATTAAACTTCTTCCTGTATGATATATCCAGTTGCTCTTCTTCATGATCTCGAGCCATCATAATGGTACAAGTATGTGAGTCTTTCCTTTTCCTTTGTCACAGTGGACTTGGAGGTTTAGCCGGGCGAGGTGTTACGTTGCGCATTCGTGAGTAGGTAATCTCTTCATCCGTGTCAAGACCTTCGAGCTTTCGTCCACAAGCTTTCTTTATGTTCGATGGAATAGGTTCAGCTTCCTTACGGAACAATCTTTTTACGAGGAGGATTCCTTTGGGAAGCTTCTTATAAAGATCCTGCTTTAACACTTCCAAAGATCGCTCCTGGTCCTCCCGGTAGGTGTACCGTAAGATTTTCATCAAGATGACCAACTTTGCCTTCTTTTACCGCTAACCGATACCTTTTGTATGTTTCAAGCTTTTTGATTTCGAAGTCGAAGGTGATCGTAATACCGCACCTCGTTTCTTTGTTGACGATTCTTTGATTCCGACAGATAATATGGGTTCACCAATATGTCGTGATTATCAGGGTCATTGAGCCTCATGGGGATGTCAGGATGAAGTCCAAGTGCTCTCTGGATCAACAGCTTGGTGTATCTGACATAGGGAATCTTGGAGCCAAGCTTCTTGTGAAATACCATCATGTCCTCCCATATCGCTGCTTCGATTTCAATGTCCTTCTTGTTGATCAATCCACGTAAAATTTGTAGTTCCATGAGCTTGGGATGCTCATAGCCACCGCCACGCACTGAGACCGATTTGGTGATGATCATGTAGAGTGTTCTCCATGGTTGAGGAATATATCAAGCTCCACGTGAGAGTACTTAGTAATGATTCCTGAAGCTTCATCATAACCAATATCTATCAAGAATTTCAGATGCCTCTTCAAAGGGGTAGCAAAGAAGTCGGTTGGAGCGATGTCGAATGATGAGAACAGCCGTAAGTCAAGTGGAGTGATAGTGACTTGTTTGTGATTGTGTCACATTCATCGACTTTGACCAGTGATCCTCGTGATAGAACCCGAATTGTTGAATGTAGACCTCCGAACTGGCAGTGTGTGAGAGCATGTTCGGTAGGGATGATTCCCGAGAATATCCAGCAATCAACAAGAAGATTCCGAGCATGTGAGGGTATCAAAGTCAACCCTAAGGTTGTTCTTTCCAATCTTTCTCGGATAACCGTTTTTTAAGATCTCATCAATGGTAAGAATCTCATGCATCCACATTCATTTGTTCACCATGTCGCGATCTGAAATAACATTAGCCAAAAGAACCAACATATCGAAAGACATAGTGTTAGTCAACGGAAGGTCTTATTGTCTAGTTATTGAATGTACAAAGCCGGTGTCAATGATTGTTACGAGTCCTAAGTCACTTGTTTGTTCAATAGTCCAATGAACGGTCGCCGCGAAATGTTTTCGTGAGCTAGTTAACTTTAAGTTTTAAAGTTTATGTTATCACTTATTGTTCACAACATATCAAACGATTAAGTTTATTAGTGACATTATTGGATTCGTGACGATATGATTAGTTTATTTACAAGTTTGTACACGAAACAATTCATTATGAAGGTCAATCCATCCAGGCTTCGCGTAGTTTTGGCAAAGTTAAGCGTAAACAAAGATGATATACGCGTAGACGAAAGCTTACGCGTAGGATCCTAACTTACGCGTAAGAAATGTTACGCGTAGGAAAGGGGACCTTATGCGTAGAGCTTACGCGTAGGCGTATATATATACCTTACGCGTAAGGCTTACTCGTAAGAGTAGACCTTATGCGTAGAGGTCACATGTCTTATGCATATCCTTCACGTGATACGCCGTAGTCCCATTGTAGAACCTTACGCGTAATAGTTATGCGTAGGATTTGTTACGCGATAACTTGACTACGCGTGAGGTAATCCTTATGCGAGTAGAGTGCAAAATGACCTTGATTCTGAATATTTAAGCGTAGCAAAGCCCAAATAAATTCATCAAATCATCAAAATTAACACAATACTTCAGTTTATCAACAAGTTATCATGGCAAGAACTTATTAAATTGTTATGCGTAGAAAGTCATACGCTGAGGTCAAAACCCTAAGGGTTATGATTTACGCGTATGAAATTTAACCATGGATTTGCACAAACTTTTTTTGGTAGTTTAAGAGTGTTGTGGGAGTCTTTGTACCAAGTTATAACATCTAACTCGTTGTGAATCAAAAGTTACCAAATATTATGAACTTTAAACCCTAATTACAAATTGTTCACCAATTAGTGTTTCGGGTGGTTAATAACAGTGGAAATCATTAATTCAACAACTTAAGACCATAACCCAACAATCTTTTATACCAAAACACTTCACATTTGAAAATACCCAATTCGACTTATAAACCCTAATTTTCAAAAATCATTGATAATTGTTTCGGGTGGGTTTGGATGGTTGAAATGGTATCCTTGATGTATAAACATCGTTTTGACATTATCCATTTAACCAAAAACACACACAATGATTGTGTGTTCATACGCTTATGCGTAGAACACATAATCACGTGTAACATGATTTTTAACCGTTGGATTTGAATAAAATTCAAGACCTTATCTTAAAACATGTTAAGATCTAAAAACACTTACAAATGATGATCAAATCAACAGGATATCTTGAACGATATAGGCGAGGATGTGTTTGGTTTTGAGTATTAAAATGTGAAGAAGAAATGTAGGTGGAGGTATTTTTATTAAAAGTAACTTTAACATTTTGACAGTTTTGGTCCCTCCACCTTTTCCTTTTTCAAACAAAGCCATTTAACTTCCATTTTGGTTACCAAACAAAGATTTTAGGAAAGAAACTTTGACGACACTCCCCTCGACTTAAGAAATAATGAAAGGTTATAAATTTAGTCCGAGGAGTGTCATTTTACCAGAAAATTTACCACCATTTGTTAAAAGAAACAACCGAGATATGATAACATGCAAGTACACAGATGTTTTGAAGCAGTTAAGTGATATTTTTCTCCCCCTCAACACTTGATCGAAAAAATACTGAATTTTGAAAGATTATAGTGTTGACGGAAGAAACGTACTTGCAATGTTGAAAGAAAATAGATAGAAGAATATTTTTGTTGTTTTATCATTTTTATACTTTTTGTATTTTGTTTTTGAAAAAATATTTACAAAAGAGATTTTGGTGTTTGACAGTTTTTAAGACTGTTTTAGGAGGTCATCCAATTCCTCTAGAGTCAAACACCTCATACCAATCCGGTGGACCAACTCATTAAACCTAGCCGAAGGCAAGGCTTTGGTGAGAAGATCTCCAATTGGTATTCTGTACTCCACAAAATATAATTCAACAATCACTGCTCCACGTGATCCTTTATGAAATGATATCGAAGATCGATGTGCTTTGATTTCGAGTGCTGAACCGAGTTGCACGAGATTGCAATGGCACTCGATTGTCGCCAGTACATCGATTCTGTCACAAATACGTAACCATAATCTTTGAGTTGTGTTCTCATCCAGATGACTTGAGCACAACACGCCGACATGGCTACATATTCTCCTTCGGTTGAGGACAGCGATGTACAATCCTGCTTCTTCGATTGCCATGACACCATTTATCACCAAGAAATTGTAAAGCTCCTGAAGTACTTTTCCGTGAGTCTAAGCATCCTGCGTGGTCAGCCGCTTCAAAAGCGATTAGTTCAAAACCATAATCCTTCGGATACCAGATTCCCAAGTTAATGGTTCCCTTGATGTATCGGAGGATTCTTTTAGCCTCGAGAGGTGGGTTTCAGCTTGGTCGCGACTGATAATAACGCAGAGCAAAGATATACGGGAAAGACAATATCAGTTCTGCTAGCTGTTAGATACATGAGAGACCCAATAATACTACGGTATTTTGTAGGGTCCACCATTTTCCCATGTAAATCAGCGTCTAGCTTCTTGGTATGAGCCATTGGTGTGGCATAGGTGTCACTGTGTTTTCATTCCAAACTTGTTTAACAATTCAAGGGCATATTTGGACTGACTCAAGAAAATACCACGGGTGATTGATGAACTTGCAGTCCTAGAAAGAACGTGAGTTCACCCATCATGGACATTTCAAAATTTTTCTTCATTAGTTTTGCAAAAGCAATTGAAAACTTTTTATGTGTAGACCCAAAAATGATGTCATCCACGTAATTTTGAACAATTAAGATATGTGCCCCGTGATATTGTATAAAAAGAGTTGGGTCAACCAACCCTTTGGTGAAATTATTAGCAATGAGGAAGGATGATAGCTTATCGTACTATGCCCGAGGAGCTTGTTTGAGACCATACGAGCTTTGTTCATTTGTAGACGGATTCGAAAACTCGATCAACGCTAATCCATCCGTTGGCCGACATAAACCGCTTTCTTTCAGTTGTCCATTGAGAAACGCAGCTTTGACATCCATCCGATAGACCGTCATATTCATATGAGCCGCGAACGCTAGAAATATCCGAACAGCCTCAAGACGAGCAACCGGAGCAAAAGATTCTTCAAAGTCAATACCCCTCTTCCCGACGATAACCCTTAGCCACCAGACGTGACTTATTCCGGATAACATTTCCTTCAAAGATCCAATTTGTTTTTCCAAATCCATTTGAGACCAATGACGTAGACCCCTGCTGGTCTTTCAACCAGTTCCCATACTTCAAGACGTTTGAATTGGTTGAGTTCTTCTTGCATGGATTCAATCCAGTTGTCTTTTGTCATTGCGTCTTTGATGTTTTTAGGTTCAGATTGGCAAACACTGAGTGCATAAATGCAATGTTCACCGCTGAGTGAAGACGCTGTCTTGTAACGACTGGTTGATTCGGGTTGCCAATAATGTTTTCCAGAGGATGGTCTTTCGTCCATCTATGTGTGGAGGTTGATGTTGGTATACATTGTGCAGATTCTAAGGATGCAAATGGTTTGTTGAAGATTCCGCGACATCCGTGCAGCAGCCTCATTAGCAAACGGGTTGAAGAACGCATTTGGATCAAAATCTGCAGGTGGGGTACTTCATTCAGAACATCATCAGCCGAGTTCATCATCATTGTTGGAAGCGTTTGTTCAACTGCTGTGTGGAGTCAACTGGTGTAGGTGCATCTTCAACAATAGTTGTTGTAGCAGTGTATCATGTATAAGAGTATTATCGTTGAGCAAATGCGGAAACAAATGGATACACCTGAGCACGCTCATCAATATCGCACTGAACGCAAATGGAGCAAATAACCTTTCCATTTGTTGACGAGTAAGTCGGGGCTTTGTTCACCGCTGATGATGGGGTTTGAGGGAAGTTTAAGCGTTGTGTCCGGTTCCAAGTCGTTATACTCGAAGCCATCGCGGAACATAAACAGATATTGACGGTTTCTTAATCAGCTTCCCCAAAACCGACACAACCGTCTTTAGCAGATTTGAAACTTTGATGAAGTCTACATTTCCTCTAACTTTTTGAAGGTTTCAAGATGCAGCGGAATTTGTAGATGAGCAGTACACCACACAAAGAAAATCTGACTAATTGCGGAAGATCCGCTCGAGGTAACATGCTAGAAATCAACAAGATCTCACGCTGATAGGTAACTTCTACACAAGATCAATACACAAAGGTACAGGCGGTAATCACCCGAAATCGAGGGGGTTGCGTCTCCGATAACTCCAAAGTGAGACGCTTGAGCCACGTGCATATCGCCTTATTTCTTCCCCTAATTGAAGAAATTCAAGAAGGCATTGGTTTTCGCAAAGAAGCATGTAGAAGAACAAGGAAGCAATGACCACCTACACACTCTCTCCCCCCTCGATGTTTTCAATGATTCAGAATCATACACCACGTATGTTGATGATGAATTGAAGACAAATAATCCATGTATAAGGAGACAGTGAAACCATGTATGTCCAATTGATGGAACAAGTGTGAAGTACCAAAAATATTTCGAGAGAGTCAACTGCTGATAAAACATCTCTGTTCATTATGTTGATCATCCGCTGTGTGATTGTTGTTGGAAGCAGTTTGATCTTCTGTTATAGAAGATTCGGTTGTTGTTGTAGATTTCAGTGTATCAGAAATTAGAGTATTATCTGTGCAGTAAACATTCAATACATCTAATCACCACGACTTTTTTGGCAGTAATCTTTAACCGTGAGGAGCAAGCAATGTTACCAATTCATGACGATTAAGTACAATGGTGGAACAACTGATGGATCATGATATTTTTACGGTGAGAAAGGGTCCTACTCTGTATTGCATAGATCCATTGCTGTTGTACCTGCATAGAAACATAGAAGGGGGGCAAGGAAGAGAAAACATGGATCCCCAAGTGTAACTGGGTTCCAGATGTTAGAAGCATAAAGATGTAGTGTCAATTATCTTCTTGACACCTAACATGCTAATTTGATGATTTCCTTTCCTGCCTCGGGGATGGATGTTGTTGGTATCCCACTTGTTTTGGTGCAACTACTTAGTATCTTGCCCGTAGGAATCCACCTAAGACTAACAGTTTTGAAAATCCTACCCGTTGGTATCCATCTAAGGTTAGATCTAGGGGATGTTGAAACTTCTTTTGGGAAGAGTCTGAGGCCCTATATGGATCCACCTATTAGGTTTCTCAGCTGAAGTTTACATTTAGATCAACGTGTTTATTTCTAACCGCTTGTTGAGTTAATTTAGGTTTTGGTTTGCTACTACAAGCAGTGTTCAAGTATACACTCGAAGGTGATACACTAGGTCGTGAACCTAAGATTCCATCCTTTTGAAGTAGTGCCCTTTTCCTAGCCTTTTCTAGGTCATAGTTCTTGTATGCGTCCATTTGAATCATATGAATTTTTACGCTTAATGCTCGGTTTAGACACGTTGTTCGAACAAATCCTAGATTGGCCGGGCTATGCCACTTGTGACAGGTATAACGTAAAACAGTTTAATGTAGAAACATGTTTAAGTAAAAAACGTAAACATTATTGTTGGCCCGAATGTGGAGTGACTTGTTTTGACAAATGATTATTCTCAACAACTTGGGAGGCAAACCGTGTTTTTGAAGATTTAGAACGTTCAGATTTAAAAGCAGCTTGGTTGTCTAACTAACTGATTGATTTCTGATTGATTTAAGAGACGATTTCCCCAAGATTGTTGGTTTTGTAAACTTAGTATCCACACTCTTGCCAGTCAATCTTCTCAATTTGTTTTGTAAAGCAACATGTGCAAGCCCCTTTGCTTGAATTTGAGCCTTTAAATGCTCATTTTCTTTTACTAATAAATCCACACGATTACTTTGTTCATTTGAATACTGACCATTGTGTTCTGAGGAAAAAGATTTGTTTTGTAATTTAAGTTCAAGAGAGATGCAATGTGCCTCTAGTTTTGAAAAATCTTTATGAAACTTGCCAATGGTCTTTTTGAGAAGAATGATTTCAGATTCAAGAGTTTGATTTGACGCTTCAGTTGAATTGTTAACAAGTAAGGGCTCGCATACATGAGATAGTTGTTCTGGACATTGTGCAACACAACGGTCAACCTCTCCTTCATTACTAAATCAGGTTGCTCAAGATGTTGTGTCGCATTTGCAAAAGTAATATGATCAACAAGTGGATTGTACCTCACCATCCGTTCTCGCGGTCGTCATAGGTGGGTAAGATATCTTCCTCAACCATTTGTTCTTTGTCACGTTTAGCTCGCTCGGTGTCGGAGTTAAGTATGATATCTTCTCCAGACCTCTGCCATCCTGCTTCCAATGCTACAACCTCATTGTCCGCAGATACCGCATCAGCTTGCAGTAATCACAAAATTCTCAACGTCCATATGAGCATGCCTTTCATGTACATCAACTCTTTCACCTTGCACGATCAAGGGATATCGGGAATTTGATGATGTCCGACGCTTCAATGCCAGGCCGTGAGCCATGTATCCTTCTTTTCAATGCCACAAATGGATCTTTATGTTCGTAATCCATTTCACCGCTCCCCAGAAGAATCAAAGAGAAGAAAAGGTGCAAAGTCGATATAGCACAATGTAAGGTCGATATAGTGAATCTCAATTTCCCTCCAAAAATAATTATGAAAAATTTTGACTCTCAAAATTTGAAATTCACTATAAAATTCAATTCTAAGGTTGTAAGAGAAATTTGAGTTATGACAATTGTTACGCAAAATTTGACCCGAAAAATTTGAGTTTGGGCCAAAAAATTTGAATTTTTGACCAAAATTTTCACGGTTAAACCAAAATTTGAATCTCGCGTAAAAATTGAACGCTTAGTCTCCCTAAAAATTAAATTTTACTCAAATTGAATTCCCGCCAAAAACTCTTGATTTTAATAACTTGTGTTGGTGGATCTTTGTAGTCGAATGAAACGCTGTTGATGAAGTGTCCTTAGGCGAAGAAATCACAATAACCAAGTAGCACTTAAGCGTAAAAACACCAAAGTTACGCTGCAATAATCAAGAGTTACGCGTAGGTTTAGCTTACGCTTAAACAGGGAAAAAGACTAAAGTTATGTGCGTAAATGTAGTTAGGCGTGAGAAAACTTAGGCGTAGGATTCTCTTATGCGTAAGACTAGGTTTACGCGTAAGATGAATCTTAGGCGTAGGATTTTCTACACGTAAGCTTAAGCTTATGCGTAAGTTTAGGTTTTATCCTCAAATGATCTTTTACACTATCACAAAGGCAAAAGATATCCAAAGTCGACGTATTTTCGTGCTTATCCAAGCAAGAAAACACGGAGTAAAACCAAAAACTGAAGATCAAACCACGGATAAAGTTACGCGTAAAATTAGGGTTTTGATACGCGTAGTTCTACTCGTAAAATGACTTTTGCCCAAAGATGTTTCTAAACCAGATTTTTGTGATGAAATAGCTTCAATATCACCAAAATAACACAAAAGTGTGAAACTTGATGAACCAAAGCTTAAAAACAGTTACGACAGTAGGAAAACACCTCAGTACAAAAAACTAGCTTAAACACGAGTCTACACACATAAAGTTTCAAACTTTTTGCCAAAAACTTAAACTTTAACACCCAATAACCTTTAAAGTACAAGAATCTTGGATTGAAAAGTGTAAAAATGAGTTTTTAAGCGTGAGAAAGGTTAAAAAACGTGAACCTTACGAGTAGATAAAAACAAACCGCTTCACCCAACTAGATGGTGATTGATACCACTGTTAGGTCACTAGTTTTACAACACAAGCATCAAGAGAAGAGATAGAGAGGAAAAGAGAGTCGGTTGAACAAGATAAACACCCACACACATGCTAGCAATAGGCCGTTTAAGACGGTTAAGAATAGAGTGAAAGAGAGTGAATAACTTGAAAAACCAACCTTCAAATGAAGGTTTACAAGGGGTATTTATAGGAGGGAAGCTAGGGCAACACTCCTAGTTTCCTTCCTTTCCTTATTGGGCTAGGCCTAGGCTTATGGGCCTTCTACATAAGCCTAAGGCTAATAACAAACATAAAGGCCATAATAAGCTAACTATTACATATGAGTAACTAACACTTGAATAAGGTTTAGGAGTGATTCCAACATACACAAATCATAATATATAAACAAAAACTACTCCAGGAAGATGTCTTCATTCAGTTCGTTGAAGTAGCTTGTAATGACCTTCACAAAGTCTACCACCCACAAAACTTTCAAGGCTGCGATAAATCTTTCTAGTCTTTAGTCTTCGTCCGCTCGCAGTATGAACTCTTCACACCTCTTCAAATCCTGTTCATACCAGAATTTTGTTTTGTTCCACGGCTTCAGGTCAAGTTTGATTTCCTTCACTCTCGAAGTTCATTCTTCTTCGACCATCTTGAGTGTACCATCACTGAACTTGAAAAGCTCGCACAGTCTCATTAGTATACGTGACCCGTATCTGTCGGTAAAGAGGACGGATCTAGGGGTGTCAATCACTATATAGTCGTGACGAAATTCATGTCCTGAGGCTTCCCATTGCGGTCTTGTTAGGTTGACCCGAGTCTGGTAGCTTTCCATGCCGAGCTGAAAATCCCCAACTCTTTGTCGAATGACCAAGCCTCTGATCCAGAGATTGACAGCAGCAGAGAAAGCCTTCTTCTCACAAACAGGTAGGTGGTCAAGGTATCCTTGGAGGTTCAGAAGATAGAGATCTTCAAAGTCATTTGGCAGCAGATGTTTGAAGTCGTTTTCTTCTATAACATGTTCTTTCAAGTCTGCTCTTCGAAGAACAATCTTTTTCAGATAATCATAGCCATAGATTGGGAAGATCTCTACACTAACAACACTTAGAATACGCAGCTTGGATCGAACAGCTTTGCGACTCTTTTTAGCTCCATGTCTATCAATGTATAATTTCTTCTTCTTGAACCACCAATGAGAAATGTCGTACGAAGCCGCGATGTCATACTCTTGTTCTTTTGTCTGTCCCAGAATTGATAGGTACCATCGCAAGACGAGCGGTCATGGTCAGGATATGTTTTGTGGAGGTGCATCATCATCATCGGATTCGACACGATGTACCATGATGATGGACGAGATATAAGACTCTTCATGTAGTACATGGTCTTCCGAGATAGTGTAGAAGGTTTTAGGGTGTAAACCTTCATCTTCGACGTTTATATGTTTCAACCATCAGATATGCTGTAGACTTTTGCTGAGTACCTTGAATCAACCGATTCTGGTGACCCTGACGGATGAACTGGATTGATTTGAAGGTTTTGGAGGAGATGTTGGTGGTTTTGGTGGAGGTGTAGTGGTTGTGCCAGAAGATCCACCAGCACCAGAAGTTCCAGCTCCTCCAGTTGGAGGCGGGGGAGGAGGAGGTGGGGATTTAGGACCTTTATGTGACGACTCCAACAGTGAAGTCCTCCTTTTCTTCTTAGCCTCCCTTTCTCGAATGTCCTCCAGAAACTGTAAATGATTATCGTGCTTAATCGATTCTTGAAGGGCCACGTACAGTTTCTTATGGACCTCATCCTTATGCTCATTGGCGTCATACATTTTCTCTGATAGGACTGCTCTCATATTAGAGATGGGCAAGTCTTTAAATCATTGAAGAAGTGGAGCTTGCATTGCCCATTCTACAGCATCTTTAACCTCGGCTTCAATGGCATCTGCAACCCCTTCATCGAAGTTAAGGTTCTTCAGCTTGTAGACACGACGCTCGAGGACGTTGATAGATTTAGGCAATTGCCTCTCAAGAGCTTCAATTCATTTTACAACCTTGTCGAGTAGTTGATCAGATGTTAGAATTCGAGGTGGTGAAGCCGGTGGAGTGTCCGTGTCATTAATTATAACAACTGGTTCAAGTGATAGATCTTTAGCAGGTTCAGGTGGTGGAAGTGCAGTTGTTAGAGCAGGTTTGGGCGGTGGAAGTGCGGTTGCTTGAATAGGTGCTGACATTGGAGGAATGGTTGATGTGTCTTGCTGAATGTCGACTTTATACATGGACTCAGCTTCCTCTTTCTCATCATTTTGCTTATAAGGCTCGGTATCTGAGGGTTTGTCATTTAAGAACTGATCACCAAATGAGAAGTCATCATCTAGATTCTTCAATGAGGATAGAGAACCTGTAGACATGTTCGTTTCTTCCATGTGCCTGTGTTCATCAGATCTTGACTCAAGGATCTCCTGTGAGTCTTTCAGCAATTCGTTTTCATCATTCTTATCAGATTAGGTATCACTTGATGCAAGTGTATCTTCCTGTGTTTCGGATACCTCCTTTTCCATTCCAGTTTGTTCTTGAGCTGAAGATGATTCAATGCTTCTTTTCTTCAGCTCAAATTGGGTGGTAGTTCTTGACGGTGGAGAAGAGATGGTCAGAAGCATGTGAGCGGCTTGTTCAGCTTCTACACCAGCAATCCCTTTCCCTTTGTCTTGCGTCGTTGAAGTTGTTTGTTGTGGCGCTGGCTCAGGTTCTCTTATCACAACACCTCCCACTGGTGGTCTCATGTTCAGGCTTTCCAGGCTTTGTTTAATCCATTGTTGCAAAGCAGCCTCGTCTTCATCTATCAATCGCATGTCACCCTTTGGAACCTCGGTTCCTTCAACATTCCCCTTTCCGGCATCTTTATTTCTCTTTTTCTGCTTCTGTGATGAAGTGTCAGTAGATTGAGATCGATCACGTCTCTTCTTGGGAAGGGCGGCATATGAGGTTTTAGAGGATGATTTAGTGCTGGAAATGGACTTTGTAGACTTGGGTTGTGAGGGATCGGGAGCGTCATCAACATTGGATTTGGATGCCCTTTTCTTGTATAATCTGAAGTAGTCAGTCTTCTTAATATCATCTGTGAGAAGTGCATCAGGAATTGGCATTCCAAAGATCTCTTTATTAACACCTCTGGCAACATATTTTAGGTTACCAAGTACAAATTCATCCCTAGCATTATGGAGGACTGGCTCACTCCTTGGATTAAAATGATGAGTCTGTTGCAAGAACTGAATGATAAGCTTCGAGAATCTTATGCTAGGAATTACAAGTTTGTGTACATTCTTCCTTCCTTGGGCTTGATTCTGAACATTTGTTCTGTCGGTGATGAAAGTGTGCATAGATAACGAGAATTCTTCCCAAATACGTTCTGTGGCATCAATGTTCACCCCTTTGATGAGACCTCATAAGATTTGCAGAATAGGTGTCCTCACTTTATCGAACCCTGAGGTTTTTCCAGATAAGCATAAGTTAAGAATAGTAGTAATGGCTCTCCAAGGTTAATACATGTGTCCGGTGATGATATCTGAAGCCCTTGTTACGTTAACTTGATAACCCAAATCATTTAGAAAGTCTATTAGTTCTTCCGCACTAGGTGGAGGGACAGATTGTTTGGTAGGGTCACATGGTGTGATACCTAGGGCCTTACTGAGAATGTTAGATGTGATTTCATATCCCTTATCATCAAGCTTACAAGAATAAGTGGTTGTGATCTTGTCCCATGTAATGGTGTTCCAAAATTGTTGTAGGTAAATGGAAGGGATCGAGCATTGCTTGGTCAAGGCACTAAAGAAGTTAGTGTTTTTAAGGATATCAATAGCAACCTTGAAGATTGGATTTTGTTGTTTTCTTTCCATGTCCACATAGCAGTTGCTTTTGCCAATCTCTACCCATTTATCTTCTGGAAAAATTTCGTTGTCAGTAAGAACTATGGGTGGAGTAGAGGTAGCAAGGTTCTCGGATGAGGTTGTGTTTGCCATTGAAATTCTGTAGAGACACACATACAACAACAGTGTTCGAGAGCATGTTAGGTTAGACATGATTAGCTAAACAACTTTAATGCGACCTCATGACATAAGCACAATGAGTAGCATACATGACAGATTAACAAAAAGCAGATTGAAATACACAGAAAATAGGTTAAGATGCTTTAGTAATTCTCAGAGTAACAAATCATTTTGACAAGGTTTTCTAGATACAAGTTGTTTGAGCAAAATTGTTAAAACTAAATTTCTATAATAGGATTTCATGAGACAAGTCGCTATAATGGAAGTGTTATAACAAGTCGCTAAGACAAGTTGTCAAATCAAGTCGCTACAAGAGAAACTAGATACAAGTCGCTTTAACAAAAAATGTTATAGCAAGTCGCTATGAACAATTTGTCAAGACAAATCGCTACAAATAAAACTAGACACAAGTCGCTATCATGAAAATATTATAGCAAGTCGCTTTAAACAACTTGTCAAAACAAGTCGCTATAAGAAAAACCAGTGACAAGTCGCCTTTGTGAAAATTTTTTAGCAAGTCGCTAACTTGTCAAGACAAGTCGCTACCAAAAAGTACAAGGATAAGTCGCTATCAAAAAGTAGCTACAGTAACACCCAATTACATAACAAGACGCTATCAAGAATGTTTAAAACATCGACAACTCGCCATGAAGATTATATAAGACAAGTCGCCATCAAGAACAACCTGCTATGTGTCAAGTCGCTAACAAGAACATGTATGGACCTATCCAACTAACACTTATTACACAAGCACATGAAACAACAGTCATGTCCAAAAGTACTACAACGATTGAATAACACCACTACACAAGCATATACATAAGTGCGTGATCATCATCCCAACATTCATATAAATATTTTACAAAAGTGCGCACAAGGGAGACCAAGATAACACACATATGCACCAACAATTTCAACATAAGATATCCTAAGAACAACCAATTCAATATCAAGTACTCCCATTAAACATAGCCATTAACAAACCCTCGGGCTCAGGAAAACTTCCGAGCAACACGATCGCTAACCCGAGGGGCGATGCAAAGGCGATCACAACCAGAAGTGGTAAGACGCACAATGGACCTTCGACTCCAATGCCTCCTCCACCAGGAGCAATGAGTCAAGTTACCAAGGATACTATGGACAAGGTGCATTTCTCAAGCCCACGAAGTATCGCACACGTCCCACCTTCGGTAGTCCAAGCTTTAAGTCCGGAACATGAAATTCCGAAGACTAATTCTGAGCCAGAAATGACTTCCGTCCCGGCTCAAAAGTCTAGTCAGCTTCCTTACCCATCAAGATTGCATGAAGAGAAGCTCAAAGACAAAACCAAAGAGCAAATGGAAAAATTTTTCCAAATTTTCAATGAACTGCACTTTGATATAAGCTTCGTGGATGCTCTCGTTCTAATGCCCAAATTTGTATCCACGCTTAAAGGCTTACTGAGCAACAAAGATAAGTTATCTGAAATGGCTAAAACCCCTCTCAATGAGCAATGCTATGCGGTCCTTCTCAAGAAGCTTCCTAAAAAGCTTGAAGACCCCGGCAGGTTTTTAATCCCGTGTGATTTCTTAGGGATGGTTCAATGCTCCGCCTTGGCCGATCTTGGCGCAAGCATTAACCTCATGCCACTCTCAGTATGGAAGAAACTGTCTCTTCCTAAACTTACATCTACTTGTATGACACTCGAGCTAGCAGACTGTACCATAACTCGTCCACTTGGGATAGCCGAGGATGTCGTGGTAAAAGTAGGAAAGTTTCACTTTCCTACTGACTTTGTTGTAGTAGACTTTGATGCAGATCCTAGAGTTCCCCTCATCTTAGGGAGAGCTTTCTTGAGAACGAGCCGTGCTCTAATCGATGTGTATGCTGAAGAGTTGACTATACGGGTTGACAACGAAGAACTCACGTTTACTATCAACCAGAACTCCAAACCTCTATCCAAACATAGTGTTGCCACAATTGATCAAAAATCTGAAAAAATCAATGCAACACTCTCAAATTTCACGGTTAAGAGGAGTCACCAAAAACGTGCCGAGCTAAAAGCTTTGAAAATCAACCCTGGTTCAAACAAATGGTTTGAAATTTGTACCAAGGAAGTCAAGAGTGTTCTTGATGATGATGATCTAGAATCGAAGACTTTATCGGAAGTAGTGGAAATTGCTAGCTCTAAGAGCACGCCACTTGTCCCACCTCCGGAATCAGTTTATCGTATCGAGTTTGTTAACTCTGTGGATGAAACCAAACTCTCTTCAGTTTCATCTGGATTGGATGATGATGTTTGTGATCCAATGGGAGACATTCTTCCCATTAAATAATTGCTCAAAAATCATCCATCATCTCCGAGTCTTATCATTTCCGACTTTTCCATTCCTTCTCTCACTCCAGATGAGGAAGATGACAACTTTTGGAATGAAGTCGATGCCTTTCTTAGTGATGAGTCGATTCCAACAGGAATTGATAATACTTACTTTGATTCGAGGGGGACATTTTTTTGGAAAATTTGTTGATTGAAGAACCGTTCCAACCTTCCCTACCGGAATTCCTTTGACAATCACCATACAAGCTTCAAATTTAAGCTTAAAAATGTCAAAAATGGTGATTTGCTTCTATCTGATGAAGAATGGACCTGCATTTTGATGCACATATTTATTCCATTCTTCACAAATGGTGTGGTTGCTCTTTCCCTTTCTCTTTTTCGAATGAGGACACCATCTGTGACCCCGGTATCATCCTTTATAGTTTCTACTATTAACAAATACCGCGGTTGTATCTCATCGGTGTGAAACTTTATGATGTTCATATGTTTATTAAAACTGTGAACGAAAGTCCGATCGAGATTGGTTTTCCACGTTGCTTTCCCCAAGAACCAATGAATGCGGGGATCGAGTCAAGCTAGTGACTCGGAAATCAAAAACAGTAGCACACACAATATGGGTTTTCACCCATATTTCTGACTTCTTTCTACTTTCTACCACCCTAGTGTGGGGGAGTTGCCCCCCGCTGTTGTATATAAGTACTTTAAAAAAAAAAAAAAAAAAAAAATGTGTATATATCAAAAATAAAATAATGGCCGTAGTATTTCCCTTTTACGTTCTAAGTTTCGGCATAACCGCCGGTACTTTGAATATTGAGGGCAATATTCATTTCTGGTGTGGGGGGGAATTCTCACGAATTTTATCATGTAATTATACCACCCAATTCCCCCATTTTTGGCCAAAATTTTTTTTTGGAGTAAGTGTTTTTCACTTACTCAGCAAATGGTAATCAGTCCGCCATGTCTAACCCACATAAGGATTCGCTAATCCAAGAGCAAACGGATCTTGGTAAAGATATCTCAAATCCGTTTATGGCTTGCAATTTGCCCAAAATTGTATGGTGTTCAGCTCACCATATCTTTAATTAGTGAAGAGTTGGCTAGCCCGCAAGTTTATGGCTTGTGGTAAAGGCAGTTGGAAAACCATAATCGGCTCACCAAAGATAATATTGATAATTTATCTAAGAGTTGGCTAGTCCAGAAGCAAACGGCTTCTGGTAAAGACAAATCAAATCCGTTGAAAGCTGGTGATTTGCTCAAAATCATTTGGTTATCATTGTACCAAGGTTCTTACTTGAACTGAAACAACTGGCTACTCCAGAAGTAATGGCTTTTGGTAAAGAGATGAAATCCATTAATTTTTCTCAAAAGATTGCTAGGGGCTAGCAATATCTTAGTGTGGGGGATTGATGAGTGTGCAAATACTCATCTTTTTTATACCTATTAGACTGCAAAAACATCTGAAAACACTCAGAAATGCATCAAAATGATAAAAATATCACAAATAAGTGTTTTATGTGTTTTAAATGAAAAAAATACCAAAATCAGATGAAAAACGTATCAAGTTTGCATAATTGGCAGTTTTAGTCCCCCAAGTTTGGAAACTTGTCAAATCTAGTCCCTGGAATCCAAAAATGTGGAGTTTTATCATTTAAGGTCCCTGAAATATTCTAAGTTGTCAAAAATGGTCCTTGAATGAATCTTTGGTCAAATGGCAGAAAAGGTCCCTAAAGTTTAAAAAAGTGTCATAAAAGGTCCTTGGATATTTAAAAATGGAAAATTATCAAATGTGGTCCTTGTACTATTCATAAATGGCAGGATAGGTCCTTGTGATAACTTTGGAAAATGGGCAAGATCAGTCCCTCAAAAATCCGAAATTACAAGATTGGTCCTTGTGTTTATAAGCTACAACAAACGGACCCTTGTATTATTAATAACCCAAAACCCAAATCAAAAACCCAGCTGGCCCAAATGCAAACCCAAGCCCACACCACTTGAACCATGAACCATGAACCCTTGAGCCAGTCCACATCCATTTTGACCCTGCCAAAACCCATTTTGAACTCACCCACTCTAATAATACCACGGGTCAACAAAAGTCAAACCCAGTTATACTGTACATCTCCCTCACAGTCCCGCCCAAACCCAAACCACCCTGGTTTTCTTCACCAGCTCACCACCACCTGTCTACCACCTTTCCACCTCACTCCCCAGCTGTTTAACCACTCCCCTCCACCTCCACATCCTCCCAAAGTTCCTTAATTGCAATAAACCTGCTCAAGACTTTTTTCCCGCCAAAATGACAAATGGACGAATATGATGAGTTTGATGGATCCAATGGTTGGAAATAGGTGGGAAACATTCAGAGGTCGACAAGAAGCTTAAAAAGATCGATATAAAGAAGCTTGGAGCAATGTAGAAGACAATCTAGTGTAATTTTAATTTACTTATGTCGTTTTAAATAATTTAAGTTTTCCAGTGTAATTTAAAGCTTTCAAATACTTTGTAATCATATTTCAGTGTAATAAAAACTTGTTTTCAGTTTCAATTTCAGCTTTAGTATCAATTTCAGTTTATGCAAATTCCAAGTTCAAAAATATCATGTGAGTTTAATGTTGTTGTTAGTTGTTGCTTTGGACTTATAAACTAACATAAGCTCCTAGAAAGCTTCTGAAAGCTTTTAGTAACCTTTAAAACTCTGTTTAGTATCAAAAAGAAAAATACCAAAAATACCAAATAAATTAGTGAAAAATAAAAAATCAAGAATGAAGAGAGAGAAAGCTGGAGCAGGGTGAATATTGGATTGCCCTTTGGTTTAGAGCTTCTTGGGAAGCTATAGGAAGTGTTTTCAGTCTGTGGTTCTCAGTTTTATGCTTGGACACCATTTGTAAGCCATTTCTTAAAAGATTGCATTTCTTAGTATAAGTGGTTAATTCTTGTTAATTTTAGTTTAAATCTGTCTCAATATAGTTAGTATAAGTTATTCAATAGATTTCATGGCTTAAATCAGTGTTAAGCTTTTAAAAGTTTCAAAACAGTTAAGATAAAGGTTGTTTGGTTTTGACTTGTTAACTGTGATAAAGGGTATTCAAGACAGTGTTCTTGTTTGTTGTTTGTCACACTAGGTCTAAATAACTCAGTTCAACATTAAAAACCAGTTCTCATTTGTTAAAAAGTCAAAATACTCTTTAATCTCACTTAGTTTGTTAACTGTTAAGGTTTTAGCTTGTCAATCTCATCATATTAGCTTAAAACTTGTTAATCTAGCTTAATTATATCTTATTATAGCTTAATATATCATAATCAGTGAGTAGATTTGATTTAAAGTTCATAATAGTCAACCTAATAGTGTAATTTAAAAAAAGTCAAATTTTTCATTTTAGCAGTTTTTGAATAAAATAGATTATTTTCTATAGGGTTTAACTTTGAGTTTCATGTTTTAAGCTTTTAGGTTTATAAAATATAACTGCTCATCTTTATCATAGTATTTTTTATAATTTCTAGTTTGCTAGTTTAACTGCTTATTTTTTAGTTTCTTTTAAGACCCTTGTCTAAAATAGTACCCTGTGCACAGTTGAGTAGACCATTTTCATAAGCTCACACAGAGCTTATTAGTTAGCCTAAGCTTGTGTATTTTGGTTCTTTGGAAAGCTAACCTAGCTGTCTTGAAGATCCAAGCTTATATCTCCACTTTATAGCTTATTTGATAGGGCTGCAACCAGCTTTTAAGTTGTCCCATTCCATCAGTGTATACTGAATGTTCAGTATATACTGAGTGTTTACAAGCTTTTTCTCAAGCTCACACAGAGCTTATTAGTGGACCCCATAGTGAGAGCTTTGGCTTTTTGGAAAGCCCACCAGCTCATCTTGACACCTCAGTCTTTGTTTTGAGCCTTTAAGCTTATTTAATAAGCTAAAATTGCTTTTAGAAATGGCTGCAGGCCTGTTTGGTTAGTAGGTTTTGCATAAGTGCTTATTAGCTTATTTATAGCTTATCAGTGTATTCCTTTGTGCCTTTTAGCTTAATCTAAGTTCCTTTAGCTTGTTTACATCTTATTTCACTTTTGTTTCTTTCTGTGAAGCTTATTTCAAGCTTATTAGAACTTAAATAATCAAAATAAGCAAAAACTCAAACTGTTGAGCTAATAAGCTCTCAAATAGCTTATTTTTAAGTTGTAAAATTTTTGTTTTCATTAAAGTTGCTTATAATCAGTAGTATAATAGGTTTATAAAAGAAAAATCACAAAAACATCATTTTTAAAATAGTGATAGCGTTTATTTAATAGAAATTAGTTTTTTTAATTTTCTTTTTCAGCTTATTATTAAGCACTTCCTGTTTTTATAATTTTCTTAGCTTTCTTTTAACATAAGATATTTATAGAAAAAAATTCATAATTTTCTTAGCTTGTTTAGTATTTATTAGAATTAAAAATAGTTAAAAGTATTAAATAATTAATAATAAATAAATAAAAAGCAAAAAAAAATATCTTTTCAGTTTTAAAATTAGTTTTCTAATATTTTAGATTTTTCTAAGTCATAATTTCATTTTTCTAGCTTTATTTCATATTTTCTTATATTTTAGAGTATTATTAAATAGTTTAAAATAGTTTTTAATTAATAATAATTAAATAAATAGTTATAAAAATAACTTTAATTTTCTAATAATTTTCTTTTATTATTAGGTTTGTAAAAATATCATTTTCATATTTGTAGGTCTTTTATTTCTTAAAACTCACGTTTTATTTTGTACGTTTACGTAATTTAATAAACGTACGTGTTTAAGTTTGTTTAATCTGATTGTTGTACTTTATAGTTCTTATCCAAATACCATTCCAATCAATCAGTAGTGTAATTATCCAATCAAAATCCTTACAGATCATTATCCTTAGTGATCATTCGACATCTGAACATTTTAAACACCATTCAGTCTCCGTGGGACTTAACGACCCGGGAATCCACTATATTCCAAGGGAAATTGTATTGGTTTTAGACTGTTTGAATTTTATTACGGTTGACCATTCACAAGTGGTTGATTTGTGTGATAAACTTGACAGTTCAGACCCGATCAAATTTTGGCGCCGCTGCCGGGGAGGCTTTAGCGTGTTTTAAGCATTCTCAGACCCATTCTTGCACATATACCACCTTTTGTAAACAGTTTTTTGTAAAGTTATCAAAATCAAAAAGTTCATTAACACTTTTCCTAAAGTGTTAACAACACCAAACAAAATATAAAACAACAAAACAATCGTAACGTTTTCTATCTTGTATTTTCTTTAAGGTGATTCTTAAAGAGGTACGATTTGGTTAAACGAGACGATACCAAAAATATTGTCCAAAAGTTTTTAAACCCTTAGCACAAATTCATACCTACGTCTTTTCTGTGGTACTTAATAAATACATAAAAATCAACCACCGCAAACCAAGGCAGAACACCTACCAACTGGGGGTGTGAACATTAATAAGTTCCCAATCTTAAAGATCAAAACTTGCATTTGTGTCCTTGTGATTTGGTATACCTTTTTCAAAGAAGCCATTTCATTTGTGATTATTGGTTTAAGTTCACTTGTCGTTTTGCCTCGCATTTGTTTTGAAAACTGATTTTTACACTTAGTGCATGCGCACTCGTTCTTCCAGCTCTACCAGTCCACTTTCAGAGCTTGCAAATATTCCACGTAGACGTAGAGGACGTTCTGCTCCTTCAGCCGTGACTGAGGAACGTCTAGTACCACCACCCCCGGTCGTAATGGCAGAAGATAAACCGATGAATGAGCTTCTCCAAGCACCCATCGAGGGTTACGGAAATGCCATTATTGTCCTAGCCATCGTGGCTGATACCTTTGAGCTCAAAACCGGGTTGCTTAATCTTGTAACCCAAAGCCAATTTTATGGTTTTGAGCGGGATGATCCTCATGCACACATTCGATGGTTTAACAAGATTGCATCTACCATCAAATACAAGAATGTCCCACATGAAGCAATTAAGCTTCTTCTGTTCCCATTCTCTAGAGGACAAGCCCGGAATTGGCTTGAGAAACAACCCCCTCGTTCCATTGAGACATGGGAAGATCTAGTCACTAAGTTTGTTAACGAATTCTATCCTCCATCCCTAACTACAAGTCTTAAGAATGAGATAATGAAATTCTCTCAAAGATTTGATGAATCATTCGGTGAGGCATGGGATCGTTATAAAGAGTTGCTCCGCAAGTGTCCGCATCATGGTTTTACCGAATTAATGCAAATGGATACTTTCTACAATGGTCTGAGCCAAGCTGACTAAGACTCTTTAAATGCCTCCGCGGGAGGTAATTTCCTGAGCAAGACCACAAAAGAAGCCTTACAAATCATAGAAAACAAGTCCCAGGTCCGCCTTTTCCGAACAAAGACATATCAGCCAGTCTAATGCTGGACCATCTACTTCATCTCACGTGAGTACATCTAGCACCGATGCTAAGATTGACAAACTCACAGATATTGTTCGTGTTTTGGTTCTTGCTAATAAAAAGAAAGTCACTTTCACACAGACACCATCACATGGTGAAGTGAAGAAAGTCGAGGTCTGTGTTACTTGTGGTGGCCCTCATGCATACTACAACTGTACTGCCACCGATGGTAGTCCGTTTGAAGCCAATGCTATAGCCGGTACTTCACATCAAGGAGGTAATCAATACCGTCCTCAAAATGAACCAAACTACCGTGCTAATACTTATCAAGGACCACCCGGTTTTAACCAGAATCCTAACATACAAAACCGGAATCAGAACCAACCTAGAATGAACCAATGTTATCAAAACCAAGGTAATTTCTATCCCGGACCTAATCAAGGTTTCCAACATCAACTTAAAACCTTAATCAAAATAATTTCAATCGAGGGAATCAATTTCATGGAAATGTGAATCCTAACCAAGGAAAATTTCAAAATCAAGGCCCTAATCCGAACAATAGAGGCCAGAATTTTCCTAATCAAACTCAAGCCATTGTTCCAACCGGACCATCATCTGATGAGTTATTGAAGCAATTCATGAAATCCCAAGATGAAATGAACAGGTTGTTGGTTAGCCAGATTTCTGACATTAAGAAGTCTTTAAATGATCAACCCTCGGGCTCAGGAAAACTTCCGAGCAACACGATCGCTAACCCGAGGGGCGATGCAAAGGCGATCACAACCAGAAGTGGTAAGACGCACAATGGACCTTCGACTCCAATGCCTCCTCCACCAGGAGCAATGAGTCAAGTTACCAAGGATACTACGGACAAGGTGCATTTCTCAAGCCCACGAAGTATCGCACACGTCCCACCTTCGGTAGTCCAAGCTTTAAGTCCGGAACCCGAAATTCCGAAGACTAATTCTGAGCCAGAAATGACTTCCGTCCCGGCTCAAAAGTCTAGTCAGCTTCCTTACCCATCAAGATTGCATGAAGAGAAGCTCAAAGACAAAACCAAAGAGCAAATGGAAAAATTTTCCAAATTTTCAATGAACTGCACTTTGATATAAGCTTCGTTGATGCCCTCGTTCTAATGCCCAAATTTGCATCCACGCTTAAAGGCTTACTGAGCAAAAAAGATAAGTTATCTGAAATGGCTAAAACCCCTCTCAATGAGCAATGCTCATCGGTCCTTCTCAAGAAGCTTCCCAAAAAGCTTGAAGACCCCGGCAGGTTTTTAATCCCGTGTGATTTCTTGGGGATGGTTCAATGCTCCGCCTTGGCCGATCTTGGCGCTAGCATTAACCTCATGCCACTCTCAGTATGGAAGAAACTGTCTCTTCCTAAACTTACATCTACTTGTATGACACTCGAGCTAGCGAACTGTACCATAACTCGTCCACTTGGGATAGCCGAGGATGTCGTGGTAAAAGTAGGAAAGTTTCACTTTCCTACTGACTTTGTTGTAGTAGACTTTGATGCAGATCCTAGAGTTCCCCTCATCTTAGGGAGAGCTTTCTTGAGAACGAGCCGTGCTCTAATCGATGTGTATGCTGAAGAGTTGACTATACGGGTTGACAACGAAGAACTCACGTTTAATATCAACCAGAACTCCAAACCTCTATCCAAACATAGTGTTGCCACAATTGATCAAAAATCTGAAAAAATCAATGCAACACTCTCAAATTTCACGGTTAAGAGGAGTCACCAAAAACGTGCCGAGCTAAAAGCTTTGAAAATCAACCCTAGTTCAAACAAATGGTTTGAAAGTTGTACCAAGGAAGTCAAGAGTGTTCTTGATGATGATGATCTAGAATCGGAGACTTTATCGGAAGTAGTGGAAATTGCTAGTTCTAAGAGCACGCCACTTGTCCCACCTCCGGAATCAGTTTATCGTATCGAGTTTGTTAACTCTGTGGATGAAACCAAACTCTCTTCAGTTTCATCTGGATTGGATGATGATGTTTGTGATCCAATGGGAGACATTCTTCCCATTAAAGAATTGCTCAAAAATGATCCATCATCACCGAGTCTTATCGTTTCCGACTTTTCCATTCCTTCTCTCACTCCGGATGAGGAAGATGACAACTTTTGGAATGAAGTCGATGCCTTTCTTAGTGATGAGTCGATTCCAACAGGAATTGATAATACTTACTTTGATTCGAGGGGACATATTTTTTTTGGAAAATTTGTTGATTGAAGAACCGTTTCCAACCTTCCCGACCGGAAATTCCTTTGACAATCACCATACAAGCTTCAAATTTAAGCTTAAAAATGTCAAAAATGGTGATTTGCTTCTATCTGATGAAGAATGGACCTGCATTTTGATGCACATATTTATTCCATTCTTCACAAATGGTGTGGTTGCTCTTTCCCTTTTCTCTTTCGGGAATGAGGACACCATCTTTGACCCCGGTATCATCCTTTATAGTTTCTACTATTAACAAATACCGCGGTTGTATCTCGTCGGTGTGAAACTTTATGATGTTCATATGTTTATTAAAACTGTGAACGAAAGTCCGATCGAGATTGGTTTTCCACGTTGCTTTCCCCATGAACCAATGAATGCGGGGATCGAGTCAAGCTAGCGACTCGGTAATCAAAAACAGTAGCACACACAATATGGGTTTTCACCCATATTTCTGACTTCTTTCTACTTTCTACCACCCTAGTGTGGGGGAGTTGCCCCCCGCTGTTGTATATAAGTACTTTAAAAAAATGTGTATATATCAAAAATAAAATAATGGCCGTAGTATTTCCCTTTTACGTTCTAAGTTTCGGCATAACCGCCGGTACTTTGAATATTGAGGGCAATATTCATTTCTAGTGTGGGGGGGAATTCTCACGAATTTTATCATGTAATTATACCACCCAATTCCCCCATTTTTGGCCAAAATTTTTTTTGGAGTAAGTGTTTTTCACTTACTCAGCCAATGGTAATCAGTCCGCCATGTCTAACCCACATAAGGATTGGCTAATCCAGGAGCAAACGGATCTTGGTAAAGATATCTCAAATCCGTTTATGGCTTGCAATTTGCCCAAAATTGTATGGTGTTCAACTCACCATATCTTTAATTAGTGAAGAGTTGGCTAGCCCGCAAGTTTATGGCTTGTGGTAAAGGCAGTTGGAAAACCATAATTGGTAATCGACTCACCAACGATAATATTGATAATTTATCTAAGAGTTGGCTAGTCCAGAAGCAAACGGCTTCTGGTAAAGACAAATCAAAATCGTTGAAAGCTGGTGATTTGCTCAAAATCATTTGGTTATCATTGTACCAAGGTTCTTACTTGAACTAAAAACAATTGGCTACTTCAGAAGTAATGGCTTTTGGTAAAGAGATAAAATCCATTAATTTTTCTCAAAAGATTGCTAGGGGCTAGCAATATCTTAGTGTGGGGGATTGATGAGTGTGCAAATACTCATCATTTTTATACCTATTAGACTGCAAAAACATCTGAAAACACTCAGAAATGCATCAAAATGATAAAAATATCACAAATAAGTGTTTTATGTGTTTTAAATGCAAAAATACCAAAATCAGATGAAAAACGTATCAAGTTTGCATAATTGGCAGTTTTAGTCCCCCAAGTTTGGAAACTTGTCAAATCTAGTCCCTGGAATCCAAAAATGTGGAGTTTTATCATTCAAGGTCCCTGAAATATTCTAAGTTGTCAAAAATGGTCCTTGAATGAATCTTTGGTCAAATGGCAGAAAAGGTCCCTAAAGTTTAAAAAAGTGTCATAAAAGGTCCTTGGATATTTAAAAATGGAAAATTATCAAATGTGGTCCTTGTACTATTCATAAATGGCAGGATAGGTCCTTGTGATAACTTTGGAAAATGGGCAAGATCAGTCCCTCAAAAATCCGAAATTACAAGATTGGTCCTTGTGTTTATAAGCTACAACAAACGGACCCTTGTATTATTAATAACCCAAAACCCAAATCAAAAACCCAGCTGGCCCAAATGCAAACCCAAGCCCACACCACTTGAACCATGAACCATGAACCCCTGAGCCAGTCCACATCCATTTTGACCCTGCCAAAACCCATTTTGAACTCACCCACTCTATTAATACCACGGGTCAACAAAAGTCAAACCCAGTTATACTGTACATCTCCCTCACAGTCCCGCCCAAACCCAAACCACCCTGGTTTTCTTCACCAGCTCACCACCACCTGTCTACCACCTTTCCACCTCACTCCCCAGCTGTTTAACCACTCCCCTCCACCTCCACATCCTCCCAAAGTTCCTTAATTGCAATAAACCTGCTCAAGACTTTTTTCCCGCCAAAATGACAAATGGACGAATATGATGAGTTTGATGGATCCAATGGTTGGAAATAGGTGGGAAACATTCAGAGGTCGACAAGAAGCTTAAAAAGATCAATATAAAGAAGCTTGGAGCAATGTAGAAGACAATCTAGTGTAATTTTAATTTACTTATGTCGTTTTAAATAATTTAAGTTTTCCAGTGTAATTTAAAGCTTTCAAATACTTTGTAATCATATTTCAGTGTAATAAAAACTTGTTTTCAGTTTCAATTTCAGCTTTACTATCAATTTCAGTTTATGCAAATTCCAAGTTCAAAAATCTCATGTGAGTTTAATGTTGTTGTTAGTTGTTGCTTTGGACTTATAAACTAACATAAGCTCCTAGAAAGCTTCTGAAAGCTTTTAGTAACCTTTAAAACTCTGTTTAGTATCAAAAAGAAAAATACCAAAAATACCAAATAAATTAGTGAAAAATAAAAAATCAAGAATGAAGAAGAGAGAAAGCTGGAGCAGGGTGAATATTGGATTGCCCTTTGGTTTAGAGCTTCTTGGGAAGCTATAGGAAGTGGTTTCAGTCTGTGGTTCTCAGTTTTATGCTTGGACACCATTTGTAAGCCATTTCTTAAAAGATTGCATTTCTTAGTATAAGTGGTTAATTCTTGTTAATTTTAGTTTAAATCTGTCTCAATATAGTTAGTATAAGTTATTCAATAGATTTCATGGCTTAAATCAGTGTTAAGCTTTTAAAAGTTTCAAAACAGTTAAGATAAAGGTTGTTTGGTTTTGACTTGTTAACTGTGATAAAGGGTATTCAAGACAGTGTTCTTGTTTGTTGTTTGTCACACTAGGTCTAAATAACTTAGTTCAACATTAAAAACCAGTTCTCATTTGTTAAAAAGTCAAAATACTCTTTAATCTCACTTAGTTTGTTAACTGTTAAGGTTTTAGCTTGTCAATCTCATCATATTAGCTTAAAACTTGTTAATCTAGCTTAATTATATCTTATTATAGCTTAATATATCATAATCAGTGAGTAGATTTGATTTAAAGTTCATAATAGTCAAGCTAATAGTGTAATTTAAAAAAGTCAAATTTTCAGTTTAGCAGTTTTTGAATAAAATAGATTATTTTCTATAGGGTTTAACTTTGAGTTTCATGTTTTAAGCTTTTAGGTTTATAAAATATAACTGCTCATCTTTATCATAGTATTTTTTATAATTTCTAGTTTGCTAGTTTAACTGCTTATTTTTAAGTTTCTTTTAAGACCCTTGTCTAAAATAGTGCCCTGTGCACAGTTGAGTAGACCATTTTCATAAGCTCACACAGAGCTTATTAGTTAGCCTAAGCTTGTGTATTTTGGTTCTTTGGAAAGCTAACCTAGCTGTCTTGAAGATCCAAGCTTATATCTCCACTTTATAGCTTATTTGATAGGGCTGCAACCAGCTTTTAAGTTGTCCCATTCCATCAGTGTATACTGAATGTTCAGTATATACTGAGTGTTTACAAGCTTTTTCTCAAGCTCACACAGAGCTTATTAGTGGACCCCATAGTGAGAGCTTTGGCTTTTTGGAAAGCCCACCAGCTCATCTTGACACCTCAGTCTTTGTTTTGAGCCTTTAAGCTTATTTAATAAGCTAAAATTGCTTTTAGAAATGGCTGCAGGCCTGTTTGGTTAGTAGGTTTTGCATAAGTGCTTATTAGCTTATTTATAGCTTATCAGTGTATTCCTTTGTGTCTTTTAGCTTAATCTAAGTTCCTTTAGCTTGTTTACATCTTATTTCACTTTTGTTTCTTTCTGTGAAGCTTATTTCAAGCTTATTAGAACTTAAATAATCAAAATAAGCAAAAAAACTCAAACTGTTGAGCTAATAAGCTCTCAAATAGCTTATTTTTAAGTTGTAAAATTTTTGTTTTCATTAAAGTTGCTTATAATCAGTAGTATAATAGGTTTATAAAAGAAAAATCACAAAAACATCATTTTTAAAATAGTGATAGCGTTTATTTAATAGAAATTAGTTTTTTTAATTTTCTTTTTCAGCTTATTATTAAGCACTTCCTGTTTTTATAATTTTCTTAGCTTTCTTTTAACATAAGATATTTATAGAAAAAAATTCATAATTTTCTTAGCTTGTTTAGTATTTATTAGAATTAAAAATAGTTAAAAGTATTAAATAATTAATAATAAATAAATAAAAAGCAAAAAAAAATATCTTTTCAGTTTTAAAATTAGTTTTCTAATATTTTAGATTTTTCTAAGTCATAATTTCATTTTTCTAGCTTTATTTCATATTTTCTTATATTTTAGAGTATTATTAAATAGTTTAAAATAGTTTTTAATTAATAATAATTATTAAATAAATAGTTATAAAAATAACTTTAATTTTCTAATAATTTTCTTTTATTATTAGGTTTGTAAAAATATCATTTTCATATTTGTAGGTCTTTTTTTTCTTAAAACTCACGTTTTATTTTGTACGTTTACGTAATTTAATAAACGTACGTGTTTAAGTTTGTTTAATCTGATTGTTGTACTTTATAGTTCTGTATCCAAATACCATTCCAATCAATCAGTAGTGTAATTATCCAATCAAAATCCTTACAGATCATTATCCTTAGTGATCATTCGACATCTGAACATTTTATACACCATTCAGTCTCCGTGGGACTTAACGACCCGGGAATCCACTATATTCCAAGGGAAATTGTATTGGTTTTAGACTGTTTGAATTTTATTACGGTTGACCATTCACAAGTGGTTGATTTGTGTGATAAACTTGACAGTCAGGACCCGATCAAATTTTGGCGCCGCTGCCGGGGAGGCTTTAGCGTGTTCTAAGCATTCTCAGACCCATTCTTGCACATATACCACCTTTTGTAAACAGTTTTTTGTAAAGTTATCAAAATCAAAAAGTTCATTAACACTTTTCCTAAAGTGTTAACAACACCAAACAAAATATAAAACAACAAAACAATCGTAACGTTTTCTATCTTGTATTTTCTTTAAGGTGATTCTTAAAGCAGTACGATTTGGTTAAACGAGACGATACCAAAAATATTGTCCAAAAGTTTTTAAACCCTTAGCACAAATTCATACCTACGTCTTTTCTGTGGTACTTAATAAATACATAAAAATCAACCACCGCAAACCAAGGCAGAACACCTACCAACTGGGGGTGTGAACATTAATAAGTTCCCAATCTTAAAGATCAAAACTTGCCTTTGTGTCCTTGTGATTTGGTATACCTTTTTCAAAGAAGCCATTTCATTTGTGATTATTGGTTTAAGTTCACTTGTCGTTTTGCCTCGCATTTGTTTTTGAAAACTGATTTTTAAACTTAGTGCATGCGCACTCGTTCTTCCAGCTCTACAAGTCCACTTTCAGAGCTTGCAAATATTCCGCGTAGACGTAGAGGACGTTCTGCTCCTTCAGCCGTGACTGAGGAACGTCTAGTACCACCACCCCCTGTCGTAATGGCAGAAGACAAACCGATGAATGAGCTTCTCCAAGCACCCATCGAGGGTTACGGAGATGCCATTATTGTCCCAGCCATCGTGGCTGATACCTTTGAGCTCAAAACCGGGTTGCTTAATCTTGTAACCCAAAGCCAATTCTATGGTTTTGAGCGGGATGATCCTCATGCACATATTCGATGGTTTAACAAGATTGCATCTACCATCAAATACAAGAATGTCCCACATGAAGCAATTAAGCTTCTTCTGTTCCCATTCTCTCTAGAGGGACAAGCCCGGAATTGGCTTGAGAAACAACCCCCTCGTTCCATTGAGACATGGGAAGATCTAGTCACTAAGTTTGTTAACGAATTCTATCCTCCATCCCGAACTACAAGTCTTAAGAATGAGATAATGAAATTCTCTCAAAGATTTGATGAATCATTCGGTGAGGCATGGGATCGTTACAAAGAGTTGCTCCGCAAGTGTCCGCATCATGGTTTTACCGAATTAATGCAAATGGATACTTTCTACAATGGTCTGAGACAAGCTGACCAAGACTCTTTAAATGCCTCCGCGGGAGGTAATTTCCTGAGCAAGACCACAAAAGAAGCCTTACAAATCATAGAAAACAAGTCCCAGGTCCGCCCTTTCCGAACAAAGACATATCAGTCTCAGTCTAATGCTGGACCTTCTACTTCATCTCACGTGAGTACATCTAGCACCGATGCTAAGATTGACAAACTCACAGATATTGTTCAGGCTTTGGTTCTTGCAAACCAAAAGAAAGTCACTTTCACACAGACACCATCACATGGTGAAGTGAAGAAAGTCGAGGTCTGTGTTACTTGTGGTGGCCCTCATGCATACTACAACTGTACTGCCACCGATGGTAGTCCGTTTGAAGCCAATGCTATAGCCGGTACTTCACATCAAGGAGGTAATCAATACCGTCCTCAAAATGAACCAAACTACCGTGCTAATACTTATCAAGGACCACCCGGTTTTAACCAGAATCCTAACATACAAAACCGGAATCAGAACCAACCTAGAATGAACCAAGGTTATCAAAACCAAGGTAATTTCTATCCCGGACCTAATCAAGGTTTCCAACATCAACGAAACCTTAATCAAAACAATTTCAATCGAGGGAATCAATTTCATGGAAATGTGAATCCTAACCAAGGAAATTTTCAAAATCAAGGCCCTAATCCGAACAATAGAGGCCAGAATTTTCCTAATCAAACTCAAGCCATTGTTCCAACTGGACCATCATCTGATGAGCTATTGAAGCAATTCATGAAATCCCAAGATGAAATGAACAGGTTGTTGGTTAGCCAGATTTCTGACATTAAGAAGTCTTTAAATGATCAACCCTCGGGCTCAGGAAAACTTCCGAGCAACACGATCGCTAACCCGAGGGGCGATGCAAAGGCGATCACAACCAGAAGTGGTAAGACGCACAATGGACCTTCGACTCCAATGCCTCCTCCACCAGGAGCAATGAGTCAAGTTACCAAGGATACTACGGACAAGGTGCATTTCTCAAGCCCACGAAGTATCGCACACGTCCCACCTTCGGTAGTCCAAGCTTTAAGTCCGGAACCCGAAATTCCGAAGACTAATTCTGAGCCAGAAATGACTTCCGTCCCGGCTCAAAAGTCTAGTCAGCTTCCTTACCCATCAAGATTGCATGAAGAGAAGCTCAAAGACAAAACCAAAGAGCAAATGGAAAAATTTTTCCAAATTTTCAATGAACTGCACTTTGATATAAGCTTCGTTGATGCTCTCGTTCTAATGCCCAAATTTGCATCCACGCTTAAAGGCTTACTGAGCAACAAAGATAAGTTATCTGAAATGGCTAAAACCCCTCTCAATGAGCAATGCTCTGCGGTCCTTCTCAAGAAGCTTCCTAAAAAGCTTGAAGACCCCGGCAGGTTTTTAATCCCGTGTGATTTCTTGGGGATGGTTCAATGCTCCGCCTTGGCCGATCTTGGCGCAAGCATTAACCTCATGCCACTCTCAGTATGGAAGAAACTGTCTCTTCCTAAACTTACATCTACTTGTATGACACTCGAGCTAGCGGACTGTACCATAACTCGTCCACTTGGGATAGCCGAGGATGTCGTGGTAAAAGTAGGAAAGTTTCACTTTCCTACTGTCTTTGTTGTAGTAGACTTTGATGCAGATCCTAGAGTTCCCCTCATCTTAGGGAGAGCTTTCTTGAGAACGAGCCGTGCTCTAATCGATGTGTATGCTGAAGAGTTGACTATACGGGTTGACAACGAAGAACTCACGTTTAATATCAACCAGAACTCCAAACCTCTATCCAAACATAGTGTTGCCACAATTGATCAAAAATCTGAAAAAATCAATGCAACACTCTCAAATTTCACGGTTAAGAGGAGTCACCAAAAACGTGCCGAGCTAAAAGCTTTGAAAATCAACCCTAGTTCAAACAAATGGTTTGAAAGTTGTACCAAGGAAGTCAAGAGTGTTCTTGATGATGATGATCTAGAATCGAAGACTTTATCGGAAGTAGTGGAAATTGCTAGCTCTAAGAGCACGCCACTTGTCCCACCTCCGGAATCAGTTTATCGTATCGAGTTTGTTAACTCTGTGGATGAAACCAAACTCTCTTCAGTTTCATCTGGATTGGATGATGATGTTTGTGATCCAATGGGAGACATTCTTCCCATTAAAGAATTGCTCAAAAATGATCCATCATCACCGAGTCTTATCGTTTCCGACTTTTCCATTCCTTCTCTCACTCCGGATGAGGAAGATGACAACTTTTGGAATGAAGTCGATGCCTTTCTTAGTGATGAGTCGATTCCAACAGGAATTGATAATACTTACTTTGATTCGGAGGGGGACATATTTTTTTTGGAAAATTTGTTGTATGAAGAACCGTTTCCAACCTTCCCGACCGGAAATTCCTTTGACAATCACCATACAAGCTTCAAATTTAAGCTTAAAAATGTCAAAAATGGTGATTCGCTTCTATCTGATGAAGAATGGACCTGCATTTTGATGCACATATTTATTCCATTCTTCACAAATGGTGTGGTTGCTCTTTCCCTTTTCTCTTTCGGGAATGAGGACACCATCTTTGACCCCGGTATCATCCTTTATAGTTTCTACTATTAACAAATACCGCGGTTGTATCTCGTCGGTGTGAAACTTTATGATGTTCATATGTTTATTAAAACTGTGAACGAAAGTCCGATCGAGATTGGTTTTCCACGTTGCTTTCCCCATGAACCAATGAATGCGGGGATCGAGTCAAGCTAGCGACTCGGAAATCAAAAATAGTAGCACACACAATATGGGTTTTCACCCATATTTCTGACTTCTTTCTACTTTCTACCACCCTAGTGTGGGGGAGTTGCCCCCCGCTGTTGTATATAAGTACTTTAAAAAAAATGTGTATATATCAAAAATAAAATAATGGCCGTAGTATTTCCCTTTTACGTTCTATGTTTCGGCATAACCGCCGGTACTTTGAATATTGAGGGCAATATTCATTCTAGTGTGGGGGGAATTCTCACGAATTTTATCATGTAATTATACCACCCAATTCCCCCATTTTTAGCCAAAATTTTTTTTGGAGTAAGTGTTTTTCACTTACTCAGCCAATGGTAATCAGTCCGCCATGTCTAACCCACATAAGGATTGGCTAATCCAGGAGCAAACGGATCTTGGTAAAGATATCTCAAATCCGTTTATGGCTTGCAATTTGCCCAAAATTGTATGGTGTTCAGCTCACCATATCTTTAATTAGTGAAGAGTTGGCTAGCCCGCAAGTTTATGGCTTGTGGTAAAGGCAGTTGGAAAACCATAATTGGTAATCGGCTCACCAACGATAATATTGATAATTTATCTAAGAGTTGGCTAGTCCAGAAGCAAACGGCTTCTGGTAAAGACAAATCAAATCCGTTGAAAGCTGGTGATTTGCTCAAAATCATTTGGTTATCATTATACCAAGGTTCTTACTTGAACTGAAACAACTGGCTACTCCAGAAGTAATGGCTTTTGGTAAAGAGATGAAATCCATTAATTTTTCTCAAAAGATTGCTAGGGGCTAGCAATATCTTAGTGTGGGGGATTGATGAGTGTGCAAATACTCATCATTTTTATACCTATTAGACTGCAAAAACATCTGAAAACACTCAGAAATGCATCAAAATGATAAAAATATCACAAATAAGTGTTTTATGTGTTTTAAATGCAAAAATACCAAAATCAGATGAAAAACGTATCAAGTTTGCATAATTGGCAGTTTTAGTCCCCCAAGTTTGGAAACTTGTCAAATCTAGTCCCTGGAATCCAAAAATGTGGAGTTTTATCATTCAAGGTCCCTGAAATATTCTAAGTTGTCAAAAATGGTCCTTGAATGAATCTTTGGTCAAATGGCAGAAAAGGTCCCTAAAGTTTAAAAAAGTGTCATAAAAGGTCCTTGGATATTTAAAAATGGAAAATTATCAAATGTGGTCCTTGTACTATTCATAAATGGCAGGATAGGTCCTTGTGATAACTTTGGAAAATGGGCAAGATCAGTCCCTCAAAAATCCGAAATTACAAGATTGGTCCTTGTGTTTATAAGCTACAACAAACGGACCCTTGTATTATTAATAACCCAAAACCCAAATCAAAAACCCAGCTGGCCCAAATGCAAACCCAAGCCCACACCACTTGAACCATGAACCATGAACCCCTGAGCCAGTCCACATCCATTTTGACCCTGCCAAAACCCATTTTGAACTCACCCACTCTATTAATACCACGGGTCAACAAAAGTCAAACCCAGTTATACTGTACATCTCCCTCACAGTCCCGCCCAAACCCAAACCACCCTGGTTTTCTTCACCAGCTCACCACCACCTGTCTACCACCTTTCCACCTCACTCCCCCAGCTGTTTAACCACTCCCCTCCACCTCCACATCCTCCCAAAGTTCCTTAATTGCAATAAACCCTGCCAAGACTTTTTCTCCCGCCAAAATGACAAATGGATTTAATATGATGAGTTTGATGGATCCAATGGTTGGAAATAGGTGGGAAACATTCAGAGGTCGACAAGAAGCTTAAAAATATCGATATAAAGAAGCTGGAGCATGTAGAAGACAATCTAGTGTAATTTTAATTTACTTATGTCGTTTTAAATAATTTAAGTTTTCCAGTATAATTTTAAGCTTTCAAATACTTTGTAATCATATTTCAGTGTAATAAAAACTTGTTTTCAGTTTCAATTTCAAGCTTTACTATCAATTTCAGTTTATGCAATTCCAAGTTCAAAAATCTCATGTGAGTTTAATGTTGTTGTTAGTTGTTGCTTTGGACTTATAAACTAACATAAGCTCCTAGAAAGCTTCTGAAAGCTTTTAGTAACCTTTAAAACTCTGTTTAGTATCAAAAAGAAAAATACCAAAAATACCAAATAAATTAGTGAAAAATAAAAAATCAAGAATGAAGAAGAGAGAAAGCTGGAGCAGGGTGAATATTGGATTGCCCTTTGGTTTAGAGCTTCTTGGGAAGCTATAGGAAGTGGTTTCAGCCCTCGTGGTCTCAGTTTTATGCTTGGACACCATTTGTAAGCCATTTCTTAAAAGATTGCATTTCTTAGTATAAGTGGTTAATTCTTGTTAATTTTAGTTTAAATCTGTCTCAATATAGTTAGTATAAGTTATTCAATAGATTTCATGGCTTAAATCAGTGTTAAGCTTTTAAAAGTTTCAAAACAGTTAAGATAAAGGTTGTTTGGTTTTGACTTGTTAACTGTGATAAAGGGTATTCAAGACAGTGTTCTTGTTTGTTGTTTGTCACACTAGGTCTAAATAACTCAGTTCAACATTAAAAACCAGTTCTCATTTGTTAAAAAGTCAAAATACTCTTTAATCTCACTTAGTTTGTTAACTGTTAAGGTTTTAGCTTGTCAATCTCATCATATTAGCTTAAAACTTGTTAATCTAGCTTAATTATATCTTATTATAGCTTAATTTTATATCATAATCATGAGTAGATTTGATTTAAAGTTCATAATAGTCAACCTAATAGTGTAATTTAAAAAAAGTCAAATTTTTCATTTTAGCAGTTTTTGAATAAAATAGATTATTTTCTATAGGGTTTAACTTTGAGTTTCATGTTTTAAGCTTTTAGGTTTATAAAATATAACTGCTCATCTTTATCATAGTATTTTTTATAATTTCTAGTTTGCTAGTTTAACTGCTTATTTTTTAGTTTCTTTTAAGACCCTTGTCTAAAATAGTGCCCTGTGCATAGTTGAGTAGACCATTTTCATAAGCTCACACAGAGCTTATTAGTTAGCCTAAGCTTGTGTATTTTGGTTCTTTGGAAAGCTAACCTAGCTGTCTTGAAGATCCAAGCTTATATCTCCACTTTATAGCTTATTTGATAGGGCTGCAACCAGCTTTTAAGTTGTCCCATTCCATCATGTATACTAATGTTCAGTATATACTGAGTGTTTTATAAGCTTTTTCTCAAGCTCATACAGAGCTTATTAGTGGACCTCATAGTGAGAGCTTTGGCTTTTTGGAAAGCCCACCAGCTCATCTTGACACCTCAGTCTTTGTTTTGAGCCTTTAAGCTTATTTAATAAGCTAAAATTGCTTTTAGAAATGGCTGCAGGCCTGTTTGGTTAGTAGGTTTTGCATAAGTGCTTATTAGCTTATTTATAGCTTATCAGTGTATTCATTTGTGCCTTTTAGCTTAATCTAAGTTCCTTTAGCTTGTTTACATCTTATTTCACTTTTGTTTCTTTCTGTGAAGCTTATTTCAAGCTTATTAGAACTTAAATAATCAAATAAGCAAAAAACTCAAATGTTGAGCTAATAAGCTTTCAAATAGCTTATTTTTAAGTTGTAAAATTTTTGTTTTCATTAAAGTTGCTTATAATCAGTAGTATAATAGGTTTATAAAAGAAAAATCACAAAAACATCATTTTTAAAATAGTGATAGCGTTTATTTAATAGAAATTAGTTTTTTAATTTTCTTTTTTAGCTTATTATTAAGCACTTCCTGTTTTTATAATTTTCTTAGCTTTCTTTTAACATAAGATATTTATAGAAAAAAATTCATAATTTTCTTAGCTTGTTTAGTATTTATTAGAATTAAAATAGTTAAAAGTATTAAATAATTAATAATAAATAAATAAAAAGCAAAAAAAAATATCTTTTCAGTTTTAAAATTAGTTTTCTAATATTTTAGATTTTTCTAAGTCATAATTTCATTTTTCTAGCTTTATTTCATATTTTCTTATATTTTAGAGTATTATTAAATAGTTTAAAATAGTTTTTAATTAATAATAATTAAATAAATAGTTATAAAAATAACTTTAATTTTCTAATAATTTTCTTTTATTATTAGGTTTGTAAAAATATCATTTTCATATTTGTAGGTCTTTTATTTCTTAAACCTCACGTTTTATTTTGTACGTTTACGTAATTTAATAAACGTACGTGTTTAAAGTTTGTTTAATCTGATTGTGTACAGATTTATAGTTCTGTATCCAATTACCATTCCAATCAATCAGTAGTGTAATTATCCAATCAAAATCCTTACAGATCATTATCCTTAGTGATCATTCGACATCTGAACATTTTAAACACCATTCAGTCTCCGTGGGACTTAACGACCCGGGAATCCACTATATTCCAAGGAAATTGTATTGGTTTTAGACTGTTTGAATTTTATTACGGTTGACCATTCACAAGTGGTTGATTTGTGTGATAAACTTGACAGTTCAGACCATCAATTTGGCGCCGCTGCCGGGGAGGCTTTAGCGTGTTTTAAGCATTCTCGACCCATTCTTGCAAAATATATACCACCTTTTGTAAACAGTTTTTTGTAAAGTTATCAAAATCCAAAAGTTCATTAACACTTTTCCTAAAGTGTTAACAACACAAAACAAAATATAAAACAACAAAACAATCGTAACGTTTTCTATCTTGTATTTTCTTTTAGGTGATTCTTAAAGAGGTACGATTTGGTTAAACGAGACGATACCAAAATATTGTCCAAAAGTTTTTAAACCCTTAGCACAAATTCATACCTACGTCTTTTCTGTGGTACTTAATAAATACATAAAAATCAACCACCGCAAACCAAGGCAGAACACCTACCAACTGGGGGTGTGAACATTAATAAGTTCCCAATCTTAAAGATCAAAACTTGCATTTGTGTCCTTGTGATTTGGTGTACCTTTTTCAAAGAAGCCATTTCATTTGTGATTATTGGTTTAAGTTCACTTGTCGCTTTGCCTCGCATTTGTTTTTTGAAAACTGATTTTACACTTAGTGCATGCGCACTCGTTTTCCAAAGCAATTCTCTACCATCTTTCAGAGCTTGCAAATATTCCGCGTAGACGTAGAGGACTTTCTGCTCCTTCACCGTGACTGGTGAACGTCTAGTACCACTACCCCCTGTCGTAATGGCAGAAGACAAACCGATGAATGAGCTTCTCCAAGCACCCATCGAGGGTTACGGAGATGCCATTATTGTCCCAGCCATCGCGGCTGATACCTTTGAGCTCAAAACCGGGTTAAGTTAATCTTGTAACCCAACGCCAATTCTATGGTTTTGAGCGGGATGATCCTCATGCACATATTCGATGGTTTAACAAGATTGCATCTACCATCAAATACAAGAATGTCCCACATGAAGCAATTAAGCTTCTTCTGTTCCCATTCTCTCTAGAGGGACAAGCCCGGAATTGGCTTGAGAAACAACCCCCTCGTTCCATTGAGACATGGGAAGATCTAGTCACCAAGTTTGTTAACGAATTCTATCCTCCATCCCGAACTACAAGTCTTAAGAATGAGATAATGAAATTTTCTCAAAGATTTGATGAATCATTCGGTGAGGCATGGGATCGTTATAAAGAGTTGCTCCGCAAGTGTCCGCATCATGGTTTTACCGAATTAATGCAAATGGATACTTTCTACAATGGTCTGAGACAAGCTGACCAAGACTCTTTAAATGCCTCCGCGGGAGGTAATTTCCTGAGCAAGACCACAAAAGAAGCCTTACAAATCATAGAAAACAAGTCCCAGGTCCGCCCTTTCCGAACAAAGACATATCAGTCTCAGTCTAATGCAGAACCTTCTACTTCATCTCACGTGAGTACATCTAGCACCGATGCTAAGATTGACAAACTCACAGATATTGTTCAGGCTTTGGTTCTTGCAAACCAAAAGAAAGTCACTTTCACACAGACACCATCACATGGTGAAGTGAAGAAAGTCGAGGTCTGTGTTACTTGTGGTGGCCCTCATGCATACTACAACTGTACTGCCACCGATGGTAGTCCGTTTGAAGCCAATGCTATAGCCGGTACTTCACATCAAGGAGGTTGTGACAACCCGTACTTTCAGGTCATTTCTCGATGCAATTCATGTCTCATTATTTCAACATTTATAGTAAACTTGGTTTACTTGTTCCAAATTCGCGTAACCTTGGAGGTTTAGCGGCGAATTCATGATCATAACATCACGTACATTTCATATGGACTAAGATTAGTCTACATTCCATTGACATCATTTGCATCTCATTAGTTCATTCATGACATTTCATTTCTCATTCAACGCGTAATTTTTATATTTAATAAACTTTATCGCGTGAGTTATTATTTTGAATATTTAATCCATTACTTTCAAAATGATCCCGATGTATTTTTAAACTTACATTTAGTTTATAAAAACTATATTTTTAGTTTTCTTAGTGTTTCAAATTTATTTGGTACATAAATCGTTAAAGTTAAATTATTACGACACGTTTCTTAAAAATTTTACGATAATTATTTTATCACCCTAATTTCACAAGGAATGTATTTTTACAATTTTTATTATCTCATTACATCCTACTTTGATCTATTAAACATCTCTTTTACTTAAAATTTCCATTTACCTATACTTGTACATTTTCTTACACATTTACTACACTTTCTCACAAATTATATACAAGTAAATGTTACATTATACATTTGAAAGAAAAAAAAAATATATATCTTGGAGAAACAACTCCCCCCTAAATCCGCCTAATGGGGGAGAGGGTTGCATTAAAATGGGCATGGTTCATTAATATTATGTCTCTACACTTACATAAAAAGTCTTGCTTACATTTTCTTTACTCATTCACCTCAAATAATTCACATAGATTGAAAAAGTTTTCTCTCCTTTCTTTGGGGCTTCTCAAAACCGGTCATCACATCAAGATCGCAAGGGATCAAAAAATTTTATCAAGCACAAGTTATTTACAATCTAGTGTATACTCTTTATAAGGTTTTGAAATAAAAACCAAGAGTGTTTAGGCTAATCCTTGTTACTTTCACCTCATCATTCTCTTGTAAGCATGTTTATTTCATTTTTCATGTTTCCTTTTCTTTACATATGTATCTTTTCATTTTTGGAGCTAGTAAGCATGATATGTGATTTATACCATTTTTTTTTCATGATTTTAGAGTATATATATATATTTGGTCATCCTATAATTATCCCCATGGTATTCTTTGGTCTTGATGGTGATTAGGAACCCATGACACCCTAAGAAGGTGTATGGTAGGATTAGATTAGCTTTGGAGTTGATTTGAAGGGATTAGAATAGGTTTTGTCCGAGAAAAACTATTTTCGATAACTATAAAATAGGTTCTGTCTTTGTTTCGATTTTCTGGAAAAACCGACTTTAGTCACGACATTTTGGCCTTGATAATTAGAAAATATACTTTAAAACGAATCCGTGGCCGCTTGAACGGATAAAAACGGAGTTATAACGAAGCCGTGGTGAATTTTTAAAGTTTGACGACGAAACGTATCTTTTCAGAAATTTCAGCAACATATATTTATCTTGTTCGGGTCAAAAACGAGCCTTAAGCTTCACAAATTATTTCGACTTGTCAAAAATATATTAGTATACTTTAATACGAAGCTAAGGACGTATTATACGTAGAAAACGGATTTGAAACGACAAATATATGCACGTTTTTATAAAATTGCCGTAACTTTTATTTTCTGAAAAACTATATTATTTCTACGATACAAGTGTTTCATTAGCTGTAACGTCCATGTTTGAGGCTGTTTTTAACCATGATTTGGAACTTTTTGGAACGAAATGTCTCCTAGTAAAATCAAGTTCACCGGGCATATTTTTTCAAAACGACAAGCTGTTTGTAAAGCGGAGTTGTAGTAAATTATTTACGGATGTTCAAACTTGGCCGAAACTCATTTTTCTGCACAACAATTAGCCAAAACCACCATCTTTAACCCTTAATATCTTTATGTTCGAGACCTTTTGGACGAAAACTCCTGAACCGAAACTTCTAAATATCGATACAAACTTTCCAAAACCGTCGAGTTCGTTCTCTAACGATCGACGTACACCGTTTTACGACTAGTTTTCCAAAGCCATTTTGTTAATTTCATGATATTCAGACGACATTGTTTTGCGACGAAAAGTGAAAATTTCACCATAAATCATTATAAAACCATTGTAGGATGACATTTTGACGTAAAACTTGTAAAGTCATTTTTGAAGGGTCAAGACGTCAAACGAGTATTTTTCGACGATAAGTAATATTTTCAAAACTCGTAAATGGTATAAATAACATACGAAATGCATGCATAACATTACATTGCAACTCATTACATATCATATCATTCATAATAGGTCATTGTCGAGATTCACGCTATACACTATTTCATCCGTGTATCCACTTTTGTCATCGTAATCATTGCAACAGTGAGTTCATAGCCCCACTTTTTACTTTTTAACTGCTTTTACAACTCTTGGGGAGATACATGCTACCTTTTAAATTGAACACAAATGCTTTGAACTGTATGCTATATCCGATGTTTTATTGTCACTAAGTATTTGCCATGTTCAAGTCCCTACATCATGAACCATTAGTCACTTTACGAATTGAGCTAATGTTGTGAATACCTATTGAATTAACACTCATCCTATTGACCATTTAAGGGAAATCGAAGACTATATTTGAATCATTAGGTAAAAGGGCGGCAGATGAAACGATGATTACCAATTTTTACTGGTGCGATGTTTACGCTTTGGTGTCATGAACTTAGTGAAATAAATACGATGTTGTTTTTTAACGATGAGTGTGAAACAATTTAACTCACACTAACGATTGCAGTTAAACCCTATGGTTTTACGTTAGGTACTATTGTGAATTCATGTGACGCTTCTACCGCAATATAAACTATATATACATTTCAAGAATGGCAATAACACACGTGGTTGCAAGTTTTGTATGGGCTGGGACTTTAAACTGACAGTGGATTTACAATGCCTTTAAGCTGCATAAACGATTTCATACATTGAGTCATGCACTATTTTGTGAATTCATTTGACATTCATGTGTTTGAACATAAACTATGCATATCTGGCCGCAAAGTGGTTGTTGAACACACCGGTTGCAAGTTTTATGGGCGGACTTGGAACCTAGAGGATTTACAATGCCTTGGCTACATAATCGATTTTGATAGTCTTTACATTTCAACGATTTACAATGCCTTTGCTGCATAAACGATTTTGAAAGGCTTTACATTTCAACACAAACTCTATGAACTCACTCAACCTTTGTGTTGACACTTTTAGCATGTTTTATCTCGGGTATCTAAGGCATTCACTTCATGGCATGCATTTGGACACATCATGGAGTCGTGGTGACGACGCTCCTCACATGGGATTTCTATATACTTTAAAACATCGTTTGAATTGTAACTAAACTTATTTTCGTGCATAGTATGATTTTCATTTGGGTCCTGAACTTTGTAAACTCTGATTGTTTTATTAAATCAAACGATGTTCTTTTCAAACGACACTTTAAGTCGTTCAATATAACTGTGATTGTGATGCTATGACAGTCAATCCCGTGAATTCCATTCCGCTGCAAAAGTAATTTGGGGTGTGACGACAGATTGGTATCAGAGCTTCGCTTATAGAGAACTAGGTTGCATCATTGACCCTAGACTATAACTACATTATCATAGCATCTCATCATTTCATCATAAGTGCATGTTCACTTTTCATGCGATTTATACGTACATTTTTTTACGAAGTTATTCACTTTCATTTCACATCGATTGTCACATGGATGCCTTTAAATACCCATCCCATTATCATTTCCTCATACTCTTGTTGGAGAATTCCTTGTCATTCCCTATCATACTTTTTACATCAATTGACTCTATCACCGATAACGCCAATGCCGAGATAAACCTTTAGATATTGGCTTAAGTCACTCTCACTCCTTTGTTTCACCACTAACATGTCGAAGTTACACGTTACTATTCACACATTAAGTCACTAAACCATTATACACTTGAAGCACTTACTTAATACACCTCATAACCCATCTTTTTTCGAACCCGGATTAACCGCATTATTTTGAAAAAATCACCTCAAACTTACATTTCGCTTATCACATCCCCTTGGAGCGCTTATTATTAACATCGGATTTTTGCTACGTCTCACATTTCCTCTTGTTTTGAAGAAGAAGATATGGCAATCCGAAGAACGCTACACCGAAATGACTCGCAGCTATTCAAAGTTAGTGAATGATAGCATAGCCATGCTTTTAAGAGTCGAAAGGGAAACGTACGCCGCCGCCGAGGTCGCGCGGCCGCGCGCTGCTGAAGCCGCTAGGCTAGCCGCCAACCGGAAATGCCGAGGATCCTGGTTAAGAGATGTTCGTACAAGGATTTCAAAGTGGGAGATCCCACCAAGTTTAGAGGGATCAAGGAGCCACGCCATGGTACGATGGTTTGAAAAGTTGAATCCGTGTTTTTTGTTTGTAATTGCCCGATGATAGTAAGGTCAAATTTGCTACAAGTACATTACTCGATGGAGCATTGTCGTGGTGGAATTCATATGCTCAACCGATTGGAATGGAGAATGCTTTCAAGCTTACTTGGGAGCAATTTAAGGGTTTGGTGACTAAGAAGTTTTGTCCTCGCACGGAAGTGAAAAAGTTGGAGACCAATTCTATGAACTAGTAACTATTGGGTAGATATTGACACATCTTACATTCGGAGATTTCAAGAATTGGCGTTGTTATGTCCATCTATGGTTTCGATAATGAGAAGCTATGGAGGCTTTATTGAAGGACTTCCGAAATTATTCAAGGTGACGTGACTTCCTCGATCCAAACGATTGAGGAATCTATTCATTGTCTCAAAAGCTATGGCACAAGTAGTAAAAGGGCAACACCACCAACACCAACCGCGAACAACAATACCAACAACCACACCAACTACAACAATAACCAAAACAACAACAACAACGACAATAACCAACTTCAACAAACAAAAGAAAATAAAAATGACCAAGGAGGTTATAACAACAACAACCAAAACCGCAATTGAGCCTAACTATCATCAACAAATGTAATAGAAGACAAGAAGTCGCTGTGGTCTATGTTGCCGCACCAACAAAGGGAAGAGCTTATGCGAGAAACTTACCATGCCACCAATGCACGTCATCATAATGGTCCATGTGGTATATGTTTTAGTCAATAAAGTAGGACACCTTGCTAAGGACTGTATGGCAAAGCCGTATCACATGCTTCGATGTGGGGAACAAGGACACTATCGAACCAATGTCCTCAAAACCAAGGTCAACAAGTTTAAGGTGCTCATGGGAATGTATATATGTTGGTTGAGGAGAGGAGCTCGCAAGGTATCAACGACGCGGAGACCCAAGGTTCTAACTAACAGTCTTATTTCTCCTTATGTACTATGTCGTACTAATTTTATGTTTTCCATCGTATCCAAATCTTTATAACCTAAGATGTATTTCTGTTTGATAAACCACTCGTTGTAAAATATTCTCATCTATCGTACTTTATTTTCTTTCCGACCGTTATCATTTATGGGATTTTAATTTTACTTCTTTAACTATCATTTTAACGACAATTCTCCATGTCTTCTTCTCATGTTCATCACAATTTTAACATCGCTGACTCAACACCAAACATCATATGAATCGATTAGTCCAAGCATTGCATAGTTACTCCTAAATTATACATAGCCTCGACACCTATGTCTAATTCAGACAGAATCATGCAATGAAGGGAGTAGTAGGCTTATATGTGTAAGCAATTCCGAATCGAGCAAATTTCAAGCCCTTCAAACCAATTTAGCCTAATCTCATGACAGCTTGTTTGATGAGTTGTGAGACATGAAAATTGGTTGGTAAAAGTCTGAGGGTTTTGCTCTGGGAATGGGAAAGTTTCACACATCAAACCCTAAACCCTAGACACGTAATCAATTCGTGGACTAATTCCTTTTTGATGGGCTTAATGACAACCCGTATTTCGTGTCATTTATTTAACACAATTTATGCCTCATCATTTCAACATTTATCGAAACTTGGTTTACGGTTTCAAATTCGCGAACTGAAGTATGTTTAGTTGCAATTCATGATCATATATCATCACGTATAATTTCATATGGACTAAGTGTAGTCTACATTTCATTAACATCATTTGCATCATGTTAGTTCATTCATGATTTTGCATTTCACATTAAACGCCGTATTTTCATATTAAATAAACGCTATCGCGAGTTATTATTTTGAATATTTAACTCCTATTTTCAAAAATGATCCCAATTTATTTTTAAACTTCTTACATTTAGTTTATAAAAACTATATTTGACTCTTTACCTAGTGTTTTAATTTTATTTGGTACATAAATCGTTAAAGTTATATTGTATTAATGCTTTTCTTAAAACTACTGATAATTATTTTATCACTCAATTCATAAGGAAATGGCTTACAATTTTACTATCTCACATTCTATTTGATCTACTAACATTTACTTTTACCTAAAATTTCCATTTACCTTACTTATACATTTTTCCACACAATTTCACACTTACACCTTTTCTTATACAAATATATACTTATACATTATTAGTAAGAGAAAAAAAAAATATATATTTGGTGAGATTCATTCCCCCAAACCGCCGGGAAGGGTTGCATTTAATGTTGTTGAATTATTTTCCTTGATAGTTTATATCTATACTTCACCTAAACTTCAATCATCCAACTCATTCACTCATCTCATTCACTTCATTATTATCAAGTGTTAGAAAAGTTTTTCTTCTCTCTCTTGGGGTTCTTCCAAAACCGCCATCAAGAGGGTTTTCTGGATCATCACAAAATTTTCAAGTTCAAGTACTATAATCTAGATCACACTCTTTATAAGTTTTGAAATAAAACCAAGAGTGTTTAAGCAAACCTTGTTCCTTGCACCTCATCATATTTACTTGTAAGCATATCATTTACATTTTTCATGTTCCTTTTCATTTCATAAGTATCTCTTCATTTTGGAGCAAGCATGCATGATTTGTGTTGTTTATACCATTTTTACATGATTTTTAGAAATATATATATATGGTCATCCTATAATTATCCCCTTGGTATATGCTGGTGTGACAACCACTTTCGTGTCATTTAATAACATTCATGTCTCATTATTTCAACATTTATCGTAAACTTGGTTTACTTGTTTCAAATTCAGAACCTTGAGGTTTAGCGCTAATTCATGATCATGAAATCACGTACATTTCATATGGACTATGATTAGTCTACATTTCATTGACATCATTGCATCTCATTAATTCATTCATGACATTTTATTTCACTTTTCAAATTTTTTATTTAATAATCTTATCGCGTGAGTTTTATTTTGAATATTTAACCCATTTCAAAAATGATCCCGAGGTATTTTAAACTTACATTTAGTCTATAAAACTATATTTTTAGTTTTCCTAGTGTTACAAATTTATTTGGTATATTAATCGTTAAAGTTTAATTATTACGTCGCTTTTCTTAAAAAATCATATGATAATTATTTTATCACCCAAATTTCACAAGGAAGTATTTTTACAATTTTATCATCTCATTACATCCTATTTTGAATTATTAAAACTTACTTGTACCAAAAATTTCCATTTACCTATACTTGTACTTTTTCCTACACATTTACTTACACTATCTTGCAAATTATACAAGTATATACAAATACATTATAAAAAAAAAATATCTTGGGATACAAGATGCCCCAAAATCCGCCCTATGGAGGGTGTATTGATTGGTATGGTTCAAGTTTATACATGTTTCTACTTTCTCCAAAAGTCTTATACATCATTTCACCTTAATTTTCCTTATAGTTGCAAGTGTTAAATTTAGTTTTCTCTCTTCTCTTTTGCTCCATAAAACCGCCAAGCATCAAGACTCAAGGGATCAAAATTTTGCAAAATCAAGTGTATTTACAACCTAGTTTATATCCTTTTTATGGTTTTGAAATAAAAACCAAGGATATTTAAGTTAATCCTTGTTACTACACCTCTTCATTTTCACTAGTAAGCATGTTTTTTATCATTTTCATGTTTCCTTTTCATTTTCATATGTTTCATTTTTGGAGATATTATGCAAGTTATGTGATTTATACCATTTATTTCATGATTTTTAAGTTATATATACATATTGGTCATCCTATAATTATTCCCATGGTATTCTTTGGTCTTGATGGTGATTAGGAACCCATGACACCCTAAGAAGGTGTATGGTAGGATTAGATTAGTTTGGAGTTGATTTGAAGGGATTAGAATAGGTTTTGTCCGAGAAAAACTATTTTCGATAAGTATATTTTGTGTTCTGTCCTTGTTTTGCTTTTCTGGAAAATCCGACAGTAGTAGGCACGACATTTTGCCTTGATTTTAGAAAATATACTTTAAAACGAATCCGTGGTCGCTGAACGAATAAAACGGACTTATAACGAAGAAGTTATGGATTTTACAAGTTTGACGACTAAAAATATTATTTTCGAGAATTTCAGCATACTATATTTATTTTGTCCGAGTCAAAACGAGCCTTAAGCTTCACAAATTATTTCGACTTGTCAAAAATATATTAGTTTACCATACTAAGCTAAGGACATATAAACCGTAGAAAACGGATTTGAAACGACAAAGATATGCACTTTTTCATAAACTTGCCGTAACTAATTTTCTGCACACAATTAGCCAAAACCACCATCTTTAACCCTTAATATCTTTATGTTCGAGACCTTTTGAACGAAAACTCCTGAACTGAAACTTTTAGATATCGATACAAACTTTCCAAAACCGCCGAGTTCGTTCTCTAACGATCGAATGCACCGCTTTATTTAACTAGTTTTCCAAAGCCATCTTTGTTAATTTCATGAAAATTCCGACGACATTGTTTTGCGACGAAAAGTGGTAATTTCTCTAAAAATCATTATAAAACCATTGTAGGATGACATTTTGACGTAAAACATGTAAAGTCATTTTTGAAGGGTCAAGACGTCAAAAGAGTATTTTTCGACGATGTGTAATATTTTCAAAACTCATAAATGGTATAAATAACATATCAAGTGCATGCATAACATTACATTGCAACTCATTACATATCATATCATTCATCATAGGTCAAGATTTTACGATCACATTATATCACGTGTACTCACCTTGTCTTCGCATCACTCCACCAAGTGAGTTTTCATAGCCCCCCTTTTACTTGTTTTCATAACTTTTGGGGAGATACATGCTCAATGATTTTTATTACATTCATGACTATTTGCAAAGTATATGTATATCCTAACCTAATGCTAGTCATATCGGTAACATTATTGCCATACTTAGAATTTCCATATTATATCTATTGGTCTAACTGTCTTTGGTATATTCATTGGTCTAACGGACTTGGTATATTATTGATCTAACGACTTGGTATACGTCATGGACTAACGTCTTGGAACGATTTGAGCATAGTTAATTATACATTTCGCAATGGGTTGTGAACACACAAAGTTGCAAGTTTTGTATGTATACTTGAACTGAAAGTGGATTTACAATGCCTTTGCTGCATAAACGATTTCATACATGAGCCATGCACTATTTTGTGAATTCATTTGACGATTGCTTGAACATAACTATATACACATTTTGGTATGGGTTGTGAACACACAAAGTGTGCAAGTTTTGTATGGCGGGACTTGAACTGAAAGTGGATTTACAATGCCTTTGCTACATAATTGATTTTGATAGTCCTTACATTTCAACGATTTACAATGCCTTTGCTACATAAACGATTTTGAAAGTCTTTACATTTCAAAGACTTACAATGCCTTTGCTGCATAAACGATTTTGAAAGGCTTTACATTTCAACTCAAACTCTATGAACTCACTCAACCTTTGTGTTGACACTTTTAGCATGTTTTATCTCGGGTATCTAAGGCATTCACTTCATGGCATGCATTTGGACACATCATGGAGTCGTGGTGACGACGCTGCCTCACTTGGTTTTTACATACTTTAAAACATCGTTTGAATTGTAACAACTTATTTCCGCACAAGTTGATTTTCAATTGGGACCTACTTTGTAAACTCTGATTGTTTTATTAAATCAAACGATGTATTTTCCAAACGACACTTTAGGTCGTTCAATATCACTGTGATTGTGATGCTATGACAGTCAATCCCCGTGAATTCCATTCCACAAGAAAAGTGTAATTTGGGGTGTGACAGATTGGCATCGAGCCAGTTATAGAGAACTAAGTTGCATCATTGACCCTAGACTATAACTACATTATCATAGCATCTCATCATTTCATCATAAGTGCATGTTCACTTTACATGCGTTTATACGCATACATTTTTCGAGTTATTCGCCATTTCACATCGATTGTCACATGGATGCCTTTAAATTCCCATCCCATTATCATTTCCTCATACTCTAACGTGGAGAATTCCTTGTCATTCCCTATCACAATTTTATATCACTTTCGATTATCATCACCGATGTCTCAACGCGAATGCCGAGATAAACTTTAAATAGGGCTAAGTCACTCACCTCAATTCTTTTTGTTTCACCACTAACATGTCAAGTTACACTTTATTCACACATTAAGTCACTAAACCATTATACATTTGAAGCACTTACAACACCTCATAACCCATTTTTAGGAAACCCGCCGATTATTTTGAAAGATAACCTCAAACTTATCATTCTTATCACATTTCTTTTGGAGCGCTTCATTATTAACAATCGGATTTTGCTACGCCTCACATTTCCTCTTGTTTTGAAGAAGATATGGCAATCAAGAAAGCCACAAACTGAAATGACCAAGCGGCTATTCAAAAGTTGGTGAATGATAGCATAGCCGATGCTCTAAGAACTGAAAGGGAAGCGATTAGTGGCCGCTGCCGCCGCCGAGGCCGCTGATCCGCTATAGCCGCAAAGGCTTGCTATCACTCTTTGGAAATGCAGGGAGGATCCGAGTTAAAATCTGTTCGATAAGGATTTCAAAAGTGGAGATCCCACCAAGTTTAAAGGGATGAAGGAGCCACATTTGCCATGGTGCGATGGTTCGAGAAATTGGAGTCCGTGTTTTTGCTGTAATTGCCCGATGATAGTAAGGTCAATTTTGCTACAAGTACACTACTCGATGGAGCATTGTCGTGGTGGAACTCATATGCTCAACCGATAGGAATGGAGAATGCTTTCAAGCTTACTTGGGAGCAATTCAAGGGTTTGGTAACTAAGAAGTTTTGTCCTCGCATGGAAGTGAAAAAGTTGGAGACCGAATTCTATGAGTTGGTAACTATTGGGTATGACATTGACACTTACATTCGAAAGTTTCAAGAATTGGTGGCTTATTATGCCCATCTATGGTTTAGGATAATGAGAAGGCTAGGAGGCTTTCATTGAAGGACTTCCCGAGATTATTCAAGGATGTGACTTCACCTCTCGACCAAAAACGATTGAGGAAGCTATTCGATTGTCTCAAAAGCTCATGGCCCAGGTAGTGAAGAGAGGTAAGTACACCAACACCAACCAAAACAACAACGACGATAACCAACTCAACAACAACAAAAGGAAATGGGAAAACGACCAAGGAGATTATAACAACAACAACCAAAACCGCAACACTAACCATCATCAACAAGAGAAAGAGGGCAAGAACCGCAATGGTATATGTTGCCGCACCAATAGAAGGCGAGAGGTTATGCCGAACCTACCCACTATGTAATCGATGTAAGTATCATCACACGGGTCTTTGTCTTGCTAAGTGCTACAAGTGTCAACAAGCTGGGACACCTTGCCAGGAATTGTAGAGGCAAGGCCATGGTTACATGTTACAGATGCGGAGAGCAAGGACACTATCGGAACCAATGTCCTCAAAACCAAGGTCAACCCAAGTTAAGAAGGTGCTCATGGGAATGTATATATGTTAGAAGGAGGAGGAGGAGCTCGCCAGGTATCAACGACGCAATGAAGACTGAAGAAGTTCGAAAACTAACAGTCTTATTTCTCCTTATGTACTATGTCGTACTAAGTTTATGTTTTCCATCGTATCCGAATCTTTATAACCTAAGATATGTTCCTGTTTGATAAACCACTCGTTGTAAAATATTCTCATCTATCGTACTTTATTTTCTTTCCGATTTGTTATCATTTACGAGGATTTTCATTCTTTTTACTTTAACTATCATTTAACGACACTTCTCCATGTCTTCTCTCCTCGATGTTCATCACAATTTTACACATTGACTCAACACCAAACATCATATGAGTCGATTAGTCCAAGCATTGCTTAGTTACTCCTAAATTATACATAGCCTGATCACCTATGTCTAATTCAGGAAGAATCATGCAATGAAGGGAGTAGTAGTCTCATATGAGTAAGCAATCCCGTAATCGAGCCAAATTTTCAAAAGATTTTCTTCAAACCACTTGTTTCCAGTTTGATCCGCGTGGCAGTTCTTGTTTGATGAGTTGCAAAGATCGAGCTAGAAACAAGTTGTTACCTAAACCGATTTAGCCTAATCTAATGACAGTTCTTGTTTGATGAGTTGTGGGATTAAGCAAAATCGGTTACCAAAAGTCTTTGAGGATTTTGCTCGAGAATGGGAAAGTTTGCCACATCAAACCCTAAACCCGTAGACCTAGTTGGTCAACGATTGAATTCAGGGGACTGAATTCCTTTTGGATGGGCGAATGTGACAACCGTACTTCAGGTCATTTCTGACTACGATTCATGTCTCATTATTTCAACATTTATAGTAAACTTGGTTTACTTGTTTCAAATTCGCGTAACCTTGAGGTTTAGCGGCCAATTCATGATCATGACATCACGTACATTTCATGTGGACTATGATTAGTCTACATTTCATTGACATCATTTGCATCTCATTAATTCATTCATGACATTTTTTTCACTTTCAACGAAATTTTTATTTAATAATCTTTATCGCGTGAGTTTTTATTTTGAATATTTAACCCGTTACTTTCAAAAATGATCCCGAGGTATTTCTAAACTTACATTTAGTTCATAAAAACTATATTTTTAGTTTTCCTAGTGTTACAAATTTATTTGGTATATTAATCGTAAAAGTTTAATTATTACGTCGTTTTTCTTAAAAAAATCATACGATAATTATTTTATCACCCAAATTTCACAAGGAAAGCATTTTTACAATTTTTATCACCTCATTACATCCTATTTGGAATTATTAAAAACTTACATGTACCAAAAATTTCCATTTACCTATACTTGTACTTTTTCCTACACATTTACTTACACTATCTTGCAAATTATACAAGTATATACAAATACATTATAAAAGAAAAAAAAAATATCTTGGGATACAAGATGCCCCAAAATCCGGCCCTATGGAGGGTGTAGTTATTGATTGGTATGGTTCAAGTTTATACATGTTTCTACTCTTTCTCCAAAAAGTCTTATACATCATTTCACCTTAATTTTCTCATAGTTGCAAGTGTTAAAATTTAGTTTTCTCTCTCTTTTTTGCTCCATAAAACCGGCCAAGCATCAAGACTCCAAGGGATCAAAAGTTTTTGCAAAATCAAGTGTTTACAACCTAGTTTATATCCTTTATATGGTTTTGAAATAAAAACCAAGGATATTTAAGTTAATCCTTGTTACTTACACCTCTTCATTTTCACTAGTAAGCATGTTTTTATCATTTTCATGTTTCCTTTTCATTTTCATATGTTTCTTTTCATTTTTGGAGATATTATGCAAGTTATGTGATTTATACCATTTATTTCATGATTTTTAAGTTATATATACATATTGGTCATCCTATAATTATTCCCATGGTATTCTTTGGTCTTGATGGTGATTAGGAACCCATGACACCCTAAGAAGGTGTATGGTAGGATTAGATTAGTTTCGGAGTTGATTTGAAGGGATTAGAATAGGTTTTGTCCGAGAAAAACTATTTTCGATAAGTATATTTTGTGTTCTGTCCTTGTTTTGCTTTTCTGGAAAATCCGACAGTAGGCACGACATTTTGGCCTTGATTTTTAGAAAATATACTTTAAAACGAACTGCGGCCGCGAACGAATAAAACGGACTTATAACGAAGAAGTTATGGATTTTACAAGTTTGACGACGAAAAAATATTATTTCTGAAAATTTCAGCATACTATATTTATTTTGTCCGAGTCAAAAACGAGCCTTAAGCTTCACAAATTATTTCGACTTATCAAAAATATATTAGTTTACTTCGATACGAAGCTAAGGACATATTAAACGTAGAAAACGGATTTGAAACGACAAAGATATGCACTTTTCATAAACTTGCTTGAAGTAACTAATTTTCTGCACAATTGGCCAAAAACCACCATCTTTAACCCTTAATATCTTTATGTTCGAGACCTTTTGGACGAAAACTCCTGAACTGAAACTTTTAGATATCGATACAAACTTTCCAAAACCGTCGAGTTTGTTCTCTAACGGTCGACGTACGCCGTTTTAAACTAGTTTTCCAAAGCTATTTTTGGTAATTTCACAAAAATTCCGACGACATTGTTTTGCGACGAAAAGTAGTAATTTCTCTAAAAATCATTATAAAACCATTGTAGGATGACATTTTGACGTAAAAACATGTAAAGTCATTTTTGAAGAGTCAAGACGTCAAAAGAGTATTTTTCGACGATGTGTAATATTTTCAAAACTCGTAAATGGTATAAATAACATATCAAGTGCATGCATAACATTACATTGCAACTCATTACGTATCATAACATTCATCATAGGTCAAGATTTGCGTATCACATTACATCACGGTGTACTCACTTTGTCTTCGTGCATCACTCCACCAAGTGAGTTTTCATAGCCCCTGCTTTTACTTGTTTTCATAACTGTTTTGGGGGAGATACATGCTCAATGATTTTTATTACATTCATGACTATTTGCAAAGTATATGTATATCCGAACTGAATGCTAGTCATACGAAGTAACATTATTGCCATACTTAGAATTTCCATATTATATTCATTGGTCTAACGGTCTTGGTATATTCATTGGTCTAACGGACTTGGTATAATATTGATCTAACGGACTTGGTATACGATTATGGACTAACGGTCTTGGAACGATTTGAGCATACACTATACATTTCGGCAATGGGTTGTGAACACACAGGTTGCAAGTTTTGTATGGGCGGGACTTGGAACGGAGAGTGGATTTACAATGGCTTTGCTGCATAAACGATTTCGATACATTGAGCCATGCACTATTTTGTGAATTCATTTGACGATTTTCTGTTTGAACATAAACTATATACATTTTGGCAATGGGTTGTGAACACACAGGTTGCAAGTTTTGTATGGGCGGGACTTGGAACTGAGTGGATTTACAATGCCTTTGCTACATAATTGATTTTGATAGTCCTTACATTTCAACGATTTACAATGCCTTTGCTACATAAACGATTTTGAAAGTCTTTACATTTCAAAGACTTACAATGCCTTTGCTGCATAAACGATTTTTAAAGGCTTTACATTTCAACTCAAACTCTATGAACTCACTCAACCTTTGTGTTGACACTTTTTAGCATGTTTTATCTCAGGTATCTAAGGCATACACTTCATGGCATGCATTTGGACAACTCATGGAGTCGTGGTGACGACGCGCCTCACTTGGGTTTTACATACTTTAAAACATCGTTTGAATTGTAACAACTTATTTCCGCACAAGATGATTTTCAATTGGGACCTATCTTTGTAAACTCTGATTGTTTTATTAAATCAAACGATGTATTTTCCAAACGACACTTTAGGTCGTTCAATATAACTGTGATTGTGATGCTATGACAGTCAATCCCCAGGAATTCCATTCCGCTGCAAAACAGGTAATTTGGGGGTGTGACAGTTGGTCTTGATGGTGATTAGGAACCCATGACACCCTAAGAAGGTGTATGGTAGGATTTGATTAGTTTTGGAGTTGATTTGAAGGGATTGGAATAAGTTTAGTACGAGAAAAACTATTTTCGATATGTATAAAAAGTGTTCTGTCCTTGTTTTGATTTTCTGGAAAATCCGACAGTAGGCACGAATTTTTGGCCTTGATATTTAGAAAATATACTTTAAAACGAACCGTGGCAGCTTGAACGATTAAAACGGAGTTATAACGAAGAAGTTATGAATTTTTCAAGATTGGCGACGAATTAAATATATATTTTTTTTCTCGAAATTTCAGCATACTAATTTTTACTTTATTCGAGTCAAAAACGAGCCTTAAGCTTTACAAATTATTTCGACTATTCAAAAATATATTAGTATACTTTGATACGGCTAAGGACGATAATAATGTGAGAAAACGGATTTGAAACGACAAATATATGCACGTTTTCATAAAATTGCCGTAACTATTATTTTTCTGAAAAACTATATTATTTTTACGATACAAGTGTTACGGTAGCTGTAACGACCATGTTTGAGGCTGTTTTTTTTAACCATGATATGGAACTTTTTGGAACGAAATGTCTTCTAATGAAATCAAGTTCACCGGGCATATTTTTCAAAACGACAAGCCGTTTGTATAGCGGAGTTGTAGTAAACTATTTACGGATGTCTAAACTTGGCCGAAACTCACTTTTTGCCCTACAATTCAACAAAATCACTATCTTTAACCCTTAATATCTTTATGTTCGAGACCTTTATGACGAAAACTCCTGAACTGAAACTTCTAGATTTCGATACAAACTTTCCAAAACCGTTGAGTTCGTTTCTAAACGATCGACGCATAATTTTTTACGACTAGTTTTCAAAAGCCAATTTTGTTACTTTCAAGAAAATTCCGACGACATTGTTTTGCGACGAAAAGTGAAAATTTCACCATAAATCATTATAAAACCATTGTAGGATGACATTTTGACGTAAATACTTGTAAAGTCATTTTCGAAGGGTCAAGACGTCAAAAGAGTATTTTTCGACGATAAGTAATATTTTCAAAACTCGCAAATGGTATAAATAACATACGAAATGCATGCATAACATTACATTGCAACTCATTACGTATCATATCATTCACAATAGGTCAAGATTTACGTATCACACTACATCTCGGTGTACTCACTTTTGTCTTCGCATCATTCCACCAAGTGAGTTCTCATAGCCCCACTTTCAATTGTTTTGTACTATTTTGGGGGAGATACATGCTCAATTATTTTTCACAAGTACTTTATATTTTTAAGGATAACTTCTATCATGATCACCATTGTTTCTAAATCAAATGTTATACTATATCAATTGTTCTTGTTTGCGTGCTATAGTTCTACGTCGTATAACGTTCTAAATCAGTTGACTAATGATACATGGGTCGAATAAAGTACTATGTCAGTTGACTCGATACCTTGAGTTAGGTGCTATTGATTATGTGCTACGCTTCTACGTCGTATAATGTTCTAAATCAGTTGACTACTGATACATTGAGTCTAGTCCTATTGATTAAGGCTATTGTTCTACGTCGAGTTAGGTACTATTGTGAATTCATTTGACATCATGTGTTTGAACGAACTATATTACATTTTGGCAGTGGGTTGTGAACACACAGGTTGCAAGTTTTGTATGGGCGGAACTTGGAACTGAGTGGATTTACAATGCCTTTTGCATAAACGATTTTAACAGGCTTTACATTTCAACTCAAACTCTATGAACTCACTCAACCTTTGTGTTGACACTTTTAGCATGTTTTATCTCGGGTATCTAAGGCATTCACTTCATGGCATGCATTTGGACACATCATGGCGTCGTGGTGACGACGCGTCTCACTTGGGTTTTACGCACTTTAAAACATCGTTTGAATTGTAACAAACTTATTTCCGCACAAGATAATTTTCATTTGGGACCTATACTTTGTAAACTCTGATTGTTTTATTAAATCAAACGATGTATTTTCCAAACGATACTTTAGGTCGTTCAATATAACTGTGATTGTGATGCTATGACAAATAATCCCTGTGAATTCCATTCCACAAGAAAGCAGTAATTTGGGGGTGTGACAAAATTGAGAAGCATTAATGGAACAATTTGTAGCAGTGTAAAACACATCTTGAGTGATACATTCAGAAATAAGATTCTCATTCAATGTATGCAATTTCTTCCTCTCAATCTCATTATATTTTAACTCTCGCTCATAGTCACTAACCTCAACTATCATTGCATCAAATTCCTTTTCCATTTCTTTAATATCTAAATTCATCCCCTTTTTAAGACTCTCAAATTGATCTTTTAGTTGTTTAAAGAAAGGAATGACCTCAGTTAAATAGCATTCTTTAGATTGCTCAAAACCCTTTTCCCCTTCAGTTATACCAGTGGGTGTGATCCTTTTCTTACAAGTTTTCTCAAAATCAACAAATAATTGAAAGATAACATATTGAGTGATTAAGGTCTTGCTTTTAGTGACAATAGTTCTAGGGAATAAATGCATTGGTGTATTAGGAGGATACACAGTTGCTGAAGGCATTTTCCTAAAGGGGGTTTGTTACAACAAGATTCTCTGCTTTTTGCTTATCTAAATCCTTTTTCCAGAACATTTGTTTGGGTGTTAACAACATTTGAGGCTTAAACTTGTTCAAGGAAATCCAATTTTCCTTTTTGTAATCAAGGGGTCTGATAATTATGTTTTTCTCTTTACATATAGGATTATTGAGTTTCTTATCCATTTTATCCCTAGTGGCTTCATCTGATTTCTTATCTTCCTCAGTGCACTCAACGCAACTAAGTTTCTGCCTAGGCTTAAGGATTTCATTGCCATCATAAATTACCTTATGAGCAGTTCTAGCCTTTTTAATGACCTCTGGATTTGGTTCCCAACAAGGGGAGTACTATGCTTATCACTCAAAACTCTGTGCTTAGTGATTAAGTGAGCAGTCTGAATGGTATTTCCTTGTACATACAACTTATTTTCAAGCTTGTTTTTCAAGGTTTTCAGATTGGAAAAATCATTCAAAAGTTTTGATTCCTTAGTATTGAATTCTTGTTTAAGCAGTTTAACATTTTCCTGAAGTTCTTGTTTTTGCTTAGCAGTTTTAGAAAGCTTTTCTTGTAAGGAATTTAACTCTTGTTTTAATACTTCTTCTCTAAACCTACATTTTCTAATAATTGTACGCATTTGGTCATCCATTTCTCGCTCACGGGTGGTTAACTCAAACTTAGCACGTTGTTCATATATAGCAACTTGTTCCTTATAGGCATTGAGTTCAGAGGTAACAGAATCATCAGGGGCACATGCAGTGTATTCATCAAAAACACAATCATTATTGATGTAGAAGATATCACTTGGTACAATTTCACTTTCACTTTGAGCCACATGTTGATCATATGGGACAATATTACTATTTCCTATATTTTCAACATCTGAATCATAAGTTTCAAGAGATTGTACTTCATTATGTATCTTTTGCTCATCAACCTTGTCGTACAGTTTTAATACCTCTGAGATGATTGATTCTTTGGATGGACCAGCCTGTTGTGGTGAAGGAACCTTAGGAGAGACCATAGGAGAGATCCTTGCCATGAAGATTGACTGGGCAGTTGGTTCATCATCCACATCCGCATCATAAGCATCACAATCACTACTTGAAATGCATTTGGATTGTTCTGACCCATACCGCACTAGCTGCTCATCTACATCGAGCATCATATGTCTTATCATTCCCTTCAGCAAGAAACAACAACTCCTCTTCATCCAAAGTTTCTCCGTTGTCCTGAGCTTGCACAAGCAACATCTTGTCTCTGAAGTATTCTGCATTCTGAGGGACGTTTTGGAGAGGTACAGTTTCTTGCAATGTGTCCCTCACCACCGCAGTTGTAGCATTTGATTGGCTTTGCTTGACCTTGATTCCCAATCCTTCCCCAATTTGGATTAGCAGCATAACCTCTACCAGCTCCACCTCTTCCCTGTTCATACTGCCTTTCTTGAACTGGTTGCACCATAACCTTCCCATCTCGGACAGTTGCTTGATTGTGTGGATTGGATGTTGTTCTGAGGTTATTGTTGGTGTGTGGAAGAGAGTTCATATTTTGACTGACCATGAGAGATAGTTGATTGATGAAGTTTTCCATAAATGTATTTGGGTCTGGTGGCTTATATGCTGGATCCGGGATGAGTTTGTAATTACCATCACCCATGGGAATAACTTGTGAGGCTTTTGTGGTAATACCAACATTGGTGTAGAAGGCTGTAGAATCATTTGGTGAGCTTGTTTCTCCCTGATTTGTTTTGAATTGTTCAAGAATCCTTTTTTCAAACATGGCATGTCTCTCATTCAGAAGAAGAAAGGCATACAGTTGCTCATAGTTTGTGTTCTTCAATCCTTTGGTTAGCTTCACAGAGGTGACAAACTTGTGCCATTCTGGATTCATGTTGTTTACAAACTTTGAGTTCAACTGAATATTTGGCATATTCATCTTAATATTCCTCATATCATTCACCAGTTTGTGGAATCTCACATAATATTCATAGACAGTCTCTTCTGGTTTCATCTTAAAGTGCTCAAACTCATCATTTAGTTGAGATTCTATGTCTTCTTTAGTCAATTCAGAACCTAAGAGAAGCATCTTGACATTATCCCAAACTGCCTTGGCTTCGGTGTTGTGATTGATCAGCTTGTAGATGTCTTTTGAAGACCCGTAGTATGATGTTTGAGGTCCGATGTCAGCATCGAATCTCTTTTTCTCCTTATCACCGAGCTCATCATACGTCTTTGGTCTGTCCAATCCAAAGATCATGGTTCCATCTGCAGCAGTATCAATTATATCTCTTGTAGTCTCAACTTGAAAAGGTCCTTCATCAATGGATTTGAGAATGTTGACCCCATTTTCCTTTCCAAGACAGTACAATCTGATTCTTTGAGCCCAAGAGTCGTAGTCAGTTCTGTCAAGCATAGGTGGACGGGTATCTGAACCAGCTGCTTGAACATTCTCAGCAACAGTGGAGATGATTGTAGGTACGGTGGTAGACATGTTAACAGATTACACGGGATTTTAAAACTCTATGATTAAACCGGAAATAGATTCTTTCACGGGATTTTACTGAATCAAGAGAAAACCGTATTACACACAAGAGTCAACCAAGTCGCTAAGAATCCTTGAACCAAGTCGCTAAGCACCAAGTTGCTAAGTAATAAGAAGACAAGTCGCTAAGTTCCAAATCGCTACGAATTTGACAGAAGAAGTCGCTATGCACCAAATCGCTAAGACGTCAAGTCGCTAAATAGCAACTCGCTAAAGTCCAAATCGCTAACACCAAGTCGCTAAGAAACTTAAAGAACAAGTCGCTATCAAAATTGAAAGCAAGTCGCTACCTTACCAAGTCGCTACCCGTAGTGGAGAATCCACTAAGTGTACTGTTTGTCGGCTTGTCTCAAAAGACAAGTCGCTAGGACTAACTCGCCACCAAACAACACTACAACTCGCTACCTTTTACTGAAGCAAGTCGCTAAGTAGAAATTCACTACGAGAGCCAAGTCGCTACCAAGAAAAACTTCAAAAACACACTTTTCAATCCAAAACAAGCTCAACCACAGTGATTCAAGCTTACCAAATCAAAACCCAAGCACATACAATGATACTAAACACAAAAGTACACCAAAAATTGAAACTTTAACACTAGAAATGATCCAAATGATGCAAAAACCACTAAACTTTTCAAACTAAAAAACCACCTAAAAACCATTAGAAATCCAAGGATATGTACGAGATGATCTAACCATGGCTCTTGATACCAATTGTAACATATTGGATTTCGCATACACATCAAAACACAAAATAAAGTAGGCGTATAAGATGAGTTTTAGAGAGAGAAAGTTAGAGGTTTGGGAACTTTAGTGAGAGAAAGAAAAATCTTATTATGAGCTCCAACTCTCTACCTTGGGAGGTAGAGAGTATTTATAGTCTTACAATAAAACGCCACCTGACAGGCTGTGGATCATGCATACAGTGGGTAAAGACCCGTCCGTCCTCCACGATGTTACTTAACTAAATACTACTTAACATTAAATAACTATGACTACGAGCTTTCTAATGATTACATATACTTGAGGTGACCGACACTTTAATACCTGGATTTACTAAATCCTAACAATGTTCAGCTTTCCACATTGAACTCAGCTCCCAAGTTTCCTTAGGAGGGAGTTGGGTGTCTTAGCATTCAGTGACTAGATTGGACTTAAACCCATCCCTTTAGCAGACTTTATAACCAAGTCTCTAGCCAAACCCTTCGTCAAGTGATCAGCTAATTTTTTTTACATCTAACAAACTCTATAGATACCACCCCATTCACGATAAGCTCACGAATCATGCTATGTCTGACACCCAAGTGTCTAGACTTCCCATTGTACATCTGGCTATAAGCCTTTGCCAATGTAGTTGCACTATCACAACGGATAGAAATAGGTGCTATAGGTTTAGGCCACAATAGAATCTTAAGAAGCAAGTTTTTCAACCATTCAGCTTCTTTACCAGCAGCAGCTAAGGCCACAAATTCATATTCCATTGTTGAACTGGTGATGCAAGTTTTCTTCTTGGATGCCCAATAAATTGCACCTCCACCAAGTAGGAATACCCAGCCACTGGTAAACGAATTGTCTTCAGTGTTACTGATCCAACTTGCATCAGTATCCTTCTAATATGAAGGATAACCAGTATATGAGAGACTATAATGCATAGTTCTCTTCAGATACTTCAGTACCCTCTAAACTGCTTGCCAGTGATGAGCACTAGGATTGCTAGTATACCTGCTCAATTTACCCACTGCAAAAGCAATATCAGGTCTTGTACAAGTCATGGCATACATCACGCAGCCAATTACCCTAGAATACTCAAGTTGAGATACAGTCTTGCCATTATTTGGCATCAACTTCTCACAAGTATCCATAGGTTTACTTACAAGAATACAATTAAAGTAATTGAATTTCCTCAACACCTTCTCAATGTAATGAGACTGAGAGATAGAAATTCTTTTACTTTCATGTTTAATCCTTATACCAAGGATAACATCAGCCTCCCCATGTCCTTCATGGAGAACCTTGATGACAAAAATTCCTTTGTCAGGTTAACTGATTTTGGTTAGTTCCAAAGATCAACATGTCATCAACATATAGACAAATGATGACTCCTTTACCAAATTCATCAAATTTGCTATATACACATTTGTTAGCTTGGTTAAGAACATAACCACTAGACAAAACCACTTCATCAAATTTTTGATGCCATTGCTTAGGTGCCTGCTTTAGTCCATAAAGAGACTTAATCAGTTTATACACCGTATTTTCATTGTCAGGCATGATGAAGCCCTGAGGTTGGTTCATATAAACCTCCTCATCCAATTCACCATTCAAGAAAGTTGTTTTCACATCCATCTGATGAATAATCAGATTGTGAATTGTTGCCAAATCAATCAACAGTCTTATGGTACTGATACGAGCCACATGAGCATAAGTATCAAAATAGTCTATTCCTGACTTTTGTTTAAAGCCTTGAATGACTAGTCTAGCCTTGAACTTTTCAATAGTTCCATCTACCTTCATTTTCCTTTTGAAAATCCATTTGCAACCCAAAGGTTTGCAACCAGGTGGTAGATCAACCAACACCCAAGTGTTTTTGCCATGATGAAATCCATCTCATCATTGATTGCTTCTTTCCAGAAAGCAATATCCTGGACTTCATTGCTTCTTCAAATGTCTTGGGATCATCCTCAACAATGAGGCAATAGGAGTATTGGTCAGAGACCTCATCCCTTGTTCCTTTAACTAAATATAATTGAAACTCAGGTCCAAATGACTTTGGATTCTTGACCCTCTTGCTCTTTCTGAGCATAGGTTCAAGTTGTTGAACCACAACCTCATCAGGGACCACTGATGGCTCTTCATCAAGGACCTTTGATACACCAATGTCATGAGTTCCATTAGGAATCCTCTGACTTGGTCTAGGGACTGATGAGAATCTATTCTCATCAAAGATTGCATCCCTTGATTCAATTATGGAGTTAATTGAAACAGATTCATTAGGTTCAATAACATAGAACCTAAAAGCCTTGGAATGCTCAACATATCCAACAAAGATGCAATCAATGCCTCTTTTACCCAAAGTTTTCACTTTGGATCGGGAGTCTTACAACAACCCTACAACCCCAAACCCTGAGATAGTTCAGATTGGGTTTCCTTTTAGTCCAGAGTTCATAAGGGGTAACCTTGTTCCTTTTGTTGGGAACCATATTTAATAAATAGCAAGCTGTTAACATAGCTTCACCCAGAACTCTTAACTCAGTCCTGAATAGGACAACATGGAATTAACCATCTCCTTCAGTACCCTGTTTTTCCTTTCAGAAATACCATTTTGCTGAGGAGTATAGGGAGCAGTCGTTTCATGGATTATACCAACAGACTAAAAATAAATAGTATCCATGTACTCACCTCCCTATTAGTCCTTAATCTTTTGATCAAAGACCCAAGTTGTAATTCAACTTCAGTTTTAAATACTTTGAATTTATCTAATGCTTCATCCTTAGTATGTAACAGATAGACATAACAAAACCTAGAAGCATCATCAATAAATGTCACAAAGTATTTCTTATTCCCCAAAGAGGGAGTGGCATGCAAATCACACAAGTCACTGTGTATTAGCTCCAAGAGCTTAGTTTCACGTTTAACACCCTAAAAGGTTTCTTAGTTATTTTGGTCAACATGCAAGTTTTACACTTTTCAGTGTCCATGTCAAATGCTGGGATTAACCCATCCTTAGACATATCTTGCATCCTTTTATAGTGTACATGGCCAAGTCTAGCATGCCATAGGGTAGAGTCAGTCAGGTCAGAGGTGGTCACAAAGGCTGAATTATCACATTCATTAACAATATTAAGCCTGAACATTTGGTTACACAAATAGCCAAAACCAATAAACACACCATGCTTAGATAGAACAAATTTATCAGATTCAATAACTTGTTTATATCCATGATTATTCAAAACACTACTTGAAACCAAGTTCTTCCTTATATCAGGAACATGAATAACATTAAACAAAGTTACAATCTTTCCAGAACTAAACTTAAGATCTACACAACCACGACCATGCACCAAGGTTGTTGACTCATTTCCCATGTGAAGAATAGAACCATCATTCAATGACTCATAAGTCTTGAACCAGCTTCTATCTTTGCACACATGAACAGTTGCACCAGAGTCAACCCACCACGTACATCATCATCCTGCACATCATAAGATTCAGATACATATGTAACATAATAAATCTGAAAAGACTTATTAAACATATTCTGACCCTTAAGTGAGTTGGTAGAACCACCACTCCCTGAACCATTAGTGTCTGATCCATTGGCTTTACCACCAACCTTAACACCTTTGCAATCCATTTTAATGTGACCAGTTTTGCCACATTTCCAACAAGTAGGTGTTGCTTTCTTGTTAGGATCTGCCCTTGTGTTATCATGATGTTTACGTTTGCCTTTGGTGTCATTGTACCTGGTGGAGTCGTTATGCTCCACCATATTGACAACAGATGCACCAGTAGCATTGCTACTCTTTGGCTTGTCATTATCCTGCACCCTGAGAGATTCCTCAATGCACAGATGACTACCCAACTCAACAAGAGTTAACTCCTCCTTCTTATTTCAAGGTATGCTTGAAATCTTTCCAAGAAGGAGGAAGTTTATCAATGACACAAGAGACTGAAATAGCCTCATCCATGTGCATATTATGTTGTGTAAACCTTCCAAGTATACCAAGAAGTTCATTGTATTGTTCCATAACTGGTCTTGAATCCGTCATTTTGTAATTTGTGAAATTACTTACAAGGAACTTCTTACTTGATGCATCCTCAGCCATATATTTGGCATCCAAGGAATCCCATAGTTCTTTGGAACATTCAAAATTCTGATAAATATCAAAGAGTGAATCAGACATACCGTTGAGAATTAAGCCTCTACAAATGTAGTCATCATTCTCCCATTTGATCCTCCTCATTATCTGTTCCACAGTAGCATCATCCCCATCATCAGAAATAGGTGTGGTCAGAACATAGACCACACTCATGCTTGACAACAAGAAGTGCATCTTCTTCTGCCATCTCCTAAAGTCCACCCCTTCAAACTTGTTCAGCTTGTCAAAGTTTGAAGCCATGTGTTTCATTGCAGCAGCAGCCATTGATTATCACAAAATAGTTTACTTTGATTGTTGGTGGTTATTCGCCCAGAAGCAGGGTAAAGATAATCATTAACAATGCAATACCCCTAGGTGGTTACCGGATATCACTTGGAATCGTGTTATCACTTTCCAAAGTAAACTATTCGACCCTATGTCTGGGTTACACGAATATCTACTTGGGATAAGACCAAATGTTTTTTATTGAATTAGGCACAAATCAATAACCCTTGCGCATATAAGTGTTTAAGCTTTCTGTTTGTTTCTCCTGGCATACACCATATCTTCATGCTGATGATGTCCATCTCTATTTATAGTAGAGAATACTCACTCCTAGTCAATGGACTTTACGAGTAATTAACGGCCAATTAATCACCCATAATAAGCCTCCATTATCATAGGAATAGTGGTTACATGACCAATTAAACGTGGTCATAAAGCAGTCATAACAAAATCCACTTGAATGAGTCAAAGCTGTTACAAATTGAACACTGCAACACTACCAGTAGGAACCAATACACCACCAAAGCATGAACCAATACACTAGTAGTAGGAACCATCAGTTACTACACTAGCAGTAGAAACCAACACTACCAGCAGGAACCAATATACTAGCAGTAGGAACCATTAGTCACTACATTATCAGTAGTAACCACTATTGAGGCATGGTGTTCAGGGACCCCATGGGTGTACACTCCGTATCTCCTAACCCAAAACCAGGTGTGAACTAATTCCACAAGTGCATTAAATTTTCTAACAGATAGTTACCATAAAAGGTAAAAGGTGATGAATTTAGTGATGTGACGTTGATGTGAAAGTGATGATAATATCATCATAAAAACTAGTATAACATGCTGAAATTTTGAGGGCCCGTTTGGTTTGTGGCTTTTGACAAAAAGATTTGGGATCATAGTAGAAATAAGTTGTTTGATACGTATATGCAAGATTTACTGTTGGGGTTCGTGCCCACAAAAAAGGGATACATAAAACCTTACCTAATAGCCTGGATTTGAAAATGGATTTCTGACACACCATTGACCATGTCCTTTTATTATCCGTAAAGTGTAATGGGTGTATTTGTTTGTTTCAAATATTTTTTTTAGAGGGGCTTTACAAATAAACTATTATATTTTAACATTTTATTATTATAAAATTAAATTCTAGTTTTTATCCCATCAAACAAAACAAACAACTTTTAATACATTCAAACATTTTCTCTCTCTTACATCAAATCCAAATCCAAATCCAAATCCTAATTCAAATCATAATCCAAATCTTAATCCTAAACCTATCTACAAACCAAACGGGCCCTGAATTTCATATATATGTGTACTTTTTATGCAATTTGCCATATATTTATGTGTTCTTCACGACATTACAAGACTATTAAATGTTTGTCGATCACCACTTCAATATGTTTATTGAAGGTTGTTCCAGATTTCTGATCATACATACTTGTCAATATAACTTCTTTTGTAAACAAGTACGCATTTTCATTATATTTTATGATGTAAATGGAGTTCTTTGGTTTTTTTTTTTTTTTTTTTTTTTTTTTGTTTTTTTTTTTTTTTTTGAACAAATGGAGTTCTTTGTTGACGGCCATTCTATATGAGTTAAACATGATAACTAACAATCTACGACATATATATTTTTTATAATGCACTGTTGAACAACTACTATTTTATAATACATCTTAGAGAAATATCTTAATATCTTATTATCTCATACATAGTATAATGATTGACACGTCATGAATATGAAGACAAATTCAATTGAATTTCACTTGATTAAGCTTAAACTTAGACAAAATGCAAGCTTCATTCGATTACTATATAAAAGTTTGGTGTTACTATTTCTTATCTATACTACATATAATAGAAAAATAGTCAAATTTAAAAAGTGAAAATGTTAGAATTATTGAAATTGGTCAATGGAAAGAGAAATGAATAATGTAATTAATACTCTTATTAAAACACCACATTACTTGAATCTACAATAATTTATTCACATTATACAATCAATTAAAAGCACATCTAGCAAATTAAAAACAACCAATTAAAATACCCATTATTAAAAAGTACAATAAAATTTTCTTAACGCACAATTTAAAAAAGCTATAACATAATCCATAATATAAAATAATTAAACACACTAATTAATGTTATTTTTAAAACACACTAAAATGAAAAGTACATGTTATTATACACATTACACAAATTAATAAAACACACAAAACTTCATACAAGTTAACAAGTTGATAGAACATATAGTTTTGAAAACCGGACCGGACCAACGTGTTCAACCGGGAATCGGTGTCGCCACCTGTTCGGCTAACCAATTAAAGCCATCCGAAAACGAACCAATTAAAGCCATCCGGTTAATCGTCACATGGTACCCGCCGCCGAAATGCGCGGGTACCCTGCTATATATATTTTAGATATAAAGGAAAAACAAAAAAATAAAAAGTGAAAAGTTAAAACTAAAAGTGAAAATGTTGAAGACATATATTTTAAAAGGAAACTATTAATACACATCGAAAACCGGGTTGACCCGGGACGCTTCAAACCCGGCGGGTTGACCCGGTTTTATTTGACCTGTTTTCGACCCAACCTGTTGGGTTGACTCGGTTTATATCGACCTATTTTTTGATCGGAACGGTTCAACCGGTTGAACCACCTGGGTCGAACTGGGTTTCATATTTGACAAAATTATGTGAGAAATGGTGAAGTAGTTATCGCTGCCTAAATTACCGCCAAAATTACCGACAAAACAAGAAAAGGCAGTCACAAACGTTAGCTATACCCCGAAACTACAATATAATATTGCCAACTACATAATACCGTTCCTTTTTGTAATCTATTATTACTAAAATCTTAATAACTTAAAACAATCCTATTAGAAAATATATTCCCTCACTTAGATCGACTCCACATAATTTTTTTGAAAACTGTATATTTCTGCTGTTATCCTGAAACTACAATATAATATTGCCAACTACATAATACCGTTCATTTTTGTAATGCTTGAATCTATTATTACTAAAATCTTAATAACTTAAAAAATCCTATTAGAAAATATATTCCTCACTTAGATCGACTTCACATAATTTTTTGAAAACTGATATTTCTTGTTATGCAACCACGATCGAATTATAGTTATTCGAAAACGATTCTCTAACGCTACAAATATAGTTGGTTGAAAGAAATTTATGAGTCGTCAGAATTTTGCATAAAATTAAACACCGCTGCCGCTAAGCGCGGGTACTCATCTAGTCTTAAATGACACAAGAACTTGTAAATTCAAAGTCAAGATTGTTTTGAACAACAAAAAACAAAGGATTCGTGCATGGGAAGCCACGTCACCTAAAATACGGCGTATGCCTCTCCAATGCATTATCAACCAGTTTATTTTACTATTTTTGGTAAAAGGTTAATAATATAATATTAATTAAAAACTTTTGTTGACTTTTGTAGTCATATTCGCTGTGAGATTAATTTTACTTTGTTTTGTTTAATCAGAATATTTGATTATGTGAGATTAAAATGTTTAATGCTTGAGTTGTTTAAGTATTTAACTATCGCGAACTAGTTCTAGTAGGATATTGGGATTGTTTTTTAAAATGTTAATAACCAGCAACACTGATCAACAATGTTAGATTATTCCCTAATATGGTATGTCAAATGCATAAACTAACAGATCTTTATTATGCTTAGAGTAAATTGCAAAAATCGTCCCTGTGGTTTGCCCAGATTGCAAAAATCGTCCCTAGGGTTCGCTAATTGCAGCGCCTCCTGTGGGGAAACTTTTTCATCATTTTGGTCCCCTTTTAACGCGTTAACTAGATTCCTTTAAGTGTTACACTTTAGCCCCTTTTGGCTAACGACCGTTGCAACGTTAATCCTTTAAACCACAGGGACGATTTTTCAATTACACCGTTAGTCCTCAATACAAAAACAATTGCACCGTTAGTCCTTAATACACAATTTCAGTTAAAAAGTCAAAAATTTGTAAAAAATCTTCAAAAAATTTTTTTGATATTTTTCTAAAATCTTTAATATTTTCGAAATAATTTTTTTTTCAAAAGAAGAAAATCGAAATATTTTTATTCCAAATTTTTTATTTTCGAAATTATTTTTTCCAAATTTCTAAAAATTATTTTTTTTAAAAAGAATTTGAAAAAAAAATTCTGGAAAAAGTATCGGCCACAAAAAATGCGACATATTGCAATTTTGAAAAAATCATTTTTTTTTAATTTTTTTCTTAGAAATTATTTTTCCAATTCGGGTAATATCCAAAATATTAAACTCTACTAATTTAGAAAAAAGAATATTACAAACATTCCGTCGCAACGCGCGGGTTGAAATCATCGTTTTAAGACATAGGGAGTTAACGCTAAAAGAGACTCGGCGAAGTATAATATTAGAAGCAAATTTCATATTTACGTATTATGTGAGTAATTTTAAATACACGTAACATATCTTGATTTTTGTAGTTAATAACTTGAATTTGTTTTGCTAATTTTGTAGTTAAAAGTTAAAACCGTTATTTTTTAACCCCGAACTACGAATGATTGAATGAAGATAGGTAAACTTGATTCGGTTTTCGATTTAACCCCGAACTACATAAAAATTCGGTTCGGTTTGAATTTTGCTAAATATCCAACGAAAACCGTATATTTAATTCGGTTCGGTTCTAAAATATTCGGTTGGATTTTTTTTGTTCGGTTCGATTTCAGTTTACGGTTCTTGTGGATATTACCCGAATTGTAAACACCCCTCTCGCATGCTAGCAATAATGCAGCCTAAAAAAATTCAAAAAAAATGATTTTTTTTTTCAAAAATTGCAATATGTTGCATTTTTTTTGTCCGATACTTTTTCCAGAATTTTTTTTTTCAAAATTCTTTTTCCAAAAATAATTTTTTAGAAATTTGGAAAAATAATTTCAAAATAAAAAAAATAAAAATATTTCGATTTTTTTCTTTTGAAAAAAAATTATTTCGAAAATATTAAAGATTTTAGAAAAAAATATCAAAAAATTTTTTTTTGAAGATTTTTTTTACAATTTTTTTTTGACTTTTTTTAACTGAAATTGTGTATTAAGGACTAACGGTGCAATTGTTTTTGTATTGAGGACTAACGGCGTAATTGCAAAAATTGTCCCTGTGGTTTAAAGGATTAACGTTGCAACGGTCGTTAGCCAAAAGGGGCTAAAGTGTAACACTTAACGGAATCTAGTTAACGCCGGTTAAAGCCAGAGACCAAAATGATGAAAAAGTTTCCTCACAGGGAGGCCGCCTGCAATTAGCGAACCCTAGGGACGATTTTTGCAATATGGGCAAACCACAGGGACGATTTTTGCAATTTACTCATATGCTTAACCATACTTAAATAATTACATGCAGTTCGTCTTGAATTTAATAACATGATAACAATCACAATAACATGTGTCTTTGGTGTGTAAAATAATAATGGCATGTATAATGATTTTCTTCACACGCTTTGTATATTTTTTACTATAACAAAGTTGCCAACTAAAAGGTAAATACAACAATCATAATACCCTTTATACAAAATAAAATTTTGTTTATATACAAAAGTTCCTTTTCTCTCTGAGTAAAGTTATGACTACGTACAACATGCAAAACAGATGAAAAAGGAAACAACTTTTTATCCTTAATATTTTAAAAACTATTTATCTTTATCATTGGACTTAGAAACGTAAACAGTTAATGTAAAATCTCTATTTGTAACGTTTCTTACAATTCTATCAAAAATTTTAAAAAAAGTTTCTTATAAGACTTAATTAGAAAACGTAAAAAGCTACCTTAAACTAGATACAAAAGAAACCAGAAGTTATTTTTCGTTTAAGAAAAAGTAACATGTGAAATAAAAAGAAAGGAAATCATGAGAAAACAGAAGAGTTTGAAACTTAGAAAACCAAGAAAGGACACAGAATAATATGGTATCGTCTGTCAGTATCAAAACTCAAAACTCAATTATTTTCTTCTCAATCCATCTACTTTAATCATAACTAAATTTAACAATTTTACAAAATAATTTGGACCCTTTTATTGTCAACTTTGTGTTGACAAAAACACATATGACAATTGGGGGATATGACGTCGTGGGCTAAAAATGAAGACGTACGTGTTTAATATGTACACACGATATAGTTATATCATATGGTTATATGTAATCGTCATTAGATTGTTTAGCGGTTGCACCTAAGTTGTACGATCCTTCTCTTTCGTATTCGAGTTCTTTTAATGCTAGTAACAGCATGATTATGTTAAGCATTGTCTTTGGAGTTGCGTTTAATATAGGTTTGAGACATATATGACTATTTGTGCTTTAATCGGGTAAATAGAGAGAGATCTATGTTCAAGTTGTTCGGAGAAAGTCGAACATTCACTTTAGTGTGTGACCAACCAATATTCTCTTGGTTGTTTTTATATTTTTTCCCGACTATCCTAAACGTTTACGAAAGAAAATTTGCACACATTATGTTTAGATTTGTACACTTATTTGTATAACCAGTTAAAGCATTGTGTATACACAGTACAACAGTTTAATACATAAGATTGAATGTCCTAATCAAAAAATGAAGTGTGCAATCATTTCCCAATATTTACTGATTACTCATAGGTTCAAACCTGAATTGTTCTGTGACCTTCAGCCTTTTATGCCATCTTGAGATGTTTTTTTGAAGGCAAGGCGACTGATAATAACCACCTTATAGTAACTAAAATGGGAACATTGAAAGGTACAGCTTGAAAGTTATGTTTAAGAAAACCATAATTTTTGTTTTGTAGGGTTTTTCATTTAGACATCACAAATTTGCAAGCCTGTAAAACGACCCAAAGATGGGCTAGCGAGCAGTCAATGGCCCATCACTCTTCATCCAAACGGACCACAATATCTACAAATGGTACCTACAATATCCAAACATTAACTATGTATGTTCCCAAACACAAATGGATATGAATGCTAAGACTAGTACTAATGGTGATCGCAGGCGACCGTGATCACCCTTATCAATTCTGCGTCAATTAATTTTTCTCTCTCTAACACTAAATGCATGACCAAATGCCCGTAATAAAACGATCGTAATCACCACAAAAAAACATACCTAACAAAAATCAATTAAAAAATCCACCCACACGCAAACCATTCGGCCGATTGCCCGGCCGAATTATACAAAAAAGAAAGGTGGACGCGTTCGATGAGGGGTC
>OU343216.1:183261382-183278221 GCA_910596185.1 Chrysanthemum makinoi
TCCCCCTAAGGACCTCAAGTCTCCCCCGATGAATATCAAGCCTCCCATCAAGAAGTTCACCTGTTATTTTTAGTTGTTGATATAATGAAGATGTATATTTTTTGGCTGATGATGGTTACTGAAAACGATACTTGTTAACATGTATATTTTGCTTGATATGGTGTAATTAGGTGGTGGTGGTAGGTATATTTTGGATTTCTTGTTTTCATTTTGTAGTTTTGATTGGCTCCTGAACAGTCAAGTTTAATCACACAAGCTAACCACTTGTGAATGGTCAACCGTAATAAACTTAAAACAGCTCAGAAAGCAATTCAATTAAGATCAGAGGAATATAGTGGATTCCTGGGTCGTTAAGTCCCACGGAGGATGAATGGTGTTAAACAACTTCAGATGTCGAATAATCACTAAGGATAGTGATCAGTAAGGATTTTGATGAATAATTACACTACTGATTGATTGGAATGGATATTGAATACAGAATTGTAAAACACAACAATCAGATAAAAGAAACGTAAATACGTACGTTTATTAAACTACGTAAACGTACAAAATAAAAAGTGAGATCTAAGAAATAAAAGACGTAAAAATATGAAAATGATATTTTTGGAATCCTAAAAATAAAATAAAATGATTGGAAAAATAAAATTATTTTTATAACTATTTATTTAATTATTATTAATTAAAAACTATTTTTAACTATTTATTAATAACCTAAAATATGATAAAATGTGAAATAAAGCTAGAAAAATAAAATTATGACTTAGAAAAATCTAAAATACTATAAAACTTATTTTAAAATTGAATATATATTTTTTTACACTTTTTATCTATTTATTACTAATTAATTATTATTTAAAATACACTTAAATACTAGAAAATATAAAATTAACCTGGAAAAATAAAATTTTAACTTAGAAAAATCTAAAATATGATAAAACTAATTTTAGAACTGAAAAGATATTTTGTATGCTTTTTAATTATTTATTACTAATTATTTAAGACTTTTAACTATTTAAAATTATAATAAATACTAAACAAACATAGAAAATTATGAAACTTTTTCTAAAAATATCCTAAGGTGACAGAAAGCTAAGAAAATTATAAAAACAAGAAGTGCTTAATAATAAGCTGAAAAGAAAAATCAAAAAGCTAATTAATATTAAATAAACGCTATCACTATATTTAAAATGATGTTTTTGTGGATTTTCTTTTTGAAAACTATTTAACTACTGATATTAAGCTACTTTAATGAAAACAAAAATTTTACAAACTAAAAATAAGCTGTCTGAAGCTTAAAAAGTTAAACAGTGCAAGTTATGAGCTTATTATGAAGATTTAAGCTCAAACAAGCTTCAAAGCTAGAACCAAAGGTGGAATAAGATTCAACAAGCTATAAGCTACTCAAATAAAGCTAAAAGACACAAAGAAGCATACTGATAAGCTGGAAATTAGCAATAAGCACTTGGCTTCTTATAGTAAAAAAAACAGAAATGGGACAAGGTTTAAGCTTAATGCAGCCCTAGCAAATAAGCTTCAAAGTGGAATATTAAGCTTGGGACCTCAAGTCAGCTAGGTAAGCTTTCCAAAGAACCAAATTACACAAGCTATGGGTAACTAGAGAGCTCTGTGTGAGCTTGTGAAAGTGACTAGCTCAACTGTGCACAGGACATCATTTCAGACAAGGTGCTCAAAAGAAGCTAGAAACTAAGCTATGAATAAGCTGATTAAAAGTGAACTAATATTTTTATAATTAAGTTAAGCAGCCAAACTTTAATATCCCAAAAGCTTATAAGCTAAATCTCAATATTAAACACACACTAAAATCATCTATTTTATTCAAAAACGACCAAATTGAAAATTTTGACTTTTTAAGAAAAACACTAAGGTTGACTTATATGAACTTTAAGTTGATTCTAATCACTGATTGTGTTATAATAAGTTGTAATAAGGTGGATTTAGGCTATAATACCAAGTTATAAGTAACCTTGATGAAATTTGTATCCCAAATTCTTAACAGTGAACTGCAAATTAAAATTAGAAACTATTTTGACTTTTAAACTAATGAGGACTATGTTTAATGGTTTGACTAAGCTATTAAACACTAAAGTGACATGAAACAATAACAAGCAACAACACCACAGACCTCTATCTCAGATAACTAAGCAATTCCAAACAGTCCTTTAAGATGCTGTTTTAAAGCTTTTAACACTCAAACAAGTTTTTAAACCAAGATAGCTATTAATTAACTTACATTAACTTTAATAAGACAGTATTAGACTAGAATTAACATACCTTAAACACATAAATTATGAAATGCAAATTTTTAGAAAATAGCTTACAAACTGAGTTCATGCACAGGACAGAGATCCAAGGTCTGAAATCACACCTATAGCTTCCCAAGAAGCTCTATACCAATAAGCAATCCAAATACCAGCTCTGCACCAGTTTCTTGATCATTTCCCATAGATTTTTTATTTTTAACTAATTTATTGGTATTTTTGGTAATTTTGGAATTGTTAAGTAAAACTGGTTCCTTAAGGGTTTTAAGAGCTTATAAGCTTTGTCAAGAGCTTATAAGAGCTTAAGAAGCAATAACAACAACTTAATAACAACAATAGAGTATTTTGAGAATTTGAACTAGGAAATAAGCATAAACTGAATTTATGAAAACAAACTGAAATTGAAACTGAAATTAAGTTCTTAATACACTGAGATATTATTACAAGACACTTGAAAACTTTAAATTGTACTGGAAAACTTAAATTAATAAAAACGACATAAGCAAAATAAATTACACTACTTAATTTTTCATCTCTGCTTCTCTCTTGATATTTATTGACCTCCTAGAATCCTTGTCGACCTCTGATTAAATCCCACTTCATTCCAGCCATTGGATCTTCTTAATTCATCAAAATCGTCCACTTGGAAATTTTGGCGGGAAAAGTGGTAATAGCAGGTTTATGCATTTAATGGGTTTTGGGAGGTTGTGGAGGTGGAGGGGGGTTGGTATACAGGTGGGGGGATAAGGTGGAAAGGTGGAAAGTGGTGGTGAGGTGGTGAAACCACCTGGTTTCTGGTTTGCAGTGGTGGGAGAGGAGAAGGAACAGTACTGGCGGTATACTTCTTTTTAAAATATGGGCCGGGTTATTGGACTGGGTTGGATTTGGATTTGTTGGATTAATAATACAATGGGTCCGTTTGTTGTAGCTTATAAACACAAGGACCAAAGTTGTAATTCTGCCAAATTGAAGGACCAAACCTGCCACTATACCAAAGTTCATACAAGGTTCAAACTTGCCAAGTTTCTATTACCAAAGGACCATAAATGTTATTTTTCCAATTTTTAAATGTCCAAGGGTCTTTTATGTCATTTTTGAAACTTGAGGAACCAAACATGTAAATTTTCCAAAAGTTCACCATAAGGACCAATTTTGCCATTTATAAATAGTACAAGGTTTATTTGATAATTTTCATTTTTTTAAATTAACCAAGGACCATTATTGACATTATTCAAACTTGAGGGACCTTTTCTGCCATTTGCCCAAAGATTCATTCAAGGACTATTTTTGACAACTTAGAATATTTCAGGGACCTTGAATGATATTTTTACAAGTTTTAGAATTACCAGGGACTAGTTTTGACAACTTTTGAAACTTGGGGGACTAAAACTGCCAATTATGCAAACTTGATACGTTTTTCATCTGATTTTGGTATTTTTGCATTTAAAACACATAAAACACTTGTTTGTGATATTTTCATCATTTTGATGTATTTCTGAGTGTTTTCAGATGTTTTTGGCATTCTAAACGGTACAAAAATGATGAGTATTTAGACACTCATCAATCCCCCACACTAAACTATTGCTAGTCCCTAGCAATGATTTGAGAAAAATTAATGGATTTCATCTCTTTACCAAAAGCCATTACTTCTGGAGTAGCCAATTGTTTCAGTTCAAGTAAGAACTTTGGTACAATGATAACCAAATGATTTTGAGCAAATCATAAGCTGTAAACGGATTTGATTTGTCTTTACCAGAAGCCGTTTGCTTCTGGACTAGCCAACTCTTAGATAAAATATCTTTGGTGAGTCGATTACCAATTATGGTTTTCCAACTGCCTTTACCACAAGCCATAAACTTGCGGGCTAGCCAACTCTTCACTAGTTAAAGATATGGTGAGTTGAACACCATACAATTTTGGGCAAATTGCAAGCCATCAACGGATTTGAGATATCTTTACCAAGAGCCGTTTGCTCCTGGATTAGCCAGTCCTTATGTGGGTTAGACATGGTGGACTGATTACCATTTGTTGTGTTTAGTACATAGTACTTCCACTAAAAAAAATTTTAAAATTTGGCCATTTTGGGGAAAAAGGGACTAAAAGGGTACATTTATGATCAAATTCGCCAGAATTTCCCCCCCACACTTAGTAATGAATATTGTCCTCAATATTCAAAGTCCCGGCTATTATGCCGAATCCTTGAACGTAAAAAGATAACATTACTAGCCAAGTGTAGAAACACAACAATTATTCTCTTTTTTAATATTTACAATTTTCATTCATTTTTTAGATCTATATACAACATGTGGGGCATCTCCCCCACACTAGGGTGGTACACACGGGTGAAAACCCATGTTTAACTATTGTTTTTGATTACCGAGTCGCTAGCTTGACTCGACCCCGAATTCATTTGTTCATGGGGAAGTAAGTGGAAGAGACAATCTCCATCGGACTTTCATTTAAGATGTTTGTATAAACATTGAAGTACGTGAAAGTTCCACACCGATGAGATATACATAGAACCGGCTCACAAATGATAAATGAAAATGCCGGGGTCAAAAATAATGTCTTCATTCCCGAAGGAGTGAAGAACAGGAGAAGCCACAGGATAGGTGAAGAAGAGAAAGAAAGTCATGATAAACATCATGACTAACTCATCATCATCAGAAGGAGAATTCATGATTTCTGGATCATGAATCTCATCATTTAAGCTCATTTGATCAAGACATATTCTGGGCGGGAGGGATGGGATTTTGATATCAAGCAAGTTCTCATGGTTGAGAACATTTCCCTCCGGAACACAAAGATCATTTTTGTCAAGATCAAAGTGGAAGTTATCATACTCAGGTGGAGATATGATATGAGTGAGTTCAAAGGAGAACTCCTCGTAAAGAGAATTATTCACGTAATGTAAGTCTGTGAACTCTTGTTCCACTGTAGACTCATCACTATCCTCAATCTGAGTATCAAAGAGTGGATTCTCAGAAATTAAAGTGAATTCAGAGTCGAATTCAAATAGAGGATTAGTGAGAGTTGTTTTGAACGCTTCAGGAACAAAGTGATTAACATTCTCTATTGGACTGTTAGGGTGAGAAGTGAGTGAACGATCATTACAAAGGAGACTTTCAATTTCTCCTAGGTTGGCTTTGAAATCAAAGAGATCATCATCACTTTCCGATGAAAGTGGAATGATGTGAGTGAGTTCATCGGTGAAATCCTCAAGAAGAGGATCAACATCAAAATGTGAAAGTGATGCCTCAACATTCTCAATGTCCCCATAAGATTTACAATCATCGCTAAAATCGGAGAAAGTCTCAAAATGATTTTTTGAACACTCAAGAGGGGAAGGGATATCACACATATGGTCAAAAGTTCCCTGTGACTCTCTCGAGATTGGAACAAGGTTCTCAACACTAGACTTTATGAATTCGTCCGATTCCTTTTCAGGAACAGTGTCAAGATGCTCGTCCCCCATGTTCAGAGAGTGAGTGGGAGCTTCGGGTGTGATAGCAGTTGTTTGAGAATGAACCTCAACTGCTGGGATATCAACTGATGAACTTGATGAATCTTTATAAAATTGTAGGATACCAAGTGCATCCTCATCATCACTGTCATCAGGAATAAAACGAAATTGAGAGCTAGCTCTGGCTGCTTTTTCTTTTGCAATTGATTCCCTAATAGATTTTTCAAAGGCAATTTGGGAATTTATTTTAGCAGCCTGATCTTCAGCTAGCAATTCTTCCATGGATTTCTCATGTGAATTTTGAATGAAGGGACATTGTGGGAGTGGAGATTTGTCAAAACCGGAAGGTTGACATTGATAATCATCATGAGGACCCCCACAATATTCAAAAGAAAAACTGGGAGCATTTTGAAATGCTGTTCTACTCAACTCCTCAGTTCTTTTCACTGACTCCAGAAGCTCTAGATAAGTGTCTTGTTGGGTTTGCTGAGGAGTTTGAGTCATTTGGCACTGTGGAGGTTGGTCGTGATATGGATAGTCGTAATTGTTACAAGGAAATGGATTCCCTGTTTGACAATCAGAGCTGAAATGGGGACCTCCACAATATTCACAACAGTAAAACTGTTGAGTCTGGACTGGCGAATTATATGGATATAGGTCATGACCAAAGTCCTGAGCATCACCGAAAAACTGTTCATAGACAAACGTGTTTCCGGATTGACACTCAAATCCTTGGTGAGGATCTCCACAAAATTCACAACAGTTATGTTGATTATATGAAGATAAGTCGGGCTGTGGTGGGTAATTGGAAAAGTTTGAGGGGTCGTTAAATGAGTTCGGATTAGGATCATAATCAAATGAATTCCTCGAACCACAAAACAAACAACTCCCGTTATGAATATCATTACCACACTGTACACACGTACACCAGCGACATGGTGAACCAAAAAGAGGCTCACCACAACCGACACAAGGAATAAACAATTCCATTTGAGAGTTATGAGAAGGAATTGGTTCATTCAAAGAATCAACAAAACCAACATGGTGATCCGAATGACTATTAAGTCTCAAAGAACATTTTGAAAAATCCGGAGGTGGGACAAGTGGTGTGTTCTGAGAGCTAGCAATTTCTACCACTTCCGTTATGGTATCTGGTTCTTGTTCTTGAGAAACTTGAAGATTAGGCAAGTCATTCTTGCTAGTCACCGGTCTAAATTCTGCATGCTTGCTTTTAACCGTAAATTGTGAAAGTTTAGGATCAATTTTTGACGGCTTAGGAGCAATTGAGGGGTTAGATCTTTGGATAACCGTAGGTTGGACGTATTTAGCACCTCTATTATCAGAGGGAAGTACCTGATCCTTTGTCACCCCGGTTTCTCGTTCCATTTCCCTATGCAGAATTAATGGATCATCACGAACAACACGAATTCTTGATATTTGTGATAAAGTATGAAGTTTTTCAACTTCGTTCCAGAATTTGTCGTAGTCGAGAGATTCCATGAGAATAGAAGAAGTTAGAATCAAATGGATAGAGGGTAAAAGGATAAAGAATCAAAAAGGGTAAGAGGATAAAGAGGAATATTTTTGGCATTTTTGAAAAACATTTTATAAAAACAAAGAATGAAAATATTTTTGGTGTTGTTAACACTTTAGGAAAAATGTTAATGAACTTTTTGATTTTTAATAACTTTACAAAAAAAAACTGAATACAAAAGGTGGTATATGTGCAAGTATGGATCTGAGAATGCTTAAAACACGCTAAAGCCTCCCCGGCAGCGGCGCCAAAATTTGATTGGCTCATGAACAGTCAAGTTTAATCACACAAGCTAACCACTTGTGAATGGTCAACCATAATAAACTTAAAAAAGCTCAGAAAGCAATTCAATTAAGATCAGAGGAATATAGTGGATTCCTGGGTCGTTAAGTCCCACGGAGGATGAATGGTGTTAAACAACTTCAGATGTCGAATAATCACTAAGGATAGTGATCAGTAAGGATTTTGATGAATAATTACACTACTGATTGATTGGAATGGATATTGAATACAGAATTGTAAAACACAACAATCAGATAAAAGAAACGTAAATACGTACGTTTATTAAACTACGTAAACGTACAAAATAAAAAGTGAGATCTAAGAAATAAAAGACCTAAAAATATGAAAATGATATTTTTGGAATCCTAAAAATAAAATAAAATGATTGGAAAAATAAAATTATTTTTATAACTATTTATTTAATTATTATTAATTAAAAACTATTTTTAACTATTTATTAATAACCTAAAATATGATAAAATGTGAAATAAAGCTAGAAAAATAAAATTATGACTTAGAAAAATCTAAAATACTATAAAACTTATTTTAAAATTGAATATATATTTTTTTACACTTTTTATCTATTTATTACTAATTAATTATTATTTAAAATACACTTAAATACTAGAAAATATAAAATTAACCTGGAAAAATAAAATTTTAACTTAGAAAAATCTAAAATATGATAAAACTAATTTTAGAACTGAAAAGATATTTTGTATGCTTTTTAATTATTTATTACTAATTATTTAAGACTTTTAACTATTTAAAATTATAATAAATACTAAACAAACAGAGAAAATTATGAAACTTTTTCTAAAAATATCCTAAGGTGACAGAAAGCTAAGAAAATTATAAAAACAAGAAGTGCTTAATAATAAGCTGAAAAGAAAAATCAAAAAGCTAATTAATATTAAATAAACGCTATCACTATATTTAAAATGATGTTTTTGTGGATTTTCTTTTTGAAAACTATTTAACTACTGATATTAAGCTACTTTAATGAAAACAAAAATTTTACAAACTAAAAATAAGCTGTCTGAAGATTAAAAAGTTAAACAGTGCAAGTTATGAGCTTATTATGAAGATTTAAGCTCAAACAAGCTTCAAAGCTAGAACCAAAGGTGGAATAAGATTCAACAAGCTATAAGCTACTCAAATAAAGCTAAAAGACACAAAGAAGCATACTGATAAGCTGGAAATTAGCAATAAGCACTTGGCTTCTTATAGTAAAAAAAACAGAAATGGGACAAGGTTTAAGCTTAATGCAGCCCTAGCAAATAAGCTTCAAAGTGGAATATTAAGCTTGGGACCTCAAGTCAGCTAGGTAAGCTTTCCAAAGAACCAAATTACACAAGCTATGGGTAACTAGAGAGCTCTGTGTGAGCTTGTGAAAGTGACTAGCTCAACTGTGCACAGGACATCATTTCAGACAAGGTGCTCAAAAGAAGCTAGAAAATAAGCTATGAATAAGCTGATTAAAAGTGAACTAATATTTTTCTAATTAAGTTAAGCAGCTAAACTTTAATATCCCAAAAGCTTATAAGCTAAATCTCAATATTAAACACACACTAAAATCATTTATTTTATTCAAAAACGACCAAATTGAAAAATTTGACTTTTTAAGAAAAACACTAAGGTTGACTTATATGAACTTTAAGTTGATTCTAATCACTGATTGTGTTATAATAAGCTGTAATAAGGTGGATTTAGGCTAGAATACCAAGTTATAAGTAACCTTGATGAAATTTGTATCCCAAATTCTTAACAGTGAACTGCAAATTAAAATTAGAAACTATTTTGACTTTTTAAACTAATGAGGACTATGTTTATTGGTTTGACTAAGCTATTAAACACTAAAGTGACATGAAACAATAACAAGCAACAACACCACAGACCTCTATCTCAGATAACTAAGCAATTCCAAACAGTCCTTTAAGATGCTGTTTTAAAGCTTTTAACACTCAAACAAGTTTTTAAACCAAGATAGCTATTAATTAACTTACATTAACTTTAATAAGACAGTATTAGACTAGAATTAACATACCTTAAACACATAAATTATGAAATGCAAATTTTTAGAAAATAGCTTACAAACTGAGTTCATGCACAGGACAGAGATCCAAGGTCTGAAATCACACCTATAGCTTCCCAAGAAGCTCTATACCAATAAGCAATCCAAATACCATCTCTGCACCAGTTTCTTGATCATTTCCCATAGATTTTTTATTTTTAACTAATTTATTGGTATTTTTGGTAATTTTGGAATTGTTAAGTAAAACTGGTTCCTTAAGGGTTTTAAGAGCTTATAAGCTTTGTCAAGAGCTTATAAGAGCTTAAGAAGCAATAACAACAACTTAATAACAACAATAGAGTATTTTGAGAATTTGAACTAGGAAATAAGCATAAACTGAATTTATGAAAACAAACTGAAATTGAAACTGAAATTAAGTTCTTAATACACTAAGATATTATTACAAGACACTTGAAAACTTTAAATTGTACCGGAAAACTTAAATTAATAAAAACGACATAAGAAAAATAAATTACACTACTTAATTTTTTCATCTCTGCTTCTCTCTTGATATTTATTGACCTCCTAGAATCCTTGTCGACCTCTGATTAAATCCCAGTTCATTCCAGCCATTGGATCTTCTTAATTCATCAAAATCGTCCACTTGGAAATTTTGGCGGGAAAAGTGGTAATAGCAGGTTTATGCATTTAATGGGTTTTGGGAGGTTGTGGAGGTGGAGGGGGGTTGGTATATAGGTGGGGGGATAAGGTGGAAAGGTGGAAAGTGGTGGTGAGGTGGTGAAACCACCTGGTTTCTGGTTTGCAGTGGTGGGAGAGGAGAAGGAACAGTACTGGCGGTATACTTCTTTTTAAAATATGGGTCGGGTTATTGGACTGGGTTGGATTTGGATTTGTTGGATTAATAATACAATGGGTCCGTTTGTTGTAGCTTATAAACACAAGGACCAAAGTTGTAATTCTGCCAAATTGAAGGACCAAACCTGCCACTATACCAAAGTTCATACAAGGTTCAAACTTGCCAAGTTTCTATTACCAAAGGACCATAAATGTTATTTTTCCAATTTTTAAATGTCCAAGGGTCTTTTATGTCATTTTTGAAACTTGAGGAACCAAACATGTAAATTTTCCAAAAGTTCACCATAAGGACCAATTTTGCCATTTATAAATAGTACAAGGTTTATTTGATAATTTTCATTTTTTTTAAATTAACCAAGGACCATTATTGACATTATTCAAACTTGAGGGACCTTTTCTGCCATTTGCCCAAAGATTCATTCAAGGACTATTTTTGACAACTTAGAATATTTCAGGGACCTTGAATGATATTTTTACAAGTTTTAGAATTACCAGGGAATAGTTTTGACAGCTTTTGAAACTTGGGGGACTAAAACTGCCAATTATGCAAACTTGATACGTTTTTCATCTGATTTTGGTATTTTTGCATTTAAAACACATAAAACACTTGTTTGTGATATTTTCATCATTTTGATGTATTTCTGAGTGTTTTCAGATGTTTTTGGCATTCTAAACGGTACAAAAATGATGAGTATTTAGACACTCATCAGTTTGCACTTGCATATTTAGTTTAGGTGGGTGCTTGGGAAAACCCATTTTGACTTATAAGGTCAACATAAACCAAATTATTAGAGGAACCACACCGAATTGTTAGTATTTAAAATCTCTTATGTTTGACTTATAAAGTCAACAGATTCAAATTGGAACCAAAATTCAATTATTATAAACATAGAAGCACACACATATCAGTGAAGTTACATTTAGACTGAAAGACAACATATCATTTCTTGCTAGGAATTCACTGCTTTAAATGACTAGTAGGTGATCCATTTGGTCTGTCAGTTGCAGTTGGTTCAAGTGGTGTTTGTCTTGGGCGTTCTCCATTTGGTCTTTTAGTTGCAGGTGTTTCAAGTGGTGTTTGGCTAGGGCGCTCTTCTTCATCACTGCCCAAGGATGCACCAACACCAGTAGGTGCAGTATTATGTAGACCCATCACATATGCACCACTATCTCCTATGTTTGTGTTTTCCCTGCTGGAATTTGTGCCATTCAGAGCGTGAATTTTATCCAGCACATATGGATGTCTTGGATATAACTCTTCCACAGACACTCCATAGTAAGCTGCCTCAAACTCTGCATCTTCAAGCCAATATTTCCTCACCCATTCCTTTTCAATTCTTTTGTACATTCTCTCCTCTTCCAAAAACTGTTGGAATGCTTCTTCATCCAACCTGGACTGCTCTTCATCTTCCTCCAAATGTGTGTGTTCTTCTTTTTGCTCATAAAGAGATTCAAGAAACTCTTGTTCCATAGTCTTCCTTATATCGACTTCATCCATCCACTACAAAAGTAATACATTTGCACATCAACTAGAATGTAAACACACAAGAACAACCGTTATGCAAATGGGCTATTAAATGAATACCTGTTGCCTTCTGCCATCACAATGATTTTTTCTACCTCGAACCTTAGTTTCATTTGTTGGTTTTTGTACCTGATCCTTGTGACAGCTAGACTTGTTTTGTCCAACAGTTTGACAATTGGAGCATTTAATCTGTTTACGAGCTCTAGATTTACCCATTTTCACGTAATTTCACTGAAAGGGTTGGCTTTATGTTTATGAATTCAAATTTGTGGTAAAATGTGAGAATAAAGTGTTTGCTATAAGTTAATGCAAATGTGAGAACAGGATAGGGGACTAAAACCTTAGTCCCCTATACTCTTAAACTGTTTTCGCAAGGACCATACTTCTAACAAACACCCAATACAATCAAAACCGATATAACAACTCTCTTAGACGAATACAACAATTAACAACATAATTAACAAATTAAAACACTAGAACATAACATATAGGTTTATTAATTTCATATTAAACATTAAATATTCAGTACATATTTTTCCAAAAAAAAAGGGAAAACATAATCACTTCTTTTCCTTCTCAACACTTCCTAAGATCATCAAGGAAGTTGTTCCTGTCACACACCTGTGAGTGTGTCTGACAGATCATCCTCCTTATCTCCAACGCCTTCAAGACATTAGCCTTTTTCTTGTTGCGAAGATCCTCGAGAACCTTGTAGTTCATCACCGTAGTTCGAAAGCCTTCGATCTCATAGATGTATTCTTAGGTTTCCTTCATACCAAGAATCAAGTCAGTCAAAGTGTTTTGGATTCCCTTAGCAATTTTGATGTCCTTATCGTTTTCTCTCTGATAAAAGAGAGAAATCGAGTCAAACATGTAGTCAGAGTTCGAAGCTTTGTCGAGTTCTTCAAGTAGTGGGAAGTCAGCCATTGGGAGGTTGTTGAGATTTTGTTAGGATATGTTTCTTTTGATTGTTGGTATGCAATTGGTATAGGTTATTAACCCATAAATACCAAAACCAACTGGACGTTCCAAATTCAGGGACTAATTGTGAAGTTAGTAAAAAGAGAAATATTCAAGTTTGTGTGAGAAAAAATACGCGGGAATTTTAAGTGCAAAAAACGGCTAACTGACCAAATTCAGGGACCAAGTGTGACATTTTAAACCTGTTACCCTGCAACTTGACCTTTTGCCTTCCTTGATACGCTTATACACAATTAATGTGTTGGGAATCACCAAAACAACCCAACTAACAATATCCGAAACAATTAACACTATCATAATAACCCGACCCAATTAACAAAACCCAATCAAAACCAAACCTAACATACATCCACACTCACGTACTGAAACACACATCTAGTCAAACCCATTCGTAAAAAAAACCAAAAAAATAACAATGAAGGACAGAAGCATATTCGTCTCAACTTTTAAGGATGTGAAGGAAGAAGAAGAAGGTGAGGTCCTGTTCAGAATCCACTATAATGGGGTTTTTGATTATAGCCTACTCAGGTATGAAGGAGGTTCATTAATTAATCTGTGTGCCTTTACCAGTGATAGGGATATATTTAGTTCAAGCCTTGATAATGTGTTATCAGAGATTAATGAACAAAAATGGGCGTTGTTCCCTAGAAAATGGTTTGCATTTGATTCATATTGATGTTGATGTTCATACTTTGTTTGGAATGGCTGAAACAAATGAGTCTGTTGATATCTTCGTAGCCCACAAGCCTCAAATGTTAGCATAATTTTACTTAAAAAACATCAGTTTTGAAGTTGTGGGTTGGGTAGAGCACGATGCTAACTTTAGGATGCTAAGTCAAACACCTTTTAGGACTAGACGTCAATGGCAGTGGATAGATAAGAAAAAAATGCAGGGGAGTGGAACCAGGACACCAAGAGTGAAAGGTGGTGTTGTAATCAAAGACGAAGAAGGGGTTGTAGCTAAAAAAAGGGAGAAAATTAAAGGAAAAGGAAAAGGAAAAGGAAAGATGGTTGATGAAGAGGATGTTTTGCCTAGAAAAAAAGGGAGAGAAGTTGTTCAAGAAGTTAAGCGAGGTTTAGATGGGAAGGGGAAGGCCAAAATGGTTGAGTTTGCAGGGTTTGATGCTGAGAACTTGCCTGGTTTTGATGTGGAGGGGAAGGCTGAAAGGGTTGGTGGTGCTGCTGCTGATGTTTCAAGCGGTGTTAAGACACCCTTTAGGAGCAAAGAAAAGATTACAAACTGCGTCCTAGCACTGTTCGCCAAAAGGCGACCCTAGGTGATGTTTCAGTGATGAATACCATGTCATGTGTTTAATTCCATTAAGCTGTAACAGTATAGTACCTAACTTATATGTTTGTTGTTTGTATACTTATTTTTGCAGACAAGGTAGCAGCAGCATCATCAATTTAGGGTTCATGTTTTGTCAGTTCAACAGTTTCTGGATATCGATCAGAGCTGTGTAGATCATTTGAAGATTCAGAAGTTGGGCCTAAATTCATCTTTTATATTTTGTAAAATATCAGTATATTACCATGTATCAGACAATGACTCAGTAGTATCAGTTATGTTCCAGTTTCATCAAACACTGTATATAGTTGACTGTTATAAGTCAACTAGCTAAGTAGTTGATAATTTATAAATTTGTTTGTTTATCATGGGTAAAATTCTGTGAGCTAATACTTTCTTTACCAATTGACTTTTATGAAGTCATACTTAAGTGGTCAGGTACAGTGATATAATTTGTTCAAACAATAACCCCTTTATGTGTTGGTGGAATAGTTCTTGAGTTAGAATTAACTTAGGTGAGTTATAAATGTGTATGGACTATAATACCATCCACTAACTAACAGAAAAAAGACGTTGACCTAGGCGTTATTGGTCAAGGGACGATTTTGGCATTTAAAAGCCAAGGTTTGGACCTTTGGCGATGAAAAGGCCGAGTTTTGTCCCAACGCGAAGCATTTTGCCAAGTTTATGGACCAACCGTGTATTTTAGTCTATAATAGAAGTGCATAAAATTTGGTGGCCCTCATCAAACGGTGGCCCTGTGCAATCGTATCTCTTGCACTCCCTAAATCCGGCCCTGATTGCAATAGTCTAAAACATTTCAAGCTTGACCAATTTTTTTTATAGGTAGCCCTTTAGGATGATTCCAACGTGATTTAAACAAAAATGTAGTGAAGACTAAGAATGCGTTTGGACACTTTTACTCTGAATAATACCCAAAATTATCAATTTTTTTGGCAATTCATATGGAAAATCTAACTTTTTGGGCCAGGTTTTAGTTGTTTATGGAATCGGTAAGATAGATTATTATTCATTTAATAAGTTCTCTATATTGTTTAGATGTGTTTGTAATGATGTTATTCTCGATCTCATTTCGAATATGGTAAATTGACATACATGTATAATTTTCTTTAACGATAGTTTTATCTTGATATTGAATGAATATTCATTTACCCGTCTCATCGAAGTTGGCCCGGATATGGACAAATTAAATACATATGGTTATCCTTTGTCAGAGTGAACATTTTTAGGCATGGCTCAACTCCTCGTGCAGGAAACATGACTTCCCATATAGAGGATACAACCGCAAGTGGAAAGTGCAAAGGTCAAGGCAATTGTGTCATCTTAATACAAAGATGTAGAGATTAATGTACAGGATATCCAGGTTTGATAACACCACGCTCACCTTACGCGTATCACGTATGCACGCTGTTGTTTTCACAAGCATCGGCCAAATTTTATAAATTCTAAGAAATAACAATTCCCTTGTTAATAAGATGGAATATTTTATAATTATGTATGTTAACTTAATAACACATCATTTATAACGAGAACTTAACAAAAAATTGAACAAAAAGTATTTCACGTCAACTTAACCCAATCCATTTGAGCCTGTAGCAACATTTACAGATTTAACCCAACCATATCCACCCATTTGAGCCTATAGCAACAAGTATAAATTGAACCCACGCACCCATACTTCTCTACTTCGAACCCACTTACGGACCAAGTGCAACCACCCTTCTTGCACAGGCATGAGTTAACAAACAACGAGCTGAACACGTACCATTTTGATTGGTAACATATAACACGACCTAAAGGAAGAATACACTTTAATTAAACTCATGTAACAACCTTCCCCAGCTTGGTCACTTTTTGTAGTATATTTGATTAAAAGCAAAAAGAAAATATACTCGTCAGCAAGCCACTTACCCCTAACCCACTGCAGACACTCTTAGCATGTAGAGATATTTGTCACGACATACAAAATGCAGTTAATCATCTCTAGAATGATCATGAACAAGAAGCAAAAGCACATGAATTCAAAGACAAACACTTGACGTAAGAGACACTTTTAACTTATCTATCCGCAAAATATCCAATCATTTTCAGGCTTTTATCCCAGAAAAAGGGGTTCTCTTAAGCCAAAACAAAAACGCAATGTACCACAACAGCAGCAACAACGCCAAAAGTCTACTTTAAGTTCATAAAAGAACAAAAACTAGCCATCTCATATTTGTAATCCAGCCCTCCATTTATATACCCCTCAAACCACACTAAAAACATAGACAACAAACAAAATAAAGGCTCGAGCTTTTTTCATCTATCAAGATTTGTTTTTATGCGTATGCAGATTGAGACTGTACCCTTGTATGGTTGTGCTCGCCTACATATGTGACAAAAAACATTGCTGAATCATCCAAACACTGCTCCACATGACATATCACCCTTGTCCTCCTGTTCTAGTCTAGTGGCAAATGTAAAATAGTGAACCAATAACAGTGGATCTTCCTTTAATGTCCTGCATAATTAACTGTCCATTACATTTTCAGAAATCATGGTACAAAATTAACACAATTTTACAAACTAACAAACCT
>OU343216.1:183278321-183311637 GCA_910596185.1 Chrysanthemum makinoi
TATGCACACATACAATCATACTCACTATATTCCTTCACTATAGTTCATAGTTGACTTATTTTTACATCCCTACATCTCACGAGGAAAAAAATATTCCCTCCGTCCCAAATTATAAGTCCACTTAAGCTTTGCACAAAGTTTAAGAAATTTACACTAACTATTTTATTAACCAATCAAATGTCATCTTTCTCCACTAAAGACTCTTTTGAATGGTTGGAAATAAAAGTGGACAAGTATTTTGGGACAACAAAAAATGCCAATATGAACTTATAATTTAGGACGAATGGAGTAATAATTTGATACACACAAAAAGAATATATTCGTTAGTTGGATATATTTAGGAATGATTATCCCTTAATTAAATGACACATTAGCACTACTTTATATTAATAAAAAACTAGACGAATACCTCGCAAAACGATGATATATAACGGCAAATAATTATATTTACGAAATCTGGTTTGACGCGTGATGCAAAGCATGATTCGGCTAGGGCGTTCATCGATTCAGTTTCGAAAGCAAAACCGAAACCAGTACCAAATTGAAAATGAATCAAATTCTCTTTAGACAAACACCATCCATGAGAAAAGTTTAATATAGAACTCATATTTGTTATAGAACCAATGAACCAATCCTAGCCACTCATTTCTTTTATTAAAATGTAAAAAATAAACTTTCACCATTTTTTTTAAAATTAAATATCTCACAAACCGTTAATCGTTACGCCAAAAAAATCATACCATCTCGACGAGAATTAAATTATTTTTCTATAGAAATGCATTGTTATGTACTTTCGACGAATTTTTTTTTGTAAAAATCACATGTGATTTGTTAAAATCATATGTGATTTTATTTTTACGAATTACATGTGATTTTAAATCACATGTGATTTTTCTGGGCAAAATTTTTATAAAAAAAAAACTTCGTCGAAAGTATATAACAATGCATATCTATAGAAAGATAATTTAATTATCGTCACGATGGTGTATTTTTTCTAGCTTGAAGATTTACCGTTTGCAAGATATGTTGTTTTAAAAAAAATGTGAAAAATGATTTTTTATTAATTTAGATAAAAAATAAATGACTATGATTGGTCCATTAGTTTTATGACAAATATAAGTTGTATATGGATCTCAACTCATAAATCAATTACGTTCCTTTAAAGCATTTACAGAGTTAAATGGACTGTCACAAGTCACAACAACATCTCAATTGTAATGCAACTTTATATTCGAATATATTTATGACTCGTAAATCTCTACAACTAGTTCCAATCACTTTTTCTTGTTATTGTTTGTATGAATTAAAGAAAACTTGTTTAAGTCAACTATTTTAATAAGCAAAGTAAGGTTGATTATTTATTTATCAGTATTATAAAACTAAGGAGATGAACTTTTATAAACAAAATACACAATTGTCCGGTTTCATATTTCAAAACGGGGAAATTGTTCAGGTAAGCTAGATTAGTCGGTCTTATGAAACTGTGAAGGCATGAACCACATGTTATTGGTAAACTACTAAAGAGTTTTTTGCTTTGTGTAGCGGAGAGTCTTGGGTTGCCAATGATACCACCATTTTTGCACAGTAAGGGTAGAGACAGTGTGGCGGCATTGAGACAAGGAGTGAATTATGCGGTTGCGGGTGCTACAGCATTGAATTCATCTTTTATTGAATCAAAATGGACCGAAAGTTCTGTGATAGATGCATCTTTACAAGTTCAGTTGGGTTGGTTTAAACAATCGTTGCCTTCTATTTGTGGTCACGCTTCAGGTAATGAAGTGTGTCATATTGCATAAAAATACCAAATAATGAAGTTTAGGTAATTGATTCAACATTTAGTATGTTCTCATAAATATTGATTGGGCATATATAACTTTTAGCAGGTTGTAAAAAGTTTTTGGGGCGTTCTCTGATTCTAATGGGAGAGATTGGTGGTAACGATTACATGTATCCACTGTTGGGGGGAAATCCAGTTGATGAGATTAAAACTTATGTTCCTCTTGTTACTGATGTCATTGTCTCAGTCGTCAGTGTAAGAAACTACGTCATTTATAGAAAACACATCTGAATTGGCTCAAATTTTGTAGTATTTAAGTACATGAGTTGAATTTTCTCTTGAAAATACAGGAGTTGATTGAGATGGGAGCTCGGACATTAGTTATTCCAGGAAACTTTCCAGTTGGATGCTCTTCATCATATTTAACAACACGTGCATCTAATAACGAAGAGATTGATCCCACAACTGGTTGCATAATCCCATTAAATGAGTTTGCTGAATATCACAACGGAATGCTGCAAACAAAATTAAATATGATACGAGAACATCATCCAAATGTCAATATCATCTATGCTGACTACTTCAATGCTGCAATGCAATTCTATCGTTCTCCAAATGAATTTGGTACGCAAAATGTTATAAACTCGATTTAATTATATGGCACAACCTCACTATACTAACATTGAAAATGTGTCTTATATTTTTTGTGTTGTGATGCAATTTGCAATTTCAGGATTCACAAACAGCACTTTGAAGGCATGTTGTGGAGGTGGAGGGCCGTTTAACTACGACTCAGTGGTGAGATGTGGAGATGAGTCTGTGACAATGTGTGACGATCCAAATACATATGCTAATTGGGACGGAGTTCATTTAACGGAAGCAGCTTACAGACTAATTTCCAGGAGTTTGTTCCAAGGGTCATACACTACACCCAGATTTGGTTCCTTGTGCCCTGCATCAAAAATACACGAGGGAGTCGGATTGTCGAGTTATATCTAAGCAATAATGCAGGGTCGGATATATGTGAGCTATATGTTCAGCGTATATGCGAAAGAGCACGAAAATGTAACAAGAGCTAGGAGTTGGGACGTTTATATGTAAAAAAAAATCCATTTCACATAAATGATAATAATTCTTGTAAGATATATTATGCGTGCATATAAAATAGTGAGTAAACTGCAAAAAATATCCTTAAATTTTTTGATTTTTGCGAGAAATGTCCTCGATTTTTTTTTGCGTGAAATGTCCTTAACGTTTATTTTTTTACGAGTTTTGCCCTTAAATCGCTACTGTAGTTGCAAAAACCCCATTTTGGCTAAGGCTCGTTAGTTTTCTTCGTTAGTGAGTCATCACGTGCGTTGCATGTGAGGGTATTTTTGTCATTTCACTTTTCCCACCATCAAATCCACCTGACAAGCCCACTAGTACACCTACCTTTGTGTTCAGGGACATTTTTTACAAGTTTTCCTTCTTTCATTACTACCACTTACCACACCGAAACACATATACGATCGAACCCTTGCTTCCAACTTCTATATTCTCCAAATCACCTCAATTAACATGGGTGGGTGGCAAATTAGAGCTCGGAGCTCTCCGATCCCGGATATTGCTACACTGTACGGTACGATTTTTTTTGGGTACTTTTTTTTTGAATGACCATGCAATATATATCTGAAAATTAAAACATGTTATCTTGATTCATGACAATGTTGTGGCTGTTTTTTGATTTTGGGTTTTTTGTTTCGTTGATTTATCTACCCAAATTCGTACCAAAAACTCTTCACTATTCAAATCCACCACACTGGTGAGTTTTCAAATCCATCTGGTAGAGTATACATGTTTGCTATGGTTGATCATGTAGACCTAATTGATCCTGACAAGTTCTCCATGCGCGATATGGTCAAAATATTAGTTGAACTGGGTTTGGGTGATAATAAAGATGTTAATACAAATAAACCGTAAAAACGTTTATTAATATTTTGCGATCTCTTTGTGTTTTGTTGATAACAAATGTAATGTTATCTTAAGTATAATTATAAGGATACATGTTATTTTTGTAAAGCATTTACATATAGCCATTTAAATACAAAAATGTAATAATTAAGAATTTGTTGTAATAGTTTATTAGGATGGGTAAAAACCATAACCCATGGACCATAACCCATGGATCTTAACCCATACCAAAGAAGACTTGATACAATGTATACTTAGATACATTGAATCTAAAGAAAACCCATAACCCATGACCCATAACCAAAAAACCCATGGGCAAAGAGGAGCGTACCACGGATCCTTAGGATTACACTAGACGGATCCCAAGTGGGAGGGATCCGTGGGATCCGTGGAACAGAGAAGAAATTTGCCTATAAATAGAGAGCCATTTCTTCATTCTAACTCACCCCTCTTCTTAGTAAATCTCTCATACACTCTCATTCTCTTCTAACATATAGATCACTTGATCTATAGAGTTGTTCTTCTTTCTTTTCTATTTGTGATCCTCATATAGGTCATTCTCTAAGGCGAGATCATGAGCATTCTACAAGTCATCCAAGCAAGGGGTCCTTGATTGATTTGTCACTCCGCAAGATTTCTGTAGCGAAGATCTTGTATTTGATATTTCACATATTTGTTGTGTAATAGTTGTGTTGGTTTGGTCCACCGTGCTACGAACTCGGTATCTAGCTTTGTACCGGAAAAAGTGTAAGCAACATTGTGAAGGCTTCTCCGCCAAGTGAAGGAGTTTGTTGACATAGTGCTTGAACTCTCGAGTAGGTGACTTGGGGAGTGGAGTAGGCAAGGAGGTGACCTTGTAGCCGATCCACTATAAATCGGTTGTGTCTTTTCTATCCCTTAACTTTATTTATTTGCTTGCATTATCATTAGATCTATACGTTCTCAACATCCATACGATTTCACATAATATCGAATCTAAAGTTTTTGAAATCAACTTAAAATCGGCAAAACTATTCAACCCCCTTCTAGTTTTCCACAATTGGCATCAAGAGCTAAGTTTATAAAAGTTTTAAAATAAAATTGTATTTTAAAAACTTTTCGATCACTATGGGTTCTGAAAATTATAAGGAAGGGCAATCTATGCAACGACCACCACTACTTGAAACCAATGGTTTTATATATTGGAAAAATAGATTCGAAACATATGTGAAGTCTAAAGATATTGATCTTTGGTACATTATTGTTGAAGGAGATTTTGAGGCTACCTCAAATGATGATAAAGGAAATTTAGTTCACATACCTCATGATAAACTAAACGATGAAATGAAGAAAAAGCTTTCTAAAAATAGTGAAGCAAAAATGGTTTTATATAATGCTTTACCGAAAAAGGAATTCGAAAGAATTTCTATGCTTAAAACCTCTAAAAAAAATTTGGAATTCTTTAGTTGTAACTCATCAAGGCAACCAACAAGTTAAAAATAATAAAATTGATTTATTTGTTCAACAATATAAACAATTTTCAATATCGGATGAGGAAACTATAGATCATTCATTTGCTAACTTTAATACTATCATTACGTCTTTACAAGCACTTGATGAATCTTTTTCTAGTCGTAACCATGTTAGGAGATATGTAAGGGCACTTCCATCGAAGTGGAGATCCAAGGTAACGGCGATCGAAGAGTCAAAAGATTTGACAATCCTCACCCTCGATGAACTCATAGGCAACCTAAAAGTCTACGAGCTTGTCCTTGCTAAAGATTCCGAAGCTACAAAGGTGAAAGAGAAACACAAATCTCTTGCCCTTAAAACCAAAAAGGCTTCGAGCGATGAGGAGAACTCCTCTTCGAGTAGTGACGACGAAGAGTATGCTATGGCGGTAAGGGACTTTAAAAAGTTCTTTAGAAGAAAGGGAAGATACGTCAAACAACCGTATGACGATAAGAAAGGCTTTCGGAAAAGCAAAGAGAACGAAGCCAAGGATGATCGTACTTATTTTAAGTGTGGGGACCCAAACCACTTTATTAGTAAGTGTCCCAAACGGGATGATCAAAAGGCGTTTGAGCGCACGTGGGGAATGAGCAACGAGGAGGACGAAGAAATTTGTCTCATGGCAAATGACGAGGTATGTCACGAATACTATAGTAGCTCATCACTTGATGACGAATCATTGCATAATGAATATGATAAACTATGCAATATTAGCTTAAAACTAGTTAACAAAAACAAGCTTTTAAAGAGTCAAAATAAACGTTTAGATAAAGAAGTCATAGAATTAAAAACAAAACTAAAACGTTTAGAGAAGGGTAAAATAGCAAGTGGTGAATGTGAACTTGCGTTCAACTTCAAACACTAGTGGATCACTTAGATTCTAAAATTGCTAGAATGAGCACGAACACTTTAGATACAATACTCGATGACGTTAAAACCGGTAACAATCAAAAGGGTCTAGGTAGTCAACAACTTGATCCATCAACTAGTGAAAGTAAAGAAACAAAATTTGTTAAGGAATTAGAAAAACCAGCCATCTGTTGGGCGGATCCCACGGATACCCTAAAAAGGGAACCGGCTAGTGTACAGAAAGGGATCCGTGGATCTGCTGTAGCAAATAGTAGCAATAACTTAGCTTCTTCATCTAGAACTGAGTTTGTCATAGTTAATAGGAAGAAACCAAATCATGTCACCACTAGACAACCACCTCCAAAATATAATCCTACTTTTGCAAGAAACAAAGTTCCATCTTTTTCAAAACCTAACTCATTTAGGAGACCTAATAACGTTTACCCGAAAAGTAACCATCAAATGGGATGGAATCAAAAAATGCAAAACAGTTTTCCTTTTCAAAACTTTGCTCCATGGAATGCATACTCATCTTATCCATATATGTCTAACATGAATGGAATGTTTAACACTAATGGACCCATGAACAAATGGGGACCAAACTTTTGAGTTTATTATTGTTTTAGGTGTGCTTAAAGGTCGACCTAGACCCCGATGAATGGGTCAAGGATAGCGGGTGCACGAGGCACATGACCGCAATAGGATTTATTCTCCACATATGAATCCATTAATGGAGGTAATGTGGTGTTTGGAAATAGCAAAAGTAGAATCATCGGTAAAGGCACGATTTCTAACAAATCTCTAACCATTAACGATGTGTGTCACGTAGAAAACCTAAACTTTAACCTCTTAAGTATAGGACAAATATGTGATAAAAAGTGCAATGTACTTTTTACCGAAACCGGTAGTAAGATACTTAAAAATGGCATAACCATAGGAAGAGGAATTAGGAAACATGGAGTCTATGTCATTAAAATCGGTAATGAACCTAAAGACTGTTGGAATCACTCCTAAAAATTATTCAAGTGTTAGTTACTCATATGTAATAGTTAGCTTATTTAGGCCTTTATGTTTGTTATTAGCCTTAAGCTTATGTAGAAGGCCCATGAGCTTAGGCCCAAGCCCAATAAGGAAAGGAAGGGAACTAGGAGTGTTGCCCTAGCTTCCCTCCTATAAATACCTTATGTAAACCTTCATTTGAAGGTTGGTTGTTCAAGTTATCTCCTTTCACACATCACCTACGCCTAACCGTATTACTCATATCGTGTGTGTGTGTTTGGTTTCTTGTTCAATCGCCTTTATCTCTTTCTTGTAAGCTTGTGTTGTAAAACTAGTGACCTAACAGTGGTATCAATCGCCAAATAGTTGGGTGAACAAGTTTGTTTTTGAAAGTTTTTTTTCGTGGTCTTACGCGTAAAAGTGAGTGACTCTTTGGTACGCTTCAAAACTTGGTTTTTACACTTTTTAATCCAAGATTCTTGTACTTTCAACGTTTTAAGGTGTTAAAATACTTGTTTTTGGCAAAAAGTTTCAAACTTTATGCGTGGATAGTTGTTTTGAACTAGTTTTTATTCGTGGGTGTCGTTCTACGCTTAACTGTTTTACGAGCTTTGGATCATCAAGTTTCACACTTTTGTGTATTTTGGTGTTATTGAAGCTATTTTATCACACAAAAAGCGGTTTAGAAAAACTTTTGGACAGAATCGGTTCACGAGTAGTTCTACGCGTCGTAAAACCCTAAAACTACGCGTAAGTGCCTCCTTGGTTTGATCTTCATTTTCGTGGTTTATTCCGTGTTTTCTTACTTGGATAAGTCTGAAAATACGTAGACTTTGGATATCTTTTGTACTGTGATAGTGTAAAAGATCATTTGGGCAAAACCCTAAATTTACGATAAGCATAAGCTTACGCCAGAAATCCTACCTAAGATCTTTCTTACACCTAAGCCTAGTCTTACGCATAAGAAAATCCTACGCCTAACTTTTGTCTACGCCTAACTTTTGTCTACGCCTAACTTTAGTGTTTTTTCCTACTTACGCGTAAGCTAAATCCTACGCGTAACTCATTATTGTTACGCGTAACTTTGGTGTTTTACGTGATAAGTGCTACTTGGTTCTTGTCTTTTCTAGGGACACTTCATCAACAAAGGTTCATTCGACTACAAAGATCCATATTTATCAACACAAGTTTATCAACATGTCACAACCACCATACTCTAACTATTTCCCTTATACTTATCCTCATCCTCAACGTCAACAACAACTAACTCCACAACATCAACAATGGAATCAACAACAAGCAATTTATCAACAACAATTTAACCAACAACATACTCCACAACTTGCTGCAAATCCACAACCTCAAATGGTTCAACCACCACCAAGTCTTCAAGCTCAACCGCACACAAATGACTTTAATCAACATCCATCAAGGATCACTATGAGGGAACCCACTTGGTTTGCAAAGATGTTTGAAACTTTAAGCAACCAACAATCAATTCATGAGGTCGGATCACTTGATAGACCTCCAATGCTCACTCCAGGAAACTACGATCAATGGGTGATAAGGTTCTTTAGATTTTGTGATCTAAAGAAGCCACATGGAAAGTTCTTAAAGAAGGTTATCTTGGAAGGTCCTTTTGAGATGCCTACTGTCATTGTACCAGGAGATCCAAATGCCATTCCACCAAGAGATGAACAAACGAACATTGCTATGTGCGACTTGAATCCTCAAAAAATTCTACACTATGAAGCAGATGAGCTTGCAATGGAATATATCCTCCTAGGATTACCAAACCTAATTCTTCGTAGTGTTGATGCTCAAAAGGCTGCAAAGAAAATGTGGGATCATATTCGTCTTCTTATGGAAGGATCAATACTCAATCGGGAAGATTTGGAATCCAAAATTTACTTGGCTTATGAACACTTCATGATTGAACTTGGAGAGACACTCGAGTCCTATCATCACCGATTCTAAGACATCATCAATGATTTGGATAAACACAACATCCACATGCCAAGAATTGCGGTGAATACTAAGTTCCTGAGTAGTCTTGGTCCTGAATGGGAGAAGTATGTCATTTTTCTCCGCCAAGCGAAAAACATGCATCAGTCTACCTACGGATTATTGTACGATTACTTGAAGCCTCATGAAAAGGAAGTTGATAGGGAAAGGATTCTCCGTGCTCAAATTGCTCCTCCGACACATCCGAAAAATCAACAACTTGCCTTATATGCTCAAAACAGTTATTCTCCTCAACCAAAAACTCAACCAACTGCTACAATCACACCACATGATCCTTCACAACCTCCATCTCAACAAACTCAATTGGTTCCATACAACAACAACAATGCTCAAGCCAAGCTAATGAGGAATCAGATCCGTTCGAAGCATTGCAACAAGGATTTGCTATGATTGCTAATGCCTTTAGCCGTTATACCAACAAATCCAACAACCGAATTCGTTCCTCATCTAATACAAGGAATCAAGCTATTGTGAACAATGGACGAGTTGAAGTTCAGAATCGTGGTTATGGTCGCAGATGGGCGGTGGTCAAGGGTTTAATGCTGTGGGTAGGAATAACAATCGAGCTCCAATGGTGGAACATGGAAATGCTCAGAATGGGTTGAATGGTCTTCGATGCTACAACTGCAATGAGAAGGGACACTGGCTAATGCATGCCCAAAGCCAAGGACTAGGGGCAGTGCTTATTTCAAAGAGGCTCTTCTTTTGGCTCTTAAGGATGAAGCGGTGGATCTCTCACGACAAAGAACGAGTTTTATGGCAAATGCGACTCGATGATGATATGGAGGACTTGCGGCCAATGCACTGTTATGTTAATGGCAAATATGCATGAGTTACACATGAGTGACACAGCCCAGTGTATGACACGATGGCTTGTCTCGTGTACCGAACAAACCATTTTCATCTCTGATCTACTATCACCGCCAACATCTGAATCCGGCAAGGCTCAAAACGTTCAAAATGAGTCGTCCACATCTCATTCCGACGATTTTCAACTAGACCCCGTAGTTATATTTGACGATCAAGATGACCACCCGGTTTCCCTTGATAATCAAATTGACTCCGTGATTATACTTGAGGATCTCAGTAATGATCATGTAGAGACTCACTTTGAACACGCCAAACTTTTGCCTCATCCAGATTTTGCTCGTTTAATACAAGACCAACAGACAATAGTGGAAAAATGTCATGCCCTTAATCAGGACTTGAAATGCAAAAATGCACTGTTAACAAAGGATTTTGAATGTTTACAAAAGCAACTCAACTTTTTCAAAACTCAAGAAAAACGTGGAAAAGGTTTTGAAGCAGCCTTTGCCAAATCTCATCAAAACAAAAAATATTTAGAAAGACAGATGCGTGATCTAGCCGCTTCGAAGAATGCTTTGTTGTGTGAAATAGAACAACTGAAACATGAACATAAAAAGCAAATTAACGCTCTCACCTTGGAAAATCAAAAAGCTAAGGCTGAGTTGTTAACTTGTCAAAAACAGTTCTCTGCATACAAAAAGCATTCAACGAAACGAATAGATGATCATCTTGATGAAATCATCGGCTTGCAAAACAAACTTAAAGAGTTTAAAACTGTTGTTTACAAACATGGCGAGTCGGTCACAACCATTGAAAAGTTTACTTTAAAACCTAATCCAAATGGATATGGACCGAATCTTGCTGATTACAAGCCTAAGCTTTCAACCAAAGCATTCAAACCAAATCCTCCGAAGTTTCCAGTGCGAATATAAAGTTGATAATTATGTTATGAGTGTTATTGAATATCATCGTCAAGAGGAATTAGATGCATAAGACGAGAGTCGATCAAAATTAGAAAAAGTTGTTTACAACAAACCTTTTAACTATTCACAAGCGGTCACTTTCGTCACACCAACGGATTCTTCTAACACACCAAGGGTTATCATCAAAACACCCGAGTCTTCTAATGTTAATCCCCAACCAGATTATGCACAAATTTATGGTCCTTTACCTTCCATCGTGAAGTAAACTCAAAATCCGAAATCGAAAAATTCTACGATATTTTGACATTTTCATGGCTGACCTCAAAATTTTACAACATGAGATAGAATATCGCTCTGAAATCAAAATTGATCATTTTCAATCGCCTCTAGCGCGAGAACAAAGAGACATTTTTCAGAAAAATCTTTTACCTAATGTTAAAAATTTGAAAAATTGTGCATTAGCCTGGGAAAAGGATTTTCATAAGGAACTTGGAGTGATGAAGGTCGTTTTAGAAAACGAAACATCTATTTCAAAAACTAAACGTAAAAAGAAAATGTTGCGAAAAGATGTTGATCGACTCTTGGAAGATGTCATCTGTGCTGATGTCCATAATGTTGTGCAACAGAATTCTTTGTTATATGCATTTGATCATACCTCTGCTGATACTGTTGATTCTGTGATAAATGTTGCAAACACTGATAATGTGCTTCCGATCGAGTCCTTAACAGTTGAAAACAAACGATTGTCAAACGAACTTTCAAATGCAATACGTCGTCTTAATTGGTGTCAAAAAGATATTCACGATCAACAAATTGCTTTTCAACATAAAATCGCCATGCGTAAATCAAAATCCTAAATTTGAGCAAATGGATGATCAAAACGTGTCTTTTAAGTGTCAAATCTTAAAATATGAACAAGAACTTTTAAAAGTCAAAAAAGGAATATGGTGTCATATTTGATTTACTCAAAAAGACTCGTGATGAAGCATCAAATGAACTTGATCATTATCTTGCACACACTAAAGAAGTTATGCATTTTGCTGGAAATGTTCTATCGAAAATCAAGATCGATTCACACTATCCTCAAGTTAAGAGAAATGTTAGGAAAGTATGAACAACTTCCGCCAACCATCATTAAGAGATTAGCCCCAGAAACACTTAGTACTCATGAACCTAGAATCTCTACTGCCAAATCACAAGTAGCCAACGTGCTTCCTTCTACTGAAACAGGAATAGTTGAGCTTTTTCCAAACGTCCGCACTTCACAGCATAGGAGCACTCAATCGAAGAATAGGAAGTTGCGACCTAAGAAAAGATCAATCAGAAATGCTAAAGTAGAAGAACACCCTAGGACTATGAATAAGACTCACGTTGCCTCCACTACGAGATATTGAGTCCGGCAAATGTAATAGGAATAGTGATGTAACGAATGCTAAACCGTTAAGTACTTTTGATATTCAGTCCGATGCACCTTGTGTTATTTGTGGTAAAAGTATGAATTCTGATTGCCATGATAAATGTGTTGCTAAAGCTATCATCTCTCGTTTAAGGAATTGATATTGTAGAAAATACCAAATATATGCGGATAATGAGAATCAACGAATCGACCGTTTAGGAAAAGGTCAACACGCAAACCTCGCGAATATACGATAAGTGATACTGGGTAAGTGATTACCCGGGTCGTTTCCCAAAGAGGAGTGAATTGACGGTTACGTTTGAGGTTTGTTATTAAAGTGCTTGAATGGATCGGGAATTTATGTTATGATTACGGTTTCTAATAATTAAAGCACGGGAACGTAAATAAGGCACGGGAACAAAGTAAATAACTAATTTAGCAACTAATAAGCATAAAGACAATAAAACTAAGCTAAACTATATCCTAGGGTGCTAAAATGCAAAAACGCGAGAACCCAAGCTAATCCCGAGCCTCAAAAGTGAAAAATATGAAATTTAAGTCCTAAGAGTGCAAAAACAAGTTTCCTTCATTCTAAATGACTAAAAATAATTTTAGGAAAAAGCCGGGTATTTTTTTGAGTTTTTATTTCTTTATTATGATTTAAAAAACTAAAAACTAAGAAATTAATTATTAAAAATATCAAAACATTTTAGAAAAATATGAAATATTTATGAAAAATACCTTGAACTAATCTAAGCCTAAGAAAAATATAAAATCTAAAAAAAACTGTTTAGAATAAGCAGTTAATAAGCACAACACCTAAATTAGCTTTAAAGACAAAATTGTATATAAGAGATTAAATTGTGCAAGAATATACAGTCAAAGACCCAAGGGCAAGATGGTTTGAGTGTGCTGTTGTGAAGCGCTGGGATCGTGGTCAGGGACTTGGGTTCGAATCCGGTCTCGTCAGTTTTGCTTTTACTTAATTTTGGTTTTTCAACTTTTCCTTTTGCAAACTTTTATAAAACTTAACAACCAGACTTTTGAAAAGATTAAATATTTTTAATAAGGCTAAAATGAGCAGTGGAGCAAGCTTAAAAGACAACAGATGCTAAAAAAAAAAGAAGAAAAAGCTAAGGGCTGTTTGGATGAGGACTAACAAGGGACAAAAAGCTAACCTACCTATAAGCTAATTAGACCTAATAAGCTACTAATGACTAAGGGGAAATCCTAATAAGCTATGGCAACCTAAATAAGAAATAACCTAATCCTAAATAAGCTACAATAAGCAAATGAAACACTATGGGCCTGCTGATGTGGGTTGCTGTACCAGGTCTTTAAAACAGCCCAACGAGGGGTCTTTTGAGCTTATTCTAACTAAGCTACAATGGGAGTGAGCTTATGAGCTTTTGGATTCTTAAAGACAAGCTGGGGGCCAAGCTTTTGCCCCCACAAAACACCAAGTTAAACGTTTTTAACAAGCTTAAAAACAAGCTTCTAAGGGGCCTGTCGGGGTTGCAGGACAGAAAAACAAAACAGATGTGGTACTTTTAAAGGCAATAAAGATAATAAAACTTGATCTAACTTGCATGAAAACTGGAAATAGATGACTCTCATACATCTAAGAACACATTTATCCTATTTCTAGTAGTATTGAACATTAAAAGAAGCTGGGACAAGGACTTGAAGAAAAAGAAAAAAAAAATGCAACATGATGTTAAGAAAGGAAATGTGCAGTTTACAGATTTTTTAGAAACTGACTTCAATCTAGTTTTGCAACTTGAAACTACTAAGGATGCTAAAATGTACTAAATAAACATTTGACTAAAGTTTTTTTTTTTGAGACCCATCATTGAGTCAAAACTGATTTTAACCCATTTCTTATGCAAATCCAACCACCCTTTAAGGGTAGGAAGCTGGTTTTTGAAATCGTTGAGACAGTGAACTCTTAAAGACCCATTTGATTATTATCAACAAAAGCTCAAATGAGCTTAGACATACTTTAGTAAGCACTGTCAACATCCAAAGAGAACAAGTATTTAAGACCGAAAAAAAAATGAAGAACAATAATCACTGAATAAACTTTTAAAACTGGAATTAAAACTGAATTTAAAGTGCGTTGAAAATTAAAAATGACAATAACAAACATGGACTTAGAATATAAAAATTCTAGACAAGTTTTTTTTGTTGGTACAACTCAACTCTATTTATACTCAAAACTAAAAAAAAATCTTCAATTGCTATGTTGTGCTTTTGTTGTGAGACAAATGAGTTCTGGATAGCTTGTGTGTTTCCTTGCTTCAATCCTGATCATTAATTTTTCTTGGGCACCAAGGGATGCAATCTGAGCCATCCATAGTTGTGTTCTTCTTAGCATCCAATGAAATCAGTGAGGATTGCCAAAGTGGCACTTGAGCATGTGAACAAGTCTTGGATGGTAGCAACGAGTGAAAAACACAGGAAGAAAGTGATGGGGGAGAGAGGGAAAAGTTTGGACAGTTTTGGCGCCAATGTGATTTCTGGGTTTTGTGAGTTTTTCTGGTTTGGGGAAAAGGGGTAAAAACAGAAAGATGGGTAATAAGGGGAAATGGGTTTTAATGAATGGGTTGAGTGGTTTTAAAGGTTTATGAAGGGTTTAAAAAGGATAAAAAGGTTTAAGTTTAGTGGTGATGGGTCAAAAGGGTAATGAGGTTTAAAGGTTTATGTAAAAGGGTTTTTTTTTTTTTTAAAAAAGGTAAAGGTTTTATTTATATTTTGTATTTAGTAGAAATAAAATGTATACATATATATATTTTTGGTTTAAGGTTTTAAAAAAAAAAGTAAAAATGGTTTTAAATAAAAATGTTTTTAATAAAAATAATTGTTTTTTAAAAATAAAAATTGGTCTTAAATGAAAAAATGTTTTAACTTAATGGTAAAAAGAGTGAATTGGTAATTTGGGATTTTGTTTTAAGGGAAAAATGGTAAATTGGGTTAGGGTTCGGTTTGTTTTCCCAATCTCACTCCGAAAACGTATCCCCGGATCCAAAAATGTAGAAAAGCCACTCTCGGCTCCGTCCGCAAAGCAAGTTTTCCAATCCAAGCTCATTTCTGTCCGCTTTTGCCCTGTTTTCAATCATTTGTACCTGAAATACATAAAAACACAGTCCAAGGATATCTGCAGTATATTTGGTCATATTTTCGTGTTTTTAGACGTTTTAGTGGTCTTAGATGGGTAAAAATGATGAGTGAATAAGCACTCATCAAATCCCCCACACTATCAATTGCTAGTCCCTAGCAATCCGATCATATGAAGTAATGAAAGGATCAAAAATACCAAGAATACCCCGTTTTGACTTTTTATTCAATACTAGGAATTTAAACTTGAACGATAATAAATAAAATGCTTGATTCACAAAACATGGCATCACGGAACGGGATTCACACAAAATGGGTGTCTCCGGGGAATTGTAATCGTCATCCTCTTTTTTATACTCTCAAACCAAGCTTAAAATTATTGTGCAAACGTTTGTGTAAAATGCTAACACTACTTATACAAATAATCTATGTAAGTCGAGACTTAACTTTTTACTCCCGCAATTCATAAAATTTAAGTGTGTGTGCTCATTTTCAAAAGTTTGACCATTAAAATCGACATTTGTTATGGTTGTTATCCACTTAACTAAAGTACTAACCCACCGGAAACGATGAAAGTCTAAGGATCGAAAGGGCCTCTTCCATGTAGCGGCTTTCTTCTCGGCACATCCCAAAACATTAGTTTTAAGTGACCGGCTTTTGACACCTCACGAGAGAATAGTACCGAATCACGGAATTCGATTCCAAAGATTTACGAAGCTACCGTTAAGTTAAAACTAAACCTAAATGGATTAAAACCGACGACAATTTAGAAATTCGAGATTCAAAGGTGAGATCACTCCATGTTGCGACTTTCTTCTCAACTTGTCCTTTTAAGGAGGCTAGGTTTTCATCCTCGAGAATAGTATCGGAGCTTTCGGGATCTTTGAAATCAAGGATTTCCAAATTACCTTCAAACTTTTAGACAATTTTGACGAATCTGAGTTCAATTTCGATTTAAATTTAAGGAAAAGCAAGTTTCGCACATTTATTCATAAGCAACTTAGTGCTTTTATTCACGCAACTCATATTTTTTTCATTTTTCAACTTTTTTCATCACTTTTTTTTTTTTTTTTGACTTTGAACTTTAAACTTGCAACTTTTGCATCATTCAAGCACTTTTACGATACTTTCATTTTGCAACATTATTCGATTTTAAGAAAGTATGCTTTCTCGAAAATTTAAATAAAAAGTTGAACTCGGACTCTAAATCAATTTTGCTTAAAAACTTTTTATTGTAACAAGACGATTTTGAATGTTCAAAAGTTTGACAACGAGCACGTATTTAGGTCCAATTAGTTAGCTTCTGGGAGAAAAAGCCATAGATTACTTATATAAGCTCTAAAGAGAACCAACTACTCCACGCTTAGCATTTTCATTTGCACAACTCGTAAAACCTTAGCCTAAATGTTAAGAGAGCAGCTAGATCAACACTCTAGCAGAGTCGGGATTCCCTTTGTTCTAGCCGAATCAAGACTAAACTATCACTAATACCGAAGCATTAATGCCTTATTTTTGTGCAAAGCACTTCTTGAAAATGTAAATACTTGACTTAAAACGATAAAAATTTTAAAATTTTTGGTCAAAACGGGGGTGCTAGGGTACTAGAAGGTACATATGTGATCAAAATTCGTTAGAATTCCCCCCCACACTTAGAATTGAATATTGCCCTCAATATTCAAAGTACCGGCCGTAGCCGAAACTATAGAACGGAAAAAAGGTAATACTACTAGCCAAGTGTGGAAGCAAAATCTTTTTTCACAAAAAGGATTAATAAGATATCCCTAGATAATCGTTAGCAAAAAGATCGGATATTGGGCGGCTGGATTGAAAACAGCCGCATCAATCATCACGATCTACGGGAATCCTGAAAACAGAGAGCAAACACACAACAAGCAAACAACAGTGGGGAAATTCCCCCCACACTTAGTGTTAGAAAATAGAAAGAAGTCAGAAACATGGGTGGACACCCATGAAATGCTACTGTTTTTGTTAACCGAGTCGCTAGCTTGACTCGACCCGAATTCATTGGTCCATGGGGGAGCAAGTGGAAGAGAAAATCTCCATCGGACTTTCATTCAAATGGTTTGGATAAACATTGAATGTGCTGAAAGTTCCACTCGATGAGATACAACCGGCTTAAAAGATTGAGAAATGCCGGGGTCAAAGATGGTATCTTCACTCCCGTAAGAGTTAAGATATGAGAAGAGACGGGATAAGAAAGGAGAGTGTCAAATTTTTGACAACGGGTGGGTTGGGTGGGCAAAAGATTAGATTGAGGAACATTGAGCGAATGTTCAACAATCTTATCCACCACTGAAGCAGTGAGAATATCCGTATCGGGCTTAGAAGAGGTTCCATCATCCGCGGTTTAGCAGCGGCGGACGAGTGGATGATGGACCTAAGCCATAGTCGTCACTCTGAAAACCCGGAGGTATCGAGTCATCCGAAGAAAGAAAGTCGACATCTTCTATAAGAGTGTCACTTGACGAATTATCAGAAAACCTATTGTATAAAAGATTTTCCAATTCGGTAAGGTCGGCTTCAAAGTTGAAGTGCACGTCGTCATCTCCCGGTGGAGAATGATCGATAAGAGCGAGTTCATCGGCGAACTCCTCGAGAAGGTCTAAAGTCGAAGTGGGATTGCCACTATTCTTATCTTCGGGAGTAGAATCCTCGAGCTCGGGTAAAGATGTAACGGGGTTTTCCAAGTAAAGGTCACTATCCTCATTCTGAATGTCAAAGATTGGGTTATCTGAAATTTGAGTGAATTCAGAATCTAAGTCAAACAGAGGATTAGTGAATGCCATAGTGAAAGGTTCCTCGGACACAACAAGAATATCTTCATCATCCGAATCAAAATCAGTGTCGATTTCTCTTTCTTCAGGTTCAAAATCTCTCACTTCTTCTAAGCTGACGAGCTCAGAAGGATCTTCCTCAACATACTCGATGTCTCCACACGATAAGGAATCGTCAAACGACGTAAAGTCATTTTCAGACTCGGAGATCATCTCAACAGAATCATTAGGGGTGGGAGGAGAAGAATCATCATCAACCGGCTCATCACACATCATATCAGAGACGCCCTCGCACTCACTTGGGGTTGGGACAAGGTTCTCAACACAAGACGGTTCCGTTTCCGGAATAGTGCTAAGATGCTCATCCCCCATACTTAGAGAGTTAACGGGCTCTTCGGGTGTGATTTCGGCCGACAAACTTTCATCATCATCGTCACTATCATCATCATCGTCAATGTAAGTCGCGAGCCATTGGGCACGTCTTGCAAGTGCTCGTTCCTTGATTCGTATTTCTTCAAGACATCTTTGAATCTTAGCGGCTCGTTCCTCTTCTTCAAGTAATTCTAGCATAGATTTTTCGTTCCGAGACGTTTGGTCTTCGGCAAGTTCTTCTAGCATACTTTTCTCACGAGGATGTTGATCAATGACGGGAAATTGTTCAATGACGGAAATTGTGGGGGTTGGAGATTGTCAAAACAAGGAGTGTTATAACAAGGATCAGGTCCATGGTAATTTTGATTCCATGATTGACATTGGTAATCATAATGAGGACCCCCACAATTTGCACAAATAAGGTATTGAGGAGAGAAATTCTGAAATGATGTATCATTGAAATCTTGATAGTACGGTTGTGGTTCATATGAATTCTGTGGAGGGTAGTTGAAATCGTTTTGAGGAAAATTGAAGGAATTTGGATTAGAATCATAAGCGAATGAATTCTCGGCACAAATCGAACAAAATCCATTAGTAAGATAATTTCCACACCACTTGCACATACATTTGAAACAACGAAAACCTTTCGGTAACACGTCTCCACAACCGTAGCAATAGTCTTGATCGAACGAAGGCATCTCGGGTTCGGGAGTAGGAATCGAGGGCTCAACAACATCACAATTGGTATTTGTAGCGGTACTTCCCGAAGTTAACTTTAGACGAAGTTCATTAAGGTAGTTATCAATCATGTTCATTCCGTCCCTAAGGAAATCTTCTGAAAAATGTCTTGAAGATTCCGTAGGTGGGACAAGTGGTGTGCTCTCAGAGCTAGCAGTTTCCACCACTTCGTTTGGGTCTCGGTTCTTGCTCTTTTCTCTTAACCTTAACCGTAAATCGCGAAAGATTTTGATCAATTCTAGATGGTTTGGGCTCAGAAACAATAGAACAAACATCGGGTTGTGGCGGATGGTCGGAAAAACTTGGAGAATCATCGAGAGAGTTTTTATCGGATAGTTCGCACCAATAGCAATATTTGCTTGCACCCATCCTTCCACATCGCTTACATAAACAATCCTGATTTTGACAATAAAGTTGATCCTCTTCCATACGGCTTTTACAGTGAAAACAATGACAATAATCGATCGTCGCCATGAGAATTAAACTTATAGAGGGTTAAAGAAATAGAATCAAATGGTCGAGAGGGCGATAGGATAGAATTAAACGTAAAAAGAGGGTAAGAGAAATAGAATCAACGAATAAGAGGAATGAGAAGAATATTTTTGGGGTTTTGATAAATAGAAAATATAAAAGGGAAAATAAATTTTGAAAAAGGAAAATATTTTTGGGTTTTTGGGTTTTTGAAAAGCAAATAACTTCACGAGGAAGGTTCTTCAAGTCACTAATCGTCAAACCATAACGATATTGTCGCAACACAACATCCCCGGCAGCGGCGCCAAATTGATATTGTAGATAATACCAAATATACGTGATACGCGAGAATCAACGAATCGACCGTTTAGGAAAAAGGTCGACACGCAAAACCCGCGAATACCCGATAAGTGATACCGGGCAAGTGATTACCCGGGTCGTTTCCCAACGAGGAGTGAATTGACGGTCACGTTTGAGGTTTGTTATTAAAGTGCTTGAATGGATCGGGAATTTATGTTATGATTACGGTTTCTAATAATTAAAGCACGGGAACGTAAATAAGGCACGGGAACAAAGTAAATAACTAATTTAGCAACTAATAAGCATAAAGACAATAAAACTAAGCTAAACTATATCCTAGGGTGCTAAAATGCAAAAACGCGAGAACCCAAGCTAATCCCGAGCCTCAAAAGTGAAAAATATGAAATTTAAGTCCTAAGAGTGCAAAAACAAGTTTCCTTCATTCTAAATGACTAAAAATAATTTTAGGAAAAAGCCGGGTATTTTTTTGAGTTTTTATTTATTTATTATGATTTAAAAAACTAAAAACTAAGAAATTAATTATTAAAAATATCAAAACATTTTAGAAAAATATGAAATATTTATGAAAAATACCTTGAACTAATCTAAGCCTAAGAAAAATATAAAATCTGAAAAAGCTGTTTAGAATAAGCAGTTAATAAGCACAACACCTAAATTAGCTTTAAAGACAAAATTGTATATAAGAGATTAAATTGTGCAAGAATATACAGTCAAAGACCCAAGGGCAAGATGGTTTGAGTGTGCTGTTGTGAAGCGTGGGACTGTGGTCTGGCAGACCTGGGTTCGAATCCCAGTCTCGTCAGTTTTGCTTTTTACTTAATTTTTGGTTTTTCAACTTTTCCTTTTGCAAACTTTTATAAAACTTAACAACCAGACTTTTGAAAAGATTAAATATTTTTAATAAGGCTAAAATGAGCAGTGGAGCAAGCTTAAAAGACAACAGATGCTAAAAAAAAAGAAGAAAAAGCTAAGGGCTGTTTGGATGAGGACTAACAAGGGACAAAAAGCTAACCTACCTATAAGCTAATTAGACCTAATAAGCTACTAATGACTAAGGGGAAATCCTAATAAGCTATGGCAACCTAAATAAGAAATAACCTAATCCTAAATAAGCTACAATAAGCAAATGAAACACTATGGGCCTGCTGATGTGGGTTGCTGTACCAGTTCTTCAAAACAGCCCAACGAGGGGTCTTTTGAGCTTATTCTAACTAAGCTACAAGGGGAGTGAGCTTATGAGCTTTTGGATTCTTAAAGACAAGCTGGGGGCCAAGCTTTTGCCCCCACAAAACACCAAGTTAAACGTTTTTAACAAGCTTAAAAACAAGCTTCTAAGGGGCCTGTCGGGGTTGCAGGACAGAAAAACAAAACAGATGTGGTACTTTTAAAGGCAATAAAGATAATAAAACTTGATCTAACTTGCATGAAAACTGGAAATAGATGACTCTCATACATCTAAGAACACATTTATCCTATTTCTAGTAGTATTGAACATTAAAAGAAGCTGGGACAAGGACTTGAAGAAAAAGAAAAAAAAATGCAACATGCTGTTAAGAAAGGAAATGTGCAGTTTACAGATTTTTTAGAAACTGACTTCAATCTAGTTTTGCAACTTGAAACTACTAAGGATGCTAAAATGTACTAAATAAACATTTGACTAAAGTTTTTTTTTTTTTGAGACCCATCATTGAGTCAAAACTGATTTTAACCCATTTCTTATGCAAATCCAACCACCCTTTAAGGGTAGGAAGCTGGTTTTTGAAATCGTTGAGACAGTGAACTCTTAAAGACCCATTTGATTATTATCAACAAAAGCTCAAATGAGCTTAGACATACTTTAGTAAGCACTGTCAACATCCAAAGAGAACAAGTATTTAAGACCGAAAAAAAAATGAAGAACAATAATCACTGAATAAACTTTTAAAACTGGAATTAAAACTGAATTTAAAGTGCGTTGAAAATTAAAAATGACAATAACAAACATGGACTTAGAATATAAAAATTCTAGACAAGTTTTTTTAAATTAAAATTTTCTAGTTGGTACAACTCAACTCTATTTATACTCAAAACTAAAAAAAAATCTTCAATTGCTCTGTTGTGCTTTTGTTGTGAGACAAATGAGTTATGGATAGCTTGTGTGTTTCCTTGCTTCAATCCTGATCATTAATTTTTCTTGGGCACCAAGGGATGCAACCGAGCCATCCATAGTTGTGTTCTTCTTAGCATCCAATGAAATCAGTGAGGATTGCCAAAGTGGCACTTGAGCATGTGAACAAGTCTTGGATGGTAGCAACGAGTGAAAAAGACAGGAAGAAAGTGATGGGGGAGAGAGGGAAAAGTTTGGACAGTTTTGGCGCCAATGTGATTTCTGGGTTTTGTGAGTTTTTCTGGTTTGGGGAAAAGGGGTAAAAACAGAAAGATGGGTAATAAGGGGAAATGGGTTTTAATGAATGGGTTGAGTGGTTTTTAAAGGTTTATGAAGGGTTTAAAAAGGATAAAAAGGTTTAAGTTTAGTGGTGATGGGTCAAAAGGGTAATGAGGTTTAAAGGTTTATGTAAAAGGGTTTTTTTTAAAAAAAAGGTAAAGGTTTTATATATATTTTGTATTTAGTAGAAATAAAATGTATACATATATATATTTTTGGTTTAAGGTTTTATAAAAAAGTAAAAATGGTTTTAAATAAAAATGTTTTTAATAAAAATAATTGTTTTTAAAAATAAAAATTGGTATTAAATGAAAAAATGTTTTAACTTAATGGTAAAAAGAGTGAATTGGTAATTTGGGATTTTGTTTTAAGGGTAAAATGGTAAATTGGGTTAGGGTTCGGTTTGTTTTCCCAATCTCACTCCGAAAACGTATCCCCGGATCCAAAAATGTAGAAAAGCCACTCCCGGCTCCGTCCGCAAAGCAAGTTTTCCAATCCGAGCTCATTTCGTCGCTTTTGCCCTGTTTTCAATCATTTGTACCTGAAATACATAAAAACACAGTCCAAGGATATCTGCAGTATATTTGGTCATATTTTCGTGTTTTTAGACGTTTTAGTGGTCTTAGATGGGTAAAAATGATGAGTGAATAAGCACTCATCAGGAATCCTAAGAACCAGAATACCTCTAGGCCCACTAATCTTTCTAAGTCCGTGCTTGGTAGACCGCCTTCTTTAGATTCTAAGAAACGCATTGTTGTCCCTGTAGCTCCAGTTTTACCTCCTAAGAATGTAGTACCACCTAGTGCATTCACTAAGACTAAAGCAAAGAGTAGTTATAGATGGCAGAAATGGATATATCACACACTAGGATTTAAGTGGATACCTAAAGCTATTGATGTGTGTATATCTACTATACTTGCCACGGAACCCTCTAACATTTCGGGTTCCACATCTACTTCTATTCCATCTGGTCGTCTGGTGTGTAATGCAGGTGATACAGATCATTTTTGGATTGTTGATAGCGGATGTTCCCGACACATGACAGGCAATCTTAAGCTGTTATCAAACTTTATTGCAAAGTTCATTGGCACTGTCAGGTTCGGGAATGATCACTTCGCAGCTATCATGGGCTACGGAGACTATGTCAATGGAAAACATCGAAATTAGCAGGGTTTACTATGTGGAAGGCCTCGGTCATAATCTTTTTTCAGTAGGTCAGTTTTGTGATGGAGACTTGGAGGTTGCTTTCCGGGAGAAAACTTGTTTCATTCGTGATCTACAAGGAAATGACCTTATGTCTGGATCGCGTAATTCTAGTCTCTACACTATCTCTATGAACGACATGGTTGCTTCATCTCCCATCTGTTTACTTTCAAAGGCAACATCAACAAAATCCTGGCTATGGCACCGTCGTCTCTCACATCTAAACTTTCAAACCATCACCAACCTTGCTCGACACAAACTAGTTGAAGGACTCCCACGGTTTCGGTATTCTAAAGATCACCTTTGCTCAGCTTGTGAACAAGGCAAAAGCACTCGTGCTCATTTTCCTTCAAAGGTGGAACACATCTCTCAGCATGTGCTTCATCTTCTTCACATGGATTTGTGTGGCCCGATGCGCGGTAAAACGCTCAATGGCAAACGCTACATCTTAGTAATTGTTGATGACTATTCACGCTGGACTTGGGTCTACTTTCTTCGAAGCAAAGATCAAGCTCCACAAATGATCATCACCTTTCACACGAAAATACAAGTTCAGCTAAATAAAACACCTTCGACTAATCGAACAGATAAAGGCACCGAATTTGTTAATCAAACTCTTCGTGATTCTGATGAGAAGTGGGAATTCGATCAGACATCTATTGAACGTACACCAGAACAAAACGGAGTTGTCGAAAGACGAAACCGAACGTTAGTGGAAGCGGCAAGAACAATGTTAATCAATGCTAAACTTCCAGATTACTTATGCGAAGCGTATTCTGCATGCTATACTCAAACCGTTCTATGATTACAAAACGCCACAACAAAAACACCTTCGAGCTCGTCCATAATGAGAAAACCAATATAACACTTTTATGTATTTGGATCTCTTTGCTATCCATGATCGTGATGACTTTGAAAGCTCACGACCAAAGCCGACATTGGAGTCTTTATCGGATACTGTGATAATTCCAAAGGTTTCTGAATCTAGAATCGTCGTACAAAATAGGTGATGGAAACGATTCATGCTCATTTCGATGAACTTACGGAAATGGCTTCCGAGTATAACACTTAGAACCCGGTCACAACCGTTAAACTTCCCCAAACCCCATCATCATTTGAACAAAGCCCCAACTTTTACTCACATGGAAAGGTTATTTGCTCCATTTCAGTGATATTGATGAACGTGCTCCGGTGTATCCGCTATTTCCGCTGCTCAACTCGATAATACTCTTTTACCCGATACACCTGCCAACAACGGCACCTACACCAGCTCCAATCGGTTGAACAAACCGCTTCCAACAATGATGAAAGCCATATCTTTAATATAGTACCCTATTTTGATCCAAATGCTTCAAACCCGTTTGCTAACGAGACTGCGCACTAGATGTCGCGGAATCTTCAACAAACCATTTGAATCTCGAATCGCACAATGTATATCAACATCAACCCCTACACATAGATGGATCGAAAGACCATCCTCTGGAAAACATTATTGGCAACCCGAATCAACCAGCCGTTACAAGACAACGTCTTCACTCAGATGGTGAACATTGCATTTATGCTCTCACCGTCTACCAATCTGAACCTAAACACATCAAAGACGCAATGACAAAAGACAACTGGATTGAATCCATGCAAGAAGAACTCAACCAATTCAAACGTCTTGAAGTATGGGAACGTTGAAAGACCAAGGAGTCTACGTCATTGGTCAAAATGGTTTGGAAAAACAAATTGGATTTGAAGGAAATGTTATACGAATAAGTCCACCGTGCTGGGGGTTATCGTAAGAGGGTATTGACTTTGAAGAATCATTTGCTCAGGTTGCTCGTCTTGAGGCTGTTCGGATATTTCTAGCATTCGGCGTCATATATGAATATGCCTTATCCGATGGATGTCAAAACTGCGTTTCTCAATGGACAACTTAAAGAAAGCGGTTTATACCGCAAACGGATGGATTGTTGATCTGAGTTTCGAATCACGTCTACAAACCTAACAAAGCTCTGTATGGTCTCAAGCTCTCGAGCATGGTAACGATAAGCTATCATCCTTCTCATTGCTAATTTCACCAAAGGTTCGGTTGAACCCAACTTTATACAATATCACGGGAACATATCTAATTGTTCAAATTTATGTGGATGACATCATTTTTGGGTCTACACATAAAAGTTTTCAATCGCTTTTGCAAAACTAATGAAGAAAAATTTTGAAATGTCCATGATGGGTGAACTGCGTTCTTTTTGTACTGCAAGTTCATCAATCATCCCGTGGTATTTCTTGAGTCAGTCCAAATATGCCCTTGAATTGTTAAACAAATTTGGAATGAAAACACGCGGACTCTAAGTGCTGCCACCACAATGGCTTTATACCAAGAAGCTAGACGCCGAGCCATGTAGCCCTGCGGACCCTGTTGTAGCCACTTACATAAAGAACCACACCGGCGATTCTGTTTTAACTAATCGCATTTCACTTATTGTTGCAGACCGCCTTAAAAGTACTTTGAGCTTTACAATTTCTTGGTGATAAACCGGTGTCATGGCAATCAAGAAGTTGGATTGTACATCACTCAACCTAAGTGTAATATGTAGCCATGTCCGCATGTTGTGCTCAAGTCATCTAGATGATAACACAACTCAAAGACTATGGTTACGTATTGAATTGCATGAAATTAGGCATGATTAAGAAATATGACATATAATGATACAATTTACATAATTAACCCTAAACTTCGATATTAGACACTTTTCACCCTAAACCATTACAAGTTGTCATATTTAACCTTAAAATATTAAATTAATCATATTAAACCTTTAAGTCTATTTATTATCAATTGTAATCCTATTTTATTAACTTTGCCTAAAATGGAAAGTTACTAAAAGTGAAAACCCTAAAATGGAAAGCCGTTTAAAATGAGTAATCTAAATTAATAAGCGTTATCTAATTCATAGGTCGGACGGCGGATTGATTCATCGTGTGACCTTACCTTCCTATTTTGCTTGCCATTGAGGTACGATATTATATCCCTTCAGTAGGGATTTCCTACTTTTCAATCCTTGACTTTGCTTCACTCATGATATTCCTTTGCTATGATTTTCTTATGCTATGATCCTTTGATATGATTCCGACATAATCCTTTGATATGATTCTGCTGCGATATTCGTTTGTTATGATTCTGAACTTCTGATTATGAACCTTATGATTATGAACCTCTGATTATGAACTTGATATGAAACTTTGATATGAAACTATGATATGAACTTTGATATGAACCCTTATGATATGAATATGCTTTGACCCTTCAGTCTGATACCCAGCCAAATATGTTTCCTAGTCGAAGGTAACCTGACCGTCATTGATGCACCAGTGGCATGACTTAGTGGTTTGTGGTGATGTTCCACACCGCCCCATTATGATATGATATGAGCTCACTATATGTATATGATTTGGCCATTATTCCCTAGGGCGTATGGATGCATCCTAGACATGATATGTTTCGAGGGATTTGATCTGATTGGAGATTTATATGGTGAATGATGTCGGGTGCAATCCGTGTCTTCACATTTATTTAGCTACTCCATTTGTTAATGAGGTCTCCTCCGATGGTATTCCGAGGTCACCAATACAATGGTTACTTATGATATGATATGATATGATATGTTCTGGGCTCGTGGTAGATTTCTGATAACCCTTACACCTTTGATATGCTATATTGTACCTTTTGTATTCCCCAACGCACTATATGCTACGTTAATTGTTCATTATTCAGTACCTTTATATGACTCACTCTACTACCAAGATATATATATTCCATTGCTTCGATCTGTCACACTCTCATTCCGTTACTGTGAATATCGTTCCATTCACGTACGGGTTATTATATGCTATTGAATTTGATTATGCTATTCATTTTATGTGACAACTGATTATCCGCTATGATGTGATTACTATGCGGTTATCCGAGTTACCTATCTTCATATGATGATATGTGATCTCACTGTTATGTGACTCTCTGATTTGTCTGGTGACCATACTAATGTGTAATCGATAGTTTTGTCTATTATGGTGCTTTGTCTCTGATCTCGACTATGACTATCCCTGTATTCTTATCTCATTATTGTTGACCTGCCATATTTACATTTCTGCCTATACTACGGTTTGATTAGGTAAATGGGTCATCTTGTGACATCTGGCTTGTTAATTTGTTTAGTTGCCCTGTCTTTAATTCATTTAATTATAATGCTATAATCAGTATTCTACTTGTTACGCATCGCTATGTTTTGGATCACGTTAAGTACTTCGCTATTATGATATTGGTTATGTTTTCAACTAAGGGTTTTTGACCCGTGTGATTGACATGCCACTTACTAATTAATTGCTTCCGCTTGCCTTTAAATTCTGTTTGACTAGTATGTCTTCGATTTCTGAATCGTTTGTATGCTATATGTATGTTATGTGGATACGACGTCTGCTATGCTTGCTTATGTTCAGTACTTGTATGCCTAATTTGTATGTGCTTGTATATATGTCATCGATGCTTTGCTTTGCTTTGTTCTCCTTGTTATTTGTTCTGTTTGGATATCTGTATAATTGTGTTCTGCAGGATCCTCCTTGACTCATCGTTTCCCTTTCATTGCGACCTTGTTATCGCCTTCCTTATTTCATTTCGATTTCGATTTTATTTAGCTTTCGTTATTATATCTGTTCTTTGGGTTTTTTAAGCTCAGTAGCATTTCTTTTCCTGCGCGGTTTTTAGGATTGAAGATGGGCTATGATGAGAGTTGGATCTGTGGGACCTAATCCCCAGTTACCTTATTATTTGGACTTTTGTGTTAAATGTTGTTTGAGATTCCATTTTATTTTAGATATTTTGGATTTAGCAATTTTCCTTGTAAGTCGATTGTTTATTTGATTTGATACTTCATTTTAGGGCTTCCGTTTGTAAAATTTTACTTGTATGTTCTGACATGACACCAGAATGTGACACTTCTACCCTCGTCAGGTTGGGGTGTTACAATTATGGTATCGTGAGCCAGTTTCGTCTTGTTGACCTTAGGATTGACCTGTGAGGACCGGGTACACAGCTTCCGCCTCGTTCCGATCTCTTCGATTCTTTTGATTGTCATTCTGATTTGGCTCCGATATTCTTTTGTCTTCCCGATTTGACCTTCTCCTTTTCGCATTTGATTTTGTTTGTTTACCTTCACCCATTTGTTTGTCGATCGTTTAGATGAAGACTACTCGTGGAACCGAAGATGATGGTGCCACCTGCACTGCTGCAACAATTTCGGAGAAGTTCGTGAAGAGGACGCGACCCGATCGTGATGTTGCCGGTCAAGATGCCGCTGGAGATCGAACCAAAGACGCAGCGAGACAAGATTCAACCGGTGGCTGAGGAGATTCATCTACTTCACATGATGGGCGACCTGTTCCCGATTTGTTTGTCGCGCGGTTGTGGCGGTTTGATATTTTGTTATGTGATATTTGATCGGCATTGCTCTTTTTGATTTGTTCGAACTCGGTTTGAATCAGTTTTATCGTTTGGCATTTTATTAATATCTCGCTTTTCTTTTGGATCGTGCGAATGAGTCGGAGGAACCGTTTGGAGCAAGTTGGCGCCTTCTTTTTTCGTATGGTAAGTTTTTGATGTATTATATCTTGCATGTTTGTGAATCCGGTTCCTTTGGTTTGTGCTTGCTACTGTTATGTTATCTTTGTGATGTCATATTGGTTATATGATTTGTCATGACCGGCGAATATGATGACAATAAAGACTTGTTATGTGATGCAAGTATTATGACGCCTGATCACCGTGATAATAACGAGATCATATAATTTGAACTTATTGAAATGTGCGACATCTTGGGAAATGCCGGGTTGACGTGAATGGACTATGACATATATCCGTTATTTGTCGACCCACATGTTCATTTGAAATTCTGTACCTCTTGGTGAGATTCTCACCACATCCTACGAAGTTTATACGCTTTGAAACCGAAATCGGTATGATTTGTGTGGAACTATGGATTGCTACGTCATTTTAAACCTGCATCGTCTCTCGAGTACTACGCGACTTCAATTTTCGAGGACGAAAATTTTCTTTTAGAGGGGAAGAGTTGTAAAACCCTGAAATCGTGAACATATAAAATGACCATAATGCCCCTCTAGTTAGATAATTATGTAAACTCGTAAACGCGTCAATTTCATGAAGACGTTAAACACTTGAACCATAAATGATTTACGTACACGACTAATGTCTTTACTCACATTTAATTATACTCATGTCACACAATGAAATATCATTTTGGACTATATATTAAACATACTAGATAATTATATTAAAATGCATCCCTAATTTAAGTAAGTTGGAAATTTTCATAACTTGGTCTCCCAATTTTACCCAACCCAACATACCTCAACTTCACACGCTCATTCCTAAAAATTCTCCAAATCAAATCACCATTTAATTTCTTTTGTAACCTTCACTCTTGTATTTTAGGAAGTTAAAACTGCTTTTTGATTTCTATGATTAATGAATATCACTCTTCTTCTTATTCCTCCCCATATACTCGGTCTTTTTAACTTTTCCATTCACCAAAATCACGTGATATCGAACGAAATAAAAGCAGCATTCAAAGGAGGTATCACCTAGAAGCCCTAGGTCAAATTGACGACGCCTCCTCCCTGTCTCTATTCCATTCGACCACAAGAGGGGACACAAAAAGATTCGCGAGTGTGTTCATGGGGTAGGTGTTTCAAGAAGTGGGTTGGATCCAAAGGACCCGCGTAGGGTTCTTCTTTCTTGGCGTGAGATGTTAATCCAAACAAGTTTCGATGGGTGTATACGATTCGCTTGGTTCGAAGGTGAAATGATGTTTGAAAATTTCCATGTCGTGGAGTCATGTTGCTGGTCGTTGGTTTGGACTAGTCATGGGGTGCTAAGGCACAAAAGAATTGTTGTTTTCGTTTCGCCTTGTTCGGTCCTCCTCTGTGCACGCGCAAAAGGTAACAACATCACCCGTCTTTTCTTTTTGTTTCCTGAACTGGTCGTGGACTTGGTATTCCGTCGCGAAGATTATATGTTTATCACATCACACATGAACTAAGAATTTTGTCACATAAAATCAAGCTTTTTCACATAAAGTCATGTCATGGTTTCACCTATATAGCGAATGGGAATGGGCACTTAACCTGTAATAAGCATATGAATAAATACGAAATCACCACATAAAATAACGAGGTCGTAAAACCTTCACATGTCGATATTGGTTCGATTATGGAGGTTCAATTTGTGTCACGTGAGTAATCAACTTGGTTTTGATCATGCGTATTATATATGTGAATAAACATAAAGAGACACAAGACATACGTGAATATAAGATCGAATATATGTGTGTGATAATATGTAATCAGTTTATTTGTTAATTGTGTCATAGTGGTCACATGGGGACATCATAGGGTCGAAGCATGCATGAGTTATGTGAATTAAACCTATAAAATATGGATACTAGTTGAGTACGGAAATTTTGGGTGTTAAGATAGGTGGTCTCGTTATTACATGGAAAGGGTCTCGAGTTGTGTTGATCATGTCGTATGGTTTTAAGTGGGATTAAGGCATGTCACTTGCCTAAATAACTCTCAAAAAAGAGGTACGATCTGGTTGATATCGGAATTTGTCTAAATAGACAGAAAGAATTTTGCATACGTATTGAATTGCATGAAATTAGCATGATTAAGAAATATGACATATAATGATACAATTTAAAATATTAGACACTTTTCACCCTAAACCATTACAAGTTGTCATATTTAACCTTAAAATATTAAATTAATCATATTAAACCTTTAAGTCTATTTATTATCAATTGTAATCCTATTTTATTAACCTGCCTAAAATGGAAAGTTACTAAAAGTGAAAACCTGCTAAAAATGGAAAGCGTTTAAAATGAGTAGTAATCTGAATTTAATAAGCGTTATCTAATTCATAGGTTCCGACGGCGGATTGATTCATCTGTGACCTTACCTTCCTATTTTGCTTGCTTGAGGTAAGTAAGATATTCTATCCCTTTTCAGTAGGGATTTCTCCCGACTTTTCAATCCTTGACTTTGCTTCACTTATGATATTCCTTTGCTATGATTTTCCTTATGCTATGATCCTTTGATATGATTCCGACATAATCCTTTGATATGATTCTGTTCGCTATGATATTCTGTTTGATGACTGAACCGATTATGAACCTTATGATTATGAACTCTCGATTATGAACTTGATATGAAACTTTGATATGAAACTATGATATGAACTTTGATATGAACCCTTATGATATGAATATGCTTTGACCCTTCAACATACCCGAGCCAAATATGTTTCCTAGTCGGAAGGTAACCCGACCGTGTCATTGATGCACCAATGGCATGACTTTAGTGTGGTTGAGTGATGTTCCACACCGTCCCCATTATGATATGATTATGAGCTCACTATATGTATATGATTTGGCCATTATGTTCCGGGGGCATATGGATGCATCCTAGACATGATATATGTTTCGAGGGATTTGATCCGATTGGAGATTTATATGGTGAATGATGTCGGGTGCAATCCGTGTCTTCACATTTCCGGGAGCTAGCTACTCCATTTGTTATGAGGTCTCCTCCTATGATATATGGTATTCGGGTCACCCTCCGAATACAATGGTTACTTATGATATGATATGATATGATATGTTCTGGGCTCGTGGTAGATTTCTAACAACCCTTACACCTTTGATATGCTATATTGTACCTTTTGTATTCCCCAACGCACTATATGCTACGTTAATTGTTCATTATTCAAGACTTTATATGACTACCTACCAAGATATATATATTCCATTGCTTCGATCTGTCACACTCTCATTCCGCTACTTCGTAATATCGTTCCATTCATGCGTCGGTTATTATATGCTTATAGAATTTGATTATGCTATTCATGTTTTATGTGACTACTGATTATCCTGCTATGATGTGATTACTATGCGGTTATCCGAGTTACCTATCTTCATATGATGATATGTGATCTCACCGTTATGTGACTCTCGATTTGTCGGTGACCATACTAATGTGTAATCGATAGTTTTGTTCGTCTATTATGTGTGCTTTGTTCGGTATCTCGTGGACTATGACTATCCCGTTGTATTCTTATCTGTTTATTGTTGACCTGCCATGTTTACATTTCTGCCTATACTACGGTTTGATTAGGTAAATGGGTCATCTTGTGACATCAGCTTGTTAATTTGTTTAGTTGCTCGATATGTCTTTAATTCATTTAATTATAATGCTCATACTGTATTCCTACTTGTTACGTAGGATCATATGTTTTGACCGCTGTTAAGTACTTCCGCTATTATGATATTGGTTATGTTTTCAACTAAGGGTTTTGACTCCGTGTGATTGCCATGCTCACTTACTTCATTAATTGCTTCCGCTTCTTTAAATCTCCTGTTGACTAGTATGTCTTCGGATTTCCTAATCGCTTGTATGCTATATGTATGTTATGCGGATAATGAATGCCCGCTATGCTTGCTTATGTTCGAGACTTGTATGCCTAATTTGTATGTGTCTGATATATGTCATCCATGCTTTGCTTTGCTTGTTCTCCTTGTTATCCGCTCGCTTGGATAT
>OU343216.1:183311737-183351886 GCA_910596185.1 Chrysanthemum makinoi
GTCATCATCAAGACCACTGAAGTGTCTCTTGTTGATAGTACTTTTCTCCCTCTATATAGATGTGTTTGTGTTGAAGGCATTAGTGAAGGTCTTAGAAAATTAATAGGTGTCCCGAAGGCATTAGTAGGTGCTTAGAAGGTCATGTTGAAGGCATTAGTGAAAGTGCTTAGAAGGGTCGTGTCGAGAAGGCATTAGTGAAGAAGGTGCGAAGAGATTAGTGTATGCGAAGGCATTAGTAAAAGGAAGTATCAAGGGTGGAGTGTCAAGGCATTAGTGAAGGTGCCAAGGGTCGTGTGTTGTTAAAGGCATTAGGGAATGTTCTTGGGAAGGGGTCGATTAGGTATTAGTGAAAGGTGCCAAGGGTCGATGTCAAAGGCATTAATAAAAGGTGCGAAGAATTGTGTCAAAGGCATTAGTGAAAGGTGCCAAGGGTGTACATTGAATATGGTGCATCGATGTACAAGATAGTTAGTTTGGGTTAAAGGATATTGATATCCTTATGATGTTGTAATAAGGAATGTGTCTCCATTGGGGTAGTTGTGTTGTGATGTAGTGTTGGGTAGTAGTTCCTCCTTTGTAATGGAACTCGGTATCTAGCCTTGTACCGGATAAAGTGTAGGCGACATTGTGATAGGTGCGGTTCTACCTCGTGGAAGAACTCGGTGTCTAGCCTAGTATTGGATAAAGAGTAGGCGACGTTGTGAAGGCTTCTCCACCACATTAAGGAGCTTGTGTTGTGTAGTGCTTATGAACTCTCAAGTGGGGAACCTAGGGGGTGGAGTAGGGCAAGGAAGGTGTCCTTGTAGCCGAACCACTATAAATACTGCGTCTGGTGGTTTTGTGTTCCCTTTACTCTTTCTCTTTGCATTACTTATTTATATGCTTATCTATCATCATCCAACACACACATTAAATAGATTGACATAAGTCAATCTATATTAGTTTAAAACGAAGTTTTAATCGGTAAAACTATTCACCCCCCCCCTTCTAGTTTTCCACAATTGGTACCAGAGCTTCGTTACCAAGTTTCTTAGAGTATATTGTACTTTAAAAACTTGATATGATCTGTGTGTGGTTGAAAACTACAAAGAATGAAATCTCAAAACAATTTTTTTTAATGTTGGATAGTGATAGATTATTCTAACAATTTCTCTTTAAAAAATCTTCTTGCTAGGACTCTTCCAAAGACTTCATTTCTATCTAAAGAAAAATGAAGCCAACACCCAAGGAAGAACCCAAAAGTAATCACAACCTACTTCTACTAAGTACAATGGATTACTTTAAAAGCTCATGAAGTATTTCGGGTCTATGGTTTCTAAAAACCATAAAAAGAGTTTAGAGGTATGTTCCCTTACCCACAACTAGTTGATCTTTACTTATAGTATTTTTATATGAATATAATGATGATATGTGTCTTTCTTTCATGATAAAAACCTTGCATATAAATGTAGTCTTATAAAACTATATGAACACATGAATTAATACTTTAACACTCAAAGTCGCAAGTCTCTAAAAAGTCTCTCTTCACTACTTTCCATCTTTACTCATCATCGGAAATAGTATTCCTTTTTTATTCTCTTAAAAATACTAAAGATTATCAAACCTACGCCGTCATCGCAAAATAGACCTTTGATAGTTAACTTACCAATAATCGATAAACAATCCTCCTTCCCGTCAAAACACCTTGGCCAAATGTCTATTCAAATAGGAATCTCATTCTACAAAGTTCTTTTTCAAAATAAGTTATTGTATAACTTATTACAATTAAAAAGAATAATTCCAAATGCTTTATTTTCTAGTTTGCATACTCGAATCCCACATGTTGTACTAGTCGGATCCCTAAAACAAGGGATCCGGGGGAACCGTGTACACAGACATCAGTTATACACTTTTCAAAACCCAAAATAATACATTTTCCCTCTTCCTAATAACACAAAAATGACCTAATCTCTGCTTCAATCTCCATAGGGCTTCATACTCTCAAGCATCTCATTCTTGAACATCATTGATCAATCATGCCTAAGGCTACCCAACAAGATCACCATGACACCGTTCAATACCTTTCTAGATACTATCGGAAAGCAAGGTTGTAAAAATCTCTAGGCGCTAGTGAGGCGGTTGGGTAGGGCCTAGCGATTAATCGGTTAGGCAGGGATTAATCGGATTGGAATCATTATGCAAAAAAATGTAATTTTAGATATTATATTATTTTATATGTATGGGATAAGCGTATTGCACCAAAATTCAAATATTTCAAGTGTTCAAATATAGACATAATACATAATTCTTCAAAGTTTAAAGTCAAATATAAATATTACTCGGTTTGTTGACCATTTTTAAGCAACCTTTGACCGATTTTGTCCGATTAATCGACTTGTTGACCGATTTTTAAGTGATTTTGTCTGATTTTTAAGCGATTTTGTTGACCAATTTTTAAGCGCTTTTGTCCAATTAGACCGATTTTGTCCGATTAATCGGTTTGTTGACCGATTTTTAAGCGATCTTTGACCAAACCGATTAAATAGGCCGATTATGATAAATCAAGCGCTTTAGCGATTATCGCGGGGATTAATCGTCCCTGGACCGATTTTTACAACAGAGCCGGAAAGAAGGGCTATCAAAAACCAATCGTAAAATCTTCAAAAAGGTCGAAAAACGACTTATCCACGAAGGTCGTGTAGTTAAGGAATGTTTCCTTAAAAACACCGACATTCATCAAGTCTTTTCAGCATTCAACTTTTATTGTCTCTTAGAAATTGATGAACAAATTTGTCCGGTCTTTATCTTTAAATTTTACAAGAGTGTTAGGATTGTTCGAAACAATGATGAAAGTATTTCAATCGCTTTCATTATAAACAACCAAAACATTACCCTTACCCCTCAACACATTCGCACAAATCCTCCGCATACCATGTGAAGGAATTTGTATGTTTTCCCAAGATTGGTCAATAGCTACTCAATCCTTCACACTAGACTCCAAACCTATTTATCATACCCCTCTTGATGACCCCATAGTTGTTCGAGACACCATCTTCAAGAAAAGAGTCGACCAATCTCGTCTCAACCACAACAAAGAACTCATCAATCGTGATCCCTATCAAATGAAACTCTCCGAGATATTTCCCATTTACAAAAAGTGGGAAGAAATCTTTAGAGAAAATGTCATTTGCTTGGTTGGAAACAAAGACCATCCCAATGCGTGTCTTGTCCAAATGATCTATTGTCTCATCCACCAAAGACCTTTCAATATTGCCTATTACATGGTTAAAAGAATGGTAGTTGTGTTCAAAGTCAATAACATGGTACTTCCCTATGGTATGCTCCTAACACGACTCCGTGAGTATGTTAGTACAATGAAACCTTCTCCTATTACCGATGATCATTTTCTTGCTAACCATGTTATGGTACCACTTACCAAACAACCTAACAAACGGCTCATGATCAATGGGAAAAGGCCTCGCGCTCTCTCGGACTCTTCGGACGAAGATGAAGAAGTTGAAGTCGATGCCGTTTCTAACTTTCATATCGACCCCATGACCTACTATGAACAACTTTCCACTCTTCCAAATAAGTCTGAAGAATTCAAGCAAACAAAGGGGATGTTCAAATGTCTAACTCACCTCATCATGAATTTGGGAAAGAAGAAGAAGTGAAGAGATTGACGAAAGAGACATTATGCTTGTCTTTATGGTTATTTTATAAATTTAATGATTATCAAACGATGTATGCTCATAATTGTGCAAGACTTACTTTGTTATTTTTATCTTAATATTTGGTTGTTATCATATTTACTCACCTATAGGTTGTCATTATGTGCAATATATTTTGTACTCTTGCTTGTATTGATGTATGTTTCCAGTAGAAATCATTAGTTTTAGAATGCGACACCTAGAAAAAAATATTGCATGTTTTCTGTCGAGTATTCTGTCTCAAAAAAATGGATCCCTGATTTATAACTAGCCGGATCCCTCAAATAAGGGATCCGGGCAGACAGAAGTAGACTTTTAAACATCTCCACTTCAATCCAATCTTCAAGATCATAGTATACTAGTTAAACATGATACTTTAGGATCACTTAAGTCTTCCTCAAGCTCAGTTGGTCTCACATCCACTCATAGATAACTTAGGATCACATTCAAGGTGCTTTCGATTTATCATTTCATCAAAACTCACCATATTTCCGCTCTAATGCTAACACATTGTTTATCTCATCTCATAACACCTAGTTTGATATTTCTCTCAATTTTAGCAAATTGATTTTAGTCATCCTTACCTCAAAATAGGCCAAAAACTAGCTTTTCATTTCTTATGATTTTTACGAAATTTTCCAAATTTCTTTTAATTTACCATCTGATCTCTAGGATCATTTGACTCCACTTGACACTCTCAAGTTTCTTAGTGTCATATTTGATCACCCATTGGTGCTCATAAAACCCAATTTCTTTCCAAAAAAGACAATCATTAGCTACCCTCATTTAAGTCTCATATCATTTAAGACACCTGAGAAGACTGAAACACTCAAGATGTTTAGGTACTAGACCTTGCAAAACATCATCTTTCTTTTCTTTGGTTGCTAAGAGCCGGATCCCTAGGTTTAGCCTAGACGGATCCCTCATTTGAGGGAACCGTGGGAACCGGCTGCACAGACTAAGCTATTCCTACTTAAAATAATCATTTCAAGCTCTCTTTGTTAACTTGAACACTCCACCTTGTCTTAATTGACATCCTAGATCAGTTCAACTCTGTAGTTGACTCTTATGCATGCAAATCATTGCAATTTGAAGGATTTTCGTAGTTTAAGCTTTAATTCACTTACCAATCCTTTCCCCTTTTTAAACCTCCTTGTTAGAACCTCCAAATCACCATTCACACACTTATTCTCAGTAGCTAAACTCTCTTTTCACACATTCCCTTTCTACCACTTCACCATGAGGAATGATCCGTTTCAAATAGTATATATAAGAAATATCAAATATAAATACCCACGAGAATTACAAATTGACCTTTTAGGAAAAAGGTCAACACGCAAACCTCGCGAATATAAGATAAGTGATACTGGGTAAGTGATTACCCGGATCGATTTCAAGAAGTGAATTGCGGTTGGTTTGTTAGCTAAGATGGGGAAACGTTTTGGTTACTTTATCTAAAAATTAAAGCACAAGAGAGAAAATAAAGCACGTAAATAAAGAAATTAACAAAATTAACAACTACTAAACATAAGAAAAAATAAAACGATGCTAAAAAACGTGAAAAACCAGGAACGCACCGAGCCCTAAAAGTGAAAACTTTGCAAATTAAGACCTACGGGTGCAAAACCAATTTTCCTACGTTCGAAACGACTAAAAATTATTTTAGGAAAAAGCCGGGTATTTTTTTGACTTTTATTTTATTTATTACGAAATTAAAAACTAAATTATACTAATTAATTAATAAACAATATTAAACATTTTTAGAAAAATCTGCAAAAATTACATAAAATACTACAACTTAAACTAAGTTTTGGAAAAATAAAAAAGGCACACCCCTTTGACAAATGAGCTGTTTATAAGCTATATAAGCTTATAAGCTTAATAAGTTCAAAACAGTTTAAATGAATTGACTTTGCAAAACCTTTGAGAAAAATCACAAGGGTGCAGACGGTTGAGGGTTGTGTGCTAGAGGTTTGAGTGGTTAGCCCCAGGTTCGAATCTGGTCCTCCCCAATTTTTACCAATTATTTGTTTTGAGTTTTTTTTACCAAACTAATTAATGAACAAAAATAAGCATCTTTTATCAAAACATAAACTTGTGAAAAGGTAAAATAAGCTACCCAAGTGCTTAATTTCACCACAGTTATGTCTTAAGGGTATGTTTGGTTTTGGACAGCTTCTAAGGGGATCTAAAGGCTGTAATAAGCTACAAAAAGCTAACAAAAGCTAAAACATAATCTAAAAAGCTGAAAAGGGTCATAAATAAGCTAAACTGAAAAGCTAAACAAGTATAAAAATCACCCCTAATCCACTGAGGTCTGCTGTACCAAACAGCCCTATAGGGTGATTTTAAGCTATTCTAAAAGCTTCTAAGGAATAAGGTAGCAACTAAAAGTTTTCAAACAGTGTAAACCTAACACTAAAGAACATATAAAATGAAGCTAAGCTAATATGGAACTTAATTGAAGATTAAAAAGGATAAAGAAAGGGCTGTCATGAGCACACTTGACACTTGTGGACTGTAGTGACAGATCCACAAGGGCACACTGGGGGTATTGTATGGGAAAATATAAGCTAGCTAATGTATTCTAAAAACTAAAACTAGTCCAAACATATTAAATTCATACTACAAACTACTAGTTTCAACAAAAATCAAATCCTAAAACTAGCTCTATCCTACTTTAAATTAAGCTAAAAGTTGGGGAGCTTGGGACAGTTTGGTTCTGTGAGACAGAACATAAAAGGGTACAAGGGGGCTGTTGAGGGATAAAAATAAGCATGCTAATAAGCTACAAAGCCTAGAATAAGCTAAGACCGAGCATCCTAGTACTACTAACTACTTGAATAATCAAAATCAAGTCCTAAACCTAGCTATAACTATCTTAAAATTAAGCAAAAAATGGACAAGTTGGGACTGTGGGTGACAGTTACACATTTTGAAATTGTAAAAAGAAACAACCAAAAACTTTTTGAAAGCTGAATTTATGAATAAAACTTTACCCAAATATCTTGCAAAACACTTTAACACTGATTTGAGGATCAAAATGGGTCAAATGTGAATTTTGACCCAAAAACTAGGCTGTTCCAAACACCAAATATTTAGGAAACTTTAAAAACATGATTTTACCTTTAACAAAAACTTCAAAACAACCTTAAAACAATTTAACATCACAATAGAAAAATTCAAGAACAATGAACAAAAATTTCAAACTACATAAATTTTAAGTAAACTGGAATTACAAAAACAGAAATTAAATTGCATTTAGATTAAAAGTTTACCCATGGAAATTACCCACGGACATTGATACGTGGGTCTTTACCCTCAAATTACCCATCAGTTACCCACAATTAGCAAATCCAAACTCTTTGAGAATTTTCCCTCGACTTTTCCACGATTTTACCCATAAATTTAGCCACAAAATAATATATCGTGGGTAGCATGTGGCTAAATGATTCCCGCCAAAAAATTTCCCACATATTACACATGAATTTATTATCATGGGTAAAGTCATGGTTAATTAAATGGGTAATTTTTTGTTTCCCACATATTGCCCACATATTTTATATATGTGTTAACAGTTGTGGGTGATTAATGGGTAAAGTTTATACCCGTAAATTATCGCACACCGGGTTTCCCGTTTAACATATCGCGTGTAATTTTCCATGGCTAATTTTACATTACCCATTTAGTAGACTCGTTTTTGTGTTCGTGGATAATTCGGTGTGTGTAATTTATGGGTATAACTATGCCCATAATTTTGGCAATGGCAACATTTTATTATGGAACCAAACAAAAAACAATATACAAAATAAAAGGCAACCCACATTCTTAACAAGACAATTAAGAAGGATGAGCCCCAAAAGGAAAAAAAGATACACCAATAAACTAACTTACCCACTAGGAGATACACACAAAGAATACTTGGAGTCACCATTCAAAGCATGTACTACACCACATTAAAGCTAACAAAGCACTCCAATTGCCATACTCAGTACATACGGACGAAAATTGTAGAAGAACCAAGCATGACTTTGGCTTGTTCCACTTATCTCAGTACATAATGGGAAGACAACAAGGGACAAAAAAGAACACTCCTATGGTGTCGCACCCACTAACCCCATAAGAGACCTTTTTGCTGATTGCACTCCCATTCTCAATATAAATCAACCCCACTATCACATATCCGAGCTTGCAAACATAAAAGAAACCATTGCACGAGCTTGCCTGGACTTCTTAAACGAATAACAAAAATATTGCGGATGATCACAACTACTAGACTCTCAAAAATATCAAATAATGCAGGCAAGTCGCAACTCTTGCATCTAAACTGTGAAGCTAAACGATAACACAAAGACACATACTATAGCAGCCAAACACAAACCAATCTGTGAAAACCAAAACTTAGTGTAGCCGACTATTTAACGGGTCCCGTTAAACTTACTGCAACCAATCTGTATCTTGTTTTTTGTTTGGAATAGTCTTTGCGGAAGTACCTTTACTAGCTAACTCATGTAACTTTTTCTAAAGGATTTAGTCACAAGGAATCAGATGGTAAAGGTCAAACATGATACACAGACCCATGAAATTTCTACCATTTAACGACCTCGAAACAAGCTCTACTCGAATCTTAAAACTCAAGTTCGAAACAAGCTCAAAATAAGCTCGCCTCTATTTTTGATACTTATTCACAAAGTTTTAGCTTAACTCGATTGTTTACAAATTAAAGTATATATAGTTATACCTAATGTTTTGAAAAACTGGTCTCAAATAAACCCGATCATATCACTGGGTTACCGTTTCGACCGTCGGTTGAACCCGGTTCATCATGCGACGTGGGTTTTGATTATGGGTCGTGTATCGTAAGTGAATTTTTGTTTTTTTTTTATTTTCTTATGTGTCGTTTGTTTGTTGTTATGTGTCGTGTATGTTTAAATTGCGCCTACATTTTGACATTTGGACAATCTAATCCAACGGAAGATACTAAAAGTCCATTCTCGTAAAAAATTCAAATGCAACTTCTATTTTCGAGTATAAATAGCGGCTTTCAAAATATTTAAATATATATATATATATGTATATATATATATATATATATATATATATATGTATATATATATATATATATATATATATATGTATACATATATATATATATATTTAGGGTAGGGTTAAAATGAAAAGTTTCTTATAATGAAAAGAATGAGAAGTCATGTGGAGGTGACATGTGTCACCTTTGCCACATCACCATGCCATGTCATGTGACATGTCACCCCCACCCAAAAAATTTTTTCACCAAAAAAAAAAAAAAGCCAAAATTTCGCCAAAATTTATTAACATCACAGTTATAAAAATCTGCATCACAATTATAATTGTGATGCAGATGAAATTATAACCTTAATGCACTAACATCATGATTATGATGCAAGAAATTTATAACGTGATGCGGTAACTTATAACCTTAATGCACTAATAAGTTTTGGTTCATCTTTATTATAAGTTAATAGTTAGCATCAACTATGATGCACTAAAATTAAGGTTATAACCTTAAATGCACTAACATCATGATTGTGATGCAATAACTTTATAACTGTGATGTAGTCATTTATAACCTTAATGCACTAAAATCATAATTGTGACGCAATAACTTATAACCTTAATGCACTAATAAGTCTTGGTGCATCTTTATTATAAGTTCTTGCATCAGTTAATAGTTAAGTGTATCAACTATGATGCACTAAAATCAATGTTATAACATTAATGCACTAAAATCATGATTGTGATGCAGTAACTTTATAACTGTGATGCAGTAACTTTATAACTGTGATGCAGTAACTTTATAACTGTGATGCAGTAATTTATAACCTTAATGCACTAAAATTATGATTTGTGATGCAGTAACTTTATAACTGTGATGCAGTAAAAAATTTTGGCGGGAAAAAAAATTTTGCCCAAAAAAAAAATTTTTTTTGGCGGGAAATTTTTTCGAGGGAGGTGGGTAGGGGTGAGGTAGTGATGTGGCATGATTATGTGGCAAAGGTGACACATGTCACCTCCACATGCCTTCTCATTCTTTTCATTCTAAGAAACTTTTCATAATAACCCAAACCTATATATATATATATATATATATATATATATATATATATATATATATATATATATATATATATATATATATATATATATATATATATACTTTATTTTAAAATTATCATTTAAACGAGTATAAATAAAGAATTCTATTGCATTTTACTTATATTCAGGTTGACAGTTGCATACAGTCATCTCGAGTGAATCCGACCCGATTTAACACGAACCCAATTAAATCAAATTCAAATAAGTTTGCGTATGTTATTTTGAGCCTTGACCGTTTGATCCGAACCATATTAACACACCTTAATATATATCTATACTACTTATAATGCACGAAGGCACATCACTCTTAATTTTAAGATCTACAAGAAATTAAGCATAGTTTACAACACTTTAATGCACCCAATTTTCAGAATTACAACAAAGTAAGCGTATTGTACAACAAAATAAAGCGTGGTGTCATTTTAAGACCAAAATTTTATCAAACAACATTAATGCTATTAAAAACACCCCTTCACAAAAAATTACAACCATTTAAGCACAATGTACAATAGCTACAACCAATTTTCAGATTTACAACAAAATAAGCATAGTGTACAACAAAATAAACATGATATAACTTTCAGACTTATTTTATTTCAGGGTACCCGCCGCTACAACGCGTGGGTACCCTGCTAGTAACAATAAAAATGTTAATGGTATCATGCTTAATAATAAAATAATAATTTATAATCTTATATTCTTATAACTATGAAATAAAGGGAAGCGTATCTGCTCTCTTTTTACATTCAAACAATATATCATACCCTTTCACCTAAGATCCGATCCAATCACATTCACATTCGCACACATTGAAATTAAGCGGCAATTGAAATTAAGGAAAATGATAAGGGTTTAGTGAAGGATGTCTACTTGTTGATTTAGGTAAATGGTACAATTTTTAAGAAGTATGTCTACTTGTTCAACGCCTTCTTTGCTACTGTGATTTCTTTCCTTTGAAACACGCCTACTGTAACATTCTTTTAGAATGGATTAATCTTTTTGTTTGGGTATCAATTTGCATAGACTGTTGTATATGTTATTTAATTTTTTTGCAAAGCCTAATGCTACCCATTTTGTTGCACACTTTTTTTGATAACTACAGATATGGCGAGAGGAAGAGGAGGGATCAGAGGAAGAGGACTTCTCTCATATGCTCATCCTAGAACAGCTGAGGAGTCTCTAACTGAACCATCTTTCAATGGTGATATGCCGAGAGAAGGGGGAGCACACAAGAAGAGTAGGTCTCCCGCACGCTCCTCATGGAACAACGAATGAGATTCTTGATGATTCGACTTCCAATGGTGATATGCCAACAGGAAGGGGAGGGATCACAAAGAAGGGAGGTCGTCTCGTAATGCTCCTCAAGGCAGGGGATGAGATTTATTCTTGATTCAACTTCCAAGGTAATGGCAATGAAACATCGTGAAAATGTGATTGATTGTGTCAAATCCAGGGCTCTCGATCAACTATTGAAAGCTCACGAATCCGTCGGTTACAAAGGCAAAAACATCTCTCTACTTTGAATGGATTATAAGTATTAGGATTTTTGAATAAATGATTACACATTTTCATGTTATATTAATTTTAGCATCATTATATTATACTTGACCTTGAAAATTCAAGTCAATGCTCACGAGTAATAACAAGGATTTTCAAAGAAAGAATTGATGATGGAGCCTTCACATGGAGAAAGGTGCGTGAAGACACCAAAAACTTCTATTTTGAAGAATTTAAGGTATAATATCTGATATTTAAATTATTTGATACATACATTATGTTATCGGGTCTAGTTAGGGTTGAAAATTATATCTTATCGGGTTATCTGATGCTTATGATAATTCTTACTTGAAAATATAACTTGTATTTTGTTTGGCTTCTATTCTATAACATATATAAGTTTCCTACTAGTTAATTTTGTAAAGTTAAGCATCTTATATATAACCCGACAACCCGAATCACTCGACGAATGTCACGAACCCGATAACCCGATTTCTTATACGGCTGGGTTGCGGTTAGTTTTTATATGTAAAACCTGAACCAACCCGACCTGATAACACCCCCATATACATATATGACATATGTTGTTATTAATGATTTGGATTAATGTAGAAACATTATGTGTGGGAGCCTCTGCGAAACACAAGTGAAGACAGCATGGGAATCAAAAGCTTCGTAGGCGTTATACAGATTTCTTGAAAGACATCAGGCGTAAAATGATCAAACCAATATTTATAAGTGAAGACACATGGGCAGGTTTTGTAGGTTATTGGGATACACCCGAGTACAAAGGGAAACGAGAAACAAATTCACAGAATCGTCTGAAGGGTGATGGTCCATCGACTCATACTGGAGGGTGTATCATATCGTGAACATGCGAAGAAACTTGTAAGTTTAAGAAACTTAGTTGTGGTTCTATGACAAATAAAATATGCTATCGTTTGTTTAAGCAAATTTATTTCTAAAGTTTTTGTTAGTTTCTGATTTTATTTAATTTTTCGTTTGTGTGCGAAACGACACTAAAGCGTCCACCTAATCTTTTTGAGCTTTTTTTGTATAGCCATACAAAAAATCATGACGAGGAAACCTTTATTGATAAGAAGGCAAAAACAATCAATGTAAGTTTTTATCTGTAAAGTGAATAACATTTTCATTTAGTATATAATCATTCATTTCACCTCTATATAATTACCTCCCTGGCTCCATCAATCAACTGGAATGATCGATCTTTTTACTTTGCTTTTTTTTGTTTGCATGCTTTATAGAATTGAGATGGACTTTTTATCTGCTGATACTCTTGATGTTAGAATTAGATTTTTGCTTCTATATGTATACTAGGATATAGCTTAATCTGTTTTTTTCCTTTTTATGCTTTTAAGTAGTTTTTTTAACTAGCTTATTTTGGCCTGCAAGTACCCCCTTAGTCCACCTTGTTCTGCCCAGTCCCATTTCATTTCTCCCATAATAGCTTTTAAAGCTATGAATGCTATTCATGCTGTCATTGTTTGATTTTTGATTATTTAGTAAGTTAGTAGTGTAGATTTAATCTAATTCTGCATTAGACGCCCCTTAGGAGCTTATTAAGCACAATCTAGTGCAAAAAAGTCCCCTAGTCTCGCCCTTTTGTCCGAACATCAGTTCCTTTTCCTGTAAGCTTAGTTCTCAGACCTTTAATTTGCTTAATATGTTGGTAATTTGGTCTGATTTTCATCATACTTGAAGTTTGTAGATAGGTCATGATCTGCTTTGACTTTATAGGATATTTAGTAGCTTATTTAGGTTGCCTAAGTACCCTTTTTGCCCCTTGATCTGGCGCTCAACTTCTTAATGTCTTGTTAGAATATCTGTTTATCTATGTCAACCATCATGCAAAAGTTGTAGAATGCATTGATCATCACTTTATTCATGTCAACCATCTTGCAACTATTTGAAGAGTTTGCTTGCACGATGACATTTTGTAACATACATTCATTTACCCGCCATTGCTAGTGATTGACTTTGTTTCGCTTTATTCTTTGTTATTCCACCTAACAACTCATTAATTATTCTTGTTGAGAAGGCCTACATTTATTTAATGGTAAGTTTGTTTGTTATGCTTATCAGGATAATGTGTTGCGATTGAGGGAAGAGCGTGAGGCAAATCATGAAGTAGGCGAGTCATCCCAATTGGTGAATGAATCAACACTTTATTATGAGGCGGTCGGAGGTGTGAAGAAAAGAAATGTGTATGGTCTTGGCTCACAAACATTTGCTTATTATCCGAATCCCGCCAATAGAACTTCAGCAGCTAATATGCCACATGAACCTTTGGAGAACAAGTACCTGGAAATGGAGAGAAAGTTGACTCGCAAGATCGGTAAGCAACAACAAATCCTTGAGCTCTTGTGTAGTCATCTTGAGATTCTTGCCCCAAGTACTGAGAGTGACACCGAAGACAACAATGAAGCAGAATCTGTGGGGACCTCAAAACCAAAACACGCTGGCCTAACGAGGAGCATGAAGTCTAGTAGATGATCATCACATGACCTTAGGGCATTGAGAAACCTGAGTTTATTTATTTTTTGTTTGTCTGGTATTTTAGGTTCAGGCCTATTATGGTTTGCATATCTTAGGTTGCACTTTGCTTTATTTCGGATAATTTTAGTTGTTGGTTCCTTTCGGATATTTTATGTTTATTATAAGTTTAATAAAGTTGGTTTATGTTTGTTATATTGTCAGAAATATGAGGTGCCTAATTTATATTTTACAGCTCTTTCAAAATTTACTAAATTTACAAATATACAGATATTTCATATAAATTCTAATCAAATCATTTTTCAAAAATTCCCACAAATTTTTACTAGTACCTTTTGTGGTTAATATTACCCACCAATTATTGTGGGTAAACTTCGAATATTACCCTTTGCTTTCCTACCAATTATTGTGGGTAAAATTCTAATATTACCCTTGGCTTTTTCACATTTAAATATCCGTGGTTAAGTTTACCCATAAATTGTCATGGGTAAAACGGAAAATTTTACCATTGGATATTTACACACGACTATATCGTGGGTTATGTGTACCCTTGAATTACCCTCAAAACTTTTGCAGTATTTTGGTGGTAATCTAAAAAATCCCATGAAACATTTTACCACCGATTTAATGAACACACCCACGGATTATGTGTTGGCTAAATATACCCATAGATTACCCACACGACAATTGTGGGTAATTTCGGTATTTAGAAAATCCCGTGCAACATTTACCCAAAGATTGAATGAAAATGCCCACAAACAATTTCGTGGTTAACATTACCCACATGTCGAAAAAATCGTGGCTAGTCAATTACCCTCGAAGGTTTTCCCCATTAAAACATAATCATGGATAATCCGTGGGTATTCATCAGTTACCCACGAATTTGGCCCTTTTACCCACAAAATATGTCCGTGGCTATTCGCCTGAATTCTTGTAGTGAAAGTAAATGACAAGGAAACTAAAATGGTACTAGAACTTCAATTTCTAGACAAATTTGTAAGGATTACAAAGCATCTTATTTATACTAAAAACTAGTCTAGGGGTCTTCCCATTGTCTTGTGCCTGTTGTGCTTCTTGTGTGAGGAGAGACATCAATTGAGTCCAACTTGTGCTTTCTTGAGACAATCTGAGCCATCAAATTAGCTTGGGCACCACTCCTTCAAATCCAAGCCATCCAATTTTTGTTTTCTTTTTAGTACCCAATGAGGTTTAAGGGGATTGCCAAGGTGGCATTGATCCCATGTGGTGTGTGGGGTTTAAGGGAGGTTTGGTTTTCAGTGTATGATGTGGACAAGGGAGGAAGAAGAACAGGACAAGGGTGTTTTTGGCGCCAAGGTTTGGTTTGGGTAGTTAACTGGGTTTATTTAGGTGAAGGGTCATGGGTTTTGAGAGGAGATGGGGGGTCAGTTGAGGAAGAGGTTCAAGTTGGGGAGTGTAGTATAAAATGGAGGAGGGTCAATAGTTAAAGGTAGTGAGTGGGTTCAAATAGGGTTATAAGGTGTAAAATAAGTTTGAACTTTTGTTTTATAAAAGGGGGTCAAGTGGGTAAGTGATGGGGTTGGATTTGTATTTTGTTTTTAGCTTGGGCTTACGTTGGATCTGGTATTGTAAAAATGGACATAATGACGGGCTTATGATCATGAGTTAGCCCGTAAAATGTGATCACGGCTTCGGATTTGGTTTTCAATTTTCATTCCAAAAATGTATCTCGAGGTTGACTTTGACTTCGTCTTCACTTGTTCAAATTCACAAACTTTGTCGAGTCGATCCGGAAATGTCTGTTTTTGCTCCGTTTTCAATCCTTTGTACCTAAAACACATAAAAACACAATCCAAGGATATTTGCAATATAATTTGATATAATTGAGTGTTTTTGGACATTTTGCCGGGTTTTATGGGCTTAAAATGATGAGTAAAAGGCCACACATCATCCCCCCAAACTATCAATTGCTAGTCCCTAGCAATATGTTCATATAAAGTAATGAAAGGATCAAGAATACCAAGAATACCCCGTTTTGAATTTTTATTCAATACGAGAAATTTAAACTTGAACAAAAATAAATAACATGCTTGATTTTCAAAACATGGCATCACGGAATGGGATTCACACAAAATGGGTGTCTCCGGGGAATTGTAATCATCATCCTCTTTTTGATACTCTCAAACCAAGCTTAAACTTATTGTGCAAACGTTTTTGTAAAATGCTAACACTACTTATATCAATAATCTATGTAAGTCGAGACTTAACTTTTTACCCCCGCAATTTATAGAATTTAAGTGAGTGTGCTTGTTGGAATCACTCCTAAAACTATATTTCAAGTGTTAGTAATTAATATGTAATAGTTAGCTTAATATGGCTTTTATGTTAGTAATCATGCCAAGGCTTATGTAGAAAGCCCATGAGCCTTGGCCTAAGCCCATAAGAAGGGAAGGTTGCTAGATGTGTTTCCCTAGCTCCTTGCCCTATAAATACTCTTGACAGCTTCATTCATATAGTGTTTGTATTTGTTCAACCGATCATCTTATCTTTCTTTCTTACATATTGAGGCTTGTGTTATAAACATAGTGACCTAATAGTTGTGTTATAAACATAGTGACCTAACAGTGGATCGATCTTCAGTTTTCGTGGTTTACTCAGTGTTTTCTTGCTTGGATAAGCCTGAAAACACTTCGACTTTGGATATCCTTTACACTGTGATAATGTAAAAGATTTTTTTGGGCAAAACCCTAATCTTACGCATAAGCTCAAACTTATGCCTAGAACTCTTTACGCATAAGATTTTTCTTACGCCTAAGCTCTGTCTTAAGCATAAGCTAATCCTACGCCTAAGTTTTCTACGCCTAACTTTCAGTTTACGCATAACTTTAATGTTTCTCAATTCTTACGCGTAAGCTAATCCTACGCGTAAATATCATTTTTACGCGTAAGTTTGGTGTTTTTACGCATAAGTGTTACTTTGCCTTTACGTGATTTCTACGCCTAAGGATACTTCATCAACAACGTTTCATTCGACTACAAAGATCCATTTAACAACACAAGTTTTCAACATGTCTCAACCGCCATACTCTAACTACTTTCCTTACATGTATTCTCAAATACAACAACAACAACTAAGTCCACAACATCAACAATTTAATCAACAACAACAAATTTATCAACAACAATTTAATCAACAACATTATTCACAACAAGGAGCAATTCAACCTCAAACGGTTCAACCACCACCAAGTATTCAAGTACAACCTTACACAAACGTTTATAATCAACATCCATCTAGGAACACTATGAAGGAACCGTCGTGGTTTGCAAAGATGTGCGAAGCTTTAAGTAGCCAGCAATCCATTCATGAAGCGGGATCACTTGATAGACCTCAAATGCTCACTCCCGGTAACTATGTTCAATGGGTGATTAGGTTCTTTAGGTTTTGTGATCTAAAGAAGCCACATGGAAAGTTTTTAAAGAAGGTTATCTTGGAAGGTCCATTTCAGATGCCCATTATCGTTTCACCCGGAGATCCAAATGTTGTTCCACCAAGAGATAATCTTACTAACATTGCAACTCTTGCTGACCTTTCTGGTGATGAACTTCTACACTACGAAGCTGATGAGCTCGCAATGCAATACATCCTTTTAGGACTACCAAATCCAATCCTTCGAAGTGTTGATGCTCAAAAGACTGCAAAACCTATGTGGGAACACATTCATCTTCTCATGGAAGGCACTGAACTCAATCAAGAGGATATGGAATCCAAAATTTACTTGGCTTATGAACACTTCATGATTGAACCTAGAGAGACATTAGAGTCTTATCATCATCGATTCTCAGACATCATCAATGACTTGGAAAAACATAACATCATTATGCCAAGAATTGCAGTCAACACGAAGTTCCTGAGTAGTCTTGGTCCTGATTGGGAGAAGTATGTCATTTTCATCCGGTGGCCAGAATCTTCATCATGCTACATACGGATTGTTGTACGACTACTTGAAGCCTCATAAAAAAGAAGTTGATAAGGAAAGGATTATCCGTGGCCAAACTGCTTCACCTTCACTTCCAGATAATCAACAACTTGCTTTGTGGGCTCAAACTAGTTATCCTCCTCAACCAGCTCCTCAACCAACTGCCACAATTACACCATATGATCCGTCAACGCAACAATCTCAACAAAGTCAATTAGTTCCATACAACAACAACAATGATCAAGCACTTTATAGTGAAGCTAATGAGGACTCCGATGCTTTTGAGGCACTTCAACAAGGATTTGTTATGATTGCTAAAGCTGTTGGCCGTTATACAAACAAATCCAACAATCGCATTCGTTCCTCTTCAAACACAAGGAATCAAGCTGTTGTGAACAATGGACGAGTTGAAGTTCAGAATCGTGGTTATGGTCTTCAGATAGGAGGTGGTCAAGGGTTTAATGCTATGGGTAGGAATAACATGGGTGCTCCACAACAACAAAGAGCTCAAGTGGTTGAACAGGATGATGGGTGTGGTCTTGGTCTACAGTTGAGAAGGTTGGCTAATGCATGCCCTAAGCCTAGAACTAGAGGCAATGCTTATTACAAGGAGGCTTTACTTTTGGCTCTTAAGGATGAAGCTGGTGGAACTCTCACAAATAAAGAACAGAGCTTTATGGCAGATGCGACTCGAGATGATGATATGGAGGACTTGCAGGCTAATGCAGCAGTTATGTTGATGGCTAATATGCACGAGCTCCACATGAGTGACACAGGCCGGCATGTATGACATTGATGGCTTGTCTCAGGTACCCGAACAAACCATATTCATCACTGATCTTATATCTCAGCCAACACCTTAATCCGGCAAGGCTCAGAATGTTCAAAATGAGTCGTCCATCTCATTCGGCGATTCTCAACTAGACCACGTAGTTACATTTGATGATCAAGATGACCTTATGGTTACCTTTGATACTCAAATTGACTCCGTGGTTATACTTGAGGATCTCAGTAATGATCATGTTATGACTCACGTTGAACACGCTGAACCTTTGCCTAATCCAGATGTTGATCTCTTACTTAAAGACCAACAATCCCGAATGGAAGAATGTCATGCACGGAATAACCAATTACATAGTAAAAATGCACTGTTAACCATGGATATTGAATGTTTAAAACGACAACTCAATTTTTTCAAAACTCAAGAAAAACGTGAACAAGGGTTTGAAGCCGCTTTTGCTAAATCTCACCAAAACGAAAAATCATTAGAACGACAGATGTGTGATCTAGCCGCTTCGAAGAATGCTTTATTGTCTCAGATAGAACAACTGAAACATGAACATATAAAACAACTTAACGCTCTTACTTTGGAAAATCAAAAAGCAAAGGCTGAGTTGTTAACTTGTTAAAAACAGTTCTCTGCGTACAAAAAGCATTCAACGAAACGAATAGATGATACTATCAAGAAAAATTGGCTACAAAACAAACTCAAAGAGTTTCTAAATGTTGTTTATAAACATGGTGAGTCAATCACAACTATTCAAAAGTTTACTTTAAAACCCAATCCAAATGGATATGGACCCGATCTTGCGATTACAAACCCAAGCTTTCAACCAAAGCATTCAAACCAAATCCGAAGTTTCGGTGCGAATATAAAAATTGATGATTCTATTATGAGTGTTGTTGAATATCATCGTCAAGAGGAATTAGATGCAGAAGACGAGAGTCGATCAAAATTAGAAAATGTTGTTTATAACAAACCATTTAACTATTCAAAAGTTTTCGTCGAACCAAAGGATTCTTCTAACACACCTAGGGTTATCACACCTATGTCTGTGTCTTCTAATGTTACTCCCAAACCAAATTATGCACAAATTTATGGTCCTTTACCTTCACTCAGTGAAGTAAATTCAAAACCCGAAAATCGTCACATTCTTAGATATTTTGACATTTTCACTTCTGACCTCAAACTTTTAGAACGTGAGATTGAATTTCATTCTGAAATAAAAGTTAAACATTTTCAATCGCCCAGGCGTGAGAAAAAAGAGATATTTTTTAGAAAATACTTGAAGATACCCCATGTTAAAAATTTGAAAAATTGTGCATTGTATTGGGAAAGGGAATTTCATAAGGAACTTGGATTGATGAAAATCCTTTTCGAGAAAACAGAAACACCTATTTCAAACACTAAACGTAAAAATAAAATGTTAAGAAAAGATGTTGATCGACTCTTGGACGATGTTATCTGTGCTAATATCTATAATGTTGTGTTATTGCATTCTTTGTCAAATGCTTCTGATTATATCTCTGCTGATTCTGTTGATTCTGTTGTAACTGTTGAGAATACTGATAATGTGCTTCAGATCGAGTCTTTAAAAGTTGAAAATGAACGACTGTTAAACGAGCTTTCAAATGCAGAACGTCGTCTTCAATGGTGTCAAAAAGGTTGTCAAAATCGTGAACTTGCTTTGCAAAACAAAATCAACCAGTTGCGTTCCACAACTTTTAATCCAAAATTTGAGCAACTGGATGATCAAAACGCGTCTTTAATGTCACACCCCCAAATTACCTGTTTTGCAGCGGAATGGAATTCCTGGGGATTGACTGTCATAGCATCACAATCACAGTTATATTGAACGACCTAAAGTGTCGTTTGGAAAATACATCGTTTGATTTAATAAAACAATCAGAGTTTACAAAGATAGGTCCCAAATGAAAATCAACTTGTGCGGAAATAAGTTTGTACAATTCAAACGATGTTTTAAAGTACGTAAAACCCATGTGAGACGCGTCGTCACCACGACTCCATGAGGTGTCCAAATGCATGCCATGAAGTGTATGCCTTAGATACACAGATAAAACATGCTAATAGTGTCAACACAAAGGTTGAGTGAGTTCATAGAGTTTGTTTTGAAATGAGCCGTTGAAATCGTTTATGCCGCAAAGGCATTGTAAATCGTTGAAATGTAAAGACTTTCAAAATCGTTTATGTAGCAAAGGCATTGTAAATCCACTCGGTTCCAAGTCCCGCCCATACAAAACTTGCAACTTGTGTGTTCACAACCCACTGCCAGAATATGTAGAATTAATGTTCAAGTGCATGATGTCAAATGAATTCACAATATAGTACCTAACTCGACGTAGAACAATAGCACATAATCAATAGTACTTAACTTCGGCGTAGAACAATAGCACATAATCAATAGCACTTAACTCGGCGTAGAACAATAGCACATAATCAATAGCACTTAACTCAATTTATCAGTAGTCAACTGATTTAGAACGTTATCTACGTAGTACCGTAACTAGCATAAACAAGAACAATTTAGATAGTATAACCTTTGATTTAGAAACAATGGTAATCATGATAGATTTTAGCCTTAAAATCTAAAGTACTTGTGAAAAATAATTGAGCATGTATCTCCCCCAAAACAGTTATGAAAACAAGTAAAAGCAGGGGCTACGAAACTCACTTGGTAACTGCGAAATGACAAGAGTGAGTACACCGAGATGTAATGTGATACGCAAATCTTGACCTATTATGAATGTTATGATATGTCATGAGTTGCAATGTAATGTTATGCATGCATTTAGTATGTTATTTATACCATTTGCGAGTTTTGAAAATATTACTTATCGTCGAAAAATACTCGTTTGACGTCTTGACCAATCAAAAATCACTTTTCAAGTTTTCGCCAAAATGTCATCCTACAATGGTTTAATAATGATTTTGGTGAAATTTCACTTTTGTGCAGAAAACAATGTCGTCCGGATTATCATGAAATCAACAAAAATGGCTCCGAAAAATAGTCGTAAAAATAGTAATGCGTCGACGCGTTAGAGAACGAACTCGACGGTTTTGGAAAGTTTGTATCGATATCTAAAGTTTCAGTTCAGAGTTTTCAGTCATAAAGGTCTCGAACATAAAGATAATAGGGTTAAATATGGTGATTTTAGTTACCGTAACACTTATCTCGTAAAAATAATATAGTTTTTCTAAAAATAATAGTTACGGCAATTTTATGGCGATGCATATCTTTGTCGTTTCAAATCCGTTTTCATTATATCGTCCTTAGCCGTATCAAAGTATACTAATAGATTTTTGACAAGTCGAAATAATTTGTAAAGCTTAAGGCTCGTTTTTGACTCGAATAAAGTAAAACATGTTGCTGAATTTTAGAAAATAATATATTTTTAAATCCAAACTTTAAAAATTCACCACGACTTCGTTATAACCCCGTTTTCATCCGTTCAAGCGGCCACGGATTCGTTTTAAAGTATATTTCCTAAATATCAAGGCCAAAATGTCGTGGCTATGGTCGGATTTTCCAGAAAATCAAAACAAGGACAGATTACTTTTTATACTTATCGAAAATAGTTTTTCTCGGACAAAACCTATTCTAATCCCTTCAAATCAACTCCAAAGCTAATCTAATCCTACCATACACCTTCTTAGGGTGTCATGGGTTCCTAGACATCATCAAGACCAAAGAATACCATGGGAATAATTATAGGATGACCATATGTATAAATAGCTCTAAAAATCATGTAAAATGGTATAAACAACACAAGTCTTGCATGCTTGCTCCAAAAATGAAAGGATGAATATGAAATGAATATGTAAGATGAAAAATAAATATGAGATGCTTACAAGTGATATGATGAGGTGATTAGAACCAAGGATTAACCTAAACACCCTAGGTTTTTATTTCAAAACCTTAACAAGAGTGTGATCTAGATTGTTAAAATACTTGAGCTTGCAAAAATTTTGGTGATCCCTTGTACACTTATGATGAACCGTTTATGGAGAAGGAAGAACAAATAGAGAGAACTTTTTACTTGACTAACACTTACAATAATGAAATAAATGAAGTAAGTGAAGTATAGATTTAGTTTTGTAGAAAAATCTACCCACCAAGACTTTCTTTCCCCCCCCCTTGGCCGGATTTTAAGGGCTATGTTTCTCAAAAATTTTTTATATAAGTAATTGTGTAGGTAAAATGTATATACTTGTATACTTGTAAGAAAAGTGTAAGTAATAATAACTTGTAAGGTTTTTGGTATTTTTTAGGTACAAGTAAAATTTTAATAGATCAAAATAGAGTATAATGATATTATAAAAATTGTAAAAATACATTCCTTGTGAAATTTGAGTGATATAATAATTATAGTGTAGTTTTTAAGAAAACGTCGTAATAATATAAATTTAACGATTTATATACCAAATAAATTTAAAACACTAGGAAAACTCAAAATATAGTTTTTATAACTAAATGTAAGTATAGAAATGTGTCGGGATCATTTTTGAAAATAACGGATTAAATGTTCAAAATAATAACTCACGCGATAACGTTTATTTAATATAAAATTTACGCGTTAAATGTGAAATGTAAAATCATGAATGAACTAATATGATGCAAATGATGTTAATGAATTGTAGACTAAACTTAGTCCATATGAAATGTTCGTGATGTTATGATCATGAATTCGCTGCTAAACCATAAAGGTTACTTGCAATTTGGAACAAGTAAACCAAGTTTACAATAAATGTTGAAATAATGAGGCAAGAATTGTTTTAGAAATGACCGAAAGTACGGGTTGTCACATTCGCCCATCAAAAAGGAATTCATCCACGAATTCAGTTGGTTGGTCTCTCGGGTTTAGGGTTTGATGTGGCAAACTTTCCCATTCGAAAGCAAAACCCTCAAAAGACTTTTTGGTAACCGACTTTTACTTAATCCCACAACTCATCAAACAAGAACTGTCATACGATTAGGCTAAATCGGTTTAGGTAACAACTTGTTTCTTGCTCGATCTTTGCAACTCATCAAACAAAACTCGCAGCGGATCAAACTGAAACAAGTGGTTTGAAGAAAATCTTTTGAAAATTTGGCTCGATTACGTAATTGCTTACACATATAAGCCTACTACTCCCTTCATTGCATGATTCTTCCTGAATTAGACATAGGTGATCAGGCTATGTATAATTTAGGAGTAACTATGCAATGCTTGGACTAATCGACTCATATGATGTTTGGTGTTGAGTCAACTGATGTTAAAATTGTGATGAACGTCGAGGAGAGAAGACATGGAAAGTGTGTTAAAATGATAGTTAAAGTAAAAGAATTAAAATCCTCGTAAATGATAACAAATCGGAAAGAAAATAAAGTACAATAGATGAGAATATTTTACAACGAGTAGTTTAGCAAAAGTAGTACATCTTAAGTTATAAAGATTCGGATACGATGGAAAACATAAACTTAGTACGACATAGTACATAAGGAGAAATAAGACTTAGTTTCGAATTTCTTCAGTCTTTCTGCGTTGTTGTGACCATGACGAGCTCCTCCTCCTCCTTCTAACATATATACATTCCCATGAGCACCTTTGACTTGTTGACCTTGGTTTTGAGGACATTGATTCCGATAGTGTCCTTGCTCCCCACATCCGAAGCATGTGACTACGGCTTTGCCCTTACAGGTCCTTAGCAAGGTGTCCTACTTTGTGACAGCTAAAACATACACCACATGGACCATTATGATGTAGCGTTGGCTGACATCGTGGTAAGTTTCCTGCATAAGCTCTTCCCCTAGTTGGTGCAGCAACATAGACCCTGGCGACTTCTTGTCTTCTATTATGTTGTTGGTGATGGTTAGTGTTATGGTTTTGGTTGTGGTTATCATAACCTCCTTGGTCGTCTTCCCATTTTCTTTTGTTGTTGTTGATTTGGTTATCGTCGTTGTCGTTGTTGTTTTGGTTATTGTTGTAGTTGGTGCGGTTGTTGGGGTTGTTGTTGTTTTGGTTGGTGTTGGTGTACTTGCCTCTCTTCACTACTTGAGCCATGAGCTTTTGAGTCAATCGAATAGCTTCCTCAATCGTTTCTGGTCGGAAGAAGTCCGCGTCTCCTTGAATAATTTCGGGAGTCCTTCAATGAAAGCCTCGTGCTTCTCATTATCGAAACCATAGATGGGCATAACACGGCCAATTCTTGGAATCTCTGAATATAAGTGTCGATATCATACCCAATAGTTTTTAGTTCATAGAACTCCGTTTCCAACTTTTTCACTTCCGTTCGAGGACAAAACTTCTTAGTCACCAAACCCTTGAATTCCTCCCAAGTAAGCTTGAAAGCATTCTCCATTCCAATCGGTTGAGCATAAGAATTCCACCAAGACAATGCTCCATCGAGTAATGTGCTCGTTAGCAAACTTAACCTTCGTCATCCGGACAGTCACACAGCAAAAACACCGATTCCAATTTTTCAAACCATCGAACCATGGCTGTAGCTCCTCGGTACCTCGAAACTTAGTGGGATCTCCATCTTGAAATCCTTGTAAGAACGCTCTTAACTCCGGGTCCTCTGCATTTCCAGCGTGCAGACAAGCCTACTTAAGCGGCCAGCAGGTCAGCGGTCTCGGCGTAGCAGAATACTGTTTCCCTTTCAATCCTTAATGCCCTGCTACACACTATCCCTTACCAACTTTTGAATAGCCGCGGGTCATTCAGGTGTGGCTTTCTTGGCCATAATTCTTCAAAATAAGAGGAAAGGGTGAGACGTAGCAAAATCCGATGTTAATAATCGCTCAAAGAAATGTGATAAGAAATGATAAATTTGAGGTTATGTTTCAAAAATGATCGTCGGTTTCCGAAAAGATGGGTTATGAGGTGTTGTGAGTGCTTCAATGTATGATGGTTTAGAGACTTAATGTGTGAATAAAGTGTAACTTGACATGTTAGTGGTGAAACAAAGGAATGAAGGCGACTTAAGCCCTATATAAAAAGTTTATCTCGGCATTAAATGGATTATCGATGATGAATCACGATATAAAAAATTGTGATAGGGAATGACAAGGAATTCTCCACGTTAGAATATGGGGAAAAGATAATGGAATGGGCATTTAAGGGCATCCATGTGACAATCGTTTTGAAATGAAAGTAAATAACTCGAAAAATGTCATTATAAATCGCATGCAAACTGAACATGCACTTGTAAAGAAATGATGAGATGCTATGATGATGTAGTTATAGTCTAGGGTCAATGATGCAACCTAGTTCTCTATAAGCTGAAGCTCACGATCCAATCTGTCACACACCCCCAAATTACTGTTTTGCGGCCAGAAGGTCACGGGGATTGACTGTCATAGCATCACAATCACATTATATTGAACGACCTAAAGTGTCGATTTGGAAAATATCGCTTTGATTTAATAAAATAATCAGAGTTTACAAAGATAGGTCCCAAATGAAAATCAACTTGTGCGGAAATAAGTTTGTACAATTCAAACGATGTTTTAAAGTCGTGAAACCCATGTGAGGCGCGTCGTCACCACGACTCCATGAGGTGTCCAAATGCATGCCATGAAGTGTATGCCTTAGATACGTGAGATAAAACATGCTAAAAGTGTCAACACAAAGGTTGAGTGAGTTCATAGAGTTTGTTTGAAATGAAAAGCCGTTCGAAATCGTTTATGCAGCAAAGGCATTGTAAATCGCTGAAATGTAAAGACTTTCAAAATCGTTTATGTAGCAAAGGCATTGTAAATCCACTCGGTTCCAAGTCCCGCCCATACAAAACTTGCAACACTGTGTTGTTCACAACCTTGCCGAATATGTAGAATTAATGTTCAAGTGCATGATGTCAAATGAATTCACAATATAGTACCTAACTCGACGTAGAACAATAGCACATAATCAATAGTACTTAACTCGACGTAGAACAATAGCACATAATCAATAGCACTTAACTTGACGTAGAACAATAGCACATAATCAATAGCACTTAACTCGATTTATCAGTAGTCAACTGATTTAGAGCGTTATCTGACGTGAAATCTTAGTACGCAAAACAAGAACAATTTAGATAGTATAACCTTTGATTTAGAAACAATGGTAATCATGATAGATTTTAGCCTTAAAAATCTAAAGTACTTGTGAAAATAATTGAGCATGTATCTCCCCCAAAACAGTTATGAAAACAAGTAAAAGCAGGGGCTCTGAAACTCACTTGGTAACGTACGAAATGACAAGAGTGAGTACAGAGATGTAATGTGATACGCAAATCTTGACCTATTATGAATGTTATGATATGTCATGAGTTGCAATGTAATGTTATGCATGCATTTCGTATGTTATTTATACCATTTCCGAGTTTTGAAAATATTACTTATCGTCGAAAAATACTCGTTTGACGTCTTGACCAATCAAAAATCACTTTTCAAGTTTTTACGCCAAAATGTCATCCTACAATGGTTTTATAATGATTTTTGGTGAAATTACCACTTTTCGTCGCAAAAACAATGTCGTCGAATTATCATGAAATCAACAAAAATGGCTCGGAAAAATAGTTAGTAAAATAGTTATGCGTCAACGCTTAGAGAAACGAACCACGACGGTTTTGGAAAGTTTGTATCGATATCTAAAAGTTTCAGTTCAGGAGTTTTCGTCATAAAAGTCTCGAACATAAAGATAATAGAGGTTAAATATGGTGATTTTAGTTCCGTAACATCTCGTAAAATAATATAGTTTTTCTAAAAATAATAGTTACGGCAATTTTATGAAAAAGTGCATATCTTTGTCGTTTCAAATCCGTTTTCTACGTATATATCGTCCTTAGCTTCGTGTCAAAGTATACTAATATATTTTTGACAAGTCGAAATAATTTGTAAAGCTTAAGGCTCGTTTTTGACTCGAATAAAGTAAAAACATGTTGCTGAATTTTCTGAAAATAATATATTTCGGTAAGCCAAACTTTAAAAATTCACCACGACCGTTATAACTCGTTTTCATCCGTTCAAGCTGCCACGGATTCGTTTTAAAGTATATTGCTAAATATCAAGGCCAAAATGTCATAATCGTCGGATTTCTCCAGAAAATCAAAAACAAGGACAGATTACTTTTTATACTTATCGAAAATAGTTTTTCTCAGACAAAACCTATTCTAATCCCTTCAAATCAACTCCAAAGCTAATCTAATCCCACCATACACCTTCTTAGGTGTCAAGTGCGGGTTCCTAGACATCATCAAGACCAAAGAATACCATGGGAATAATTATAGGATGACCATATGTATAAATAGCTCTAAAAATCATGTAAAATGGTATAAACAACACAAGTCTTGCATGCTTGCTCCAAAAATGAAAGGATGAATATGAAATGAATATGTAAGATGAAAAATAAATATGAGATGCTTACAAGTGATATGATGAGGTGATTAGAACCAAGGATTAACCTAAACACCCTAGGTTTTTATTTCAAAACCTTAACAAGAGTGTGATCTAGATTGTTAAAATACTTGAGCTTGCAAAAATTTTGGTGATCCCTTGTACACTTATGATGAACCGTTTATGGAGAAGGAAGAACAAATAGAGAGAACTTTTTACTTGACTAACACTTACAATAATGAAATAAATGAAGTAAGTGAAGTATAGATTTAGTTTTGTAGAAAAATCTACCCACCAAGACTTTCCCCTTGGCCGGATTTTGGCTATGTTTCTCAAAATTTTTTTTGTATAAGTAATTGTGTAGGTAAAATGTATATACTTGTATACTTGTAAGAAAAGTGTAAGTAATAATAACTTGTAAGGTTTTGGTAGCTTTTAGGTACAAGTAAATTTTAATAGATCAAAATAGAGTATAATGATATTATAAAAATTGTAAAAATACATTCCTTGTGAAATTTGAGTGATATAATAATTATAGTGTAGTTTTTAAGAAAACGTCGTAATAATATAAATTTAACGATTTATATACCAAATAAATTTAAAACACTAGGAAAACTAAAAATATAGTTTTTATAACTAAATGTAAGTATAGAAATGTGTATGGGACATTTTTGAAAATAATCGTTAAATGTTCAAAATAATAACTCACGCGATAACGTTTATTTAATATAAAATTTACGCGTTAAATGTGAAATGTAAAATCATGAATGAACTAATATGATGCAAATGATGTTAATGAATTGTAGACTAAACTTAGTCCATATAAATGTTCGATGTTATGATCATGAATTCTACCGCTAAACCATAAAGGTTACGCGAATTTGGAACAAGTAAACCAAGTTTACAATAAATGTTGAAATAATGAGGCAAGAATTGTTTCGAGAAATGACCTGAAAGTACGGGTTGTCACATTTAAAATGTCAAATCTCAAAATATTAACAAGAACTTGTAAAAGTTAAAAAGGAATATGGTGTCATATTTGATTTACTCAAAAAGACTCGTGATGAAGTATCAAATGAACTTGATCATTATCTTGCACACACTAAAGAAGTCCTGAATTTTGCTGGAAATATTCGTTCTAAAAATCAAGATTTGATTCACACTATCTTTAAGTTGAGAGAGATGTTAGGAAAATATGAACATGTTCAGCCTACCATCATTAAGAGAATTGCACCTGTAACACTTAGTAAACGTGACCCCAGAATGCCTACTGACAAACCACAAGATACTAATGTGCTTCCCTCTACTGAAACAGAATAGTTGCTTCTTCCAAACGTCCGCGACTGTTCTCTGTGAGCATACAATGAAGAATAGGAAGTTGCATGTAAGAAAAAGAACAATATTAGAATGTGAAGTAGAAGAACACCCTAGGACTTTGAATAAGACTCTCGTTAACCCACTTTAGATATTAAGGCCCTGACAAATGTAATGTAAAAAGTGTTGTAACGAATGCTGAACCTTTAAGTACTTTTGATATTAAGTTTGATGCTTCTTGTGTTATTTGGTCGTAGTATACTTCTTTCGATTGTCATGACAAATGTGTTGCTAGAGCTATCTTGTCTCGCTTAAGGAATCCTAAGACTGAATACCTCTAGGCCCACTAATGCTTCCAACCTGCTTGGTAAACCCCCTCTTTAGATTCTAAGAACACAAATATCCCTCAGTAGCTCCAAAGATCACCTACAAGGAAGATAGTACCACCTAGTCCATTCACTAAGACTAAAGCAAATATTAGTTGGAGATGGCAGAAATGGATACATAATACACTAGGATTTAAATGGATGCCTAAAATCATTGATGTGTGTATTTCTACTATAACGCTTGAACCCCTCTAACTTTTCGGTTCCACATCTACTTCTATTCCATCTCGGTCGCCTCTGGGGTAATGCGGTGTGATACGATCATCCTTTGGATTGTTGATATCAGATGTTCCCGCACATGACAGTAATCTCAAATCTGTATCAAACTTTATTGCAAAGTTCATTGGCACTGTCCGATTCGGGAATGATCACTTCGCAGCTATCATGGGCTACGGAGATTATATCAATGGCAACATCGAAATTAGCAGGGTTTATTATGTGGACGGCCTCGGTCACAATCTCTTTTCAGTCGATCAATTCTGTGATGGTGATTTGGAAGTTGCTTTTCGGGAGAAAACTTGTTTCATTCGTGATCTACAAGGAAACGATCTTATGTCTGGCTCTCGCAATTCCAGTCTCTACACTATCTCCATGCAAGACATGATTGCTTCATCTCCCATCTTTCTACTTTCAAAGGCAACATCAACAAAATCCTGGCTATGGCACCGTCGTTTCTCACATTTAAACTTTCAAACCATCACCAACCTTGCTCGATACAAACTAGTTGAAGGTCTACCGAGATTCCGATATTCCAAAGATCACTTATGCTCAGCTTGTAAACAAGGGAAAAGCACTCGTGCTCATTTTCCTTCTAAGGTGGATCACAGCTCTCAGCATGTGCTTCATCTTCTTCACATGGATTTGTGTGGCCTGATGCGCCGAGTGAACAATCAATGGCAAACGCTACATCTTGGTAATTGTAGATGATTACTCCATATGGACTTGGGTTTATTTCCTTCGAAGTAAAGATCAAGCTCCACAGATGATATCACCTTTCACTTTAAAATTCGTTCACGCCGAACACCGCCGGACAAATCGAATGCACAAAGGAACTGAATTTGTGAAAACTAGGAATTTTATGAGAAAGTGGAAATAGAGCATCAAACTTCTATTGCACGCACACCAGAACAAAACGGAGTTGTTGAAAGACGAAACCGTACGTTAGTGGAAGCCGCAAGAACAATGTTAATCAATGCTAACCTTCCGGTATTACTATGGGCGTAAGCTGTATCAACCGCATGCTATACACAAAACCGATCAATGATTACAAAACGCCACAACAAAACACCTTTTGAGCTTATCCACAAAAAAAACCGAATCTCAAACACTTTCATGCATTTGGATCTCTTTGCTACCCAAATAATGATCGTGATGACTTTGAAAGCTCAAAGCCTGCTTGACATTGGAGTCTTTATTGGATATTGTGAGAATTCTAAAGGTTACCGGATCTGGAATCGCCGGACAAAGCAGGTTATGGAAACGATTCATGCACATTTCTGATGAGCTTACGAAATGGCTTCCGAGCATAACGTTTTGGAACCCGTCACAAACCGCTAAAACTTCCCTCAAATCCCATCATCAGCTGAACAAAGCCCCCAACTTACTCGTTAGCAAATGGAAAAGCTCTTTGCCCTTTGTTCAAGGATCGATATTATGAACGCGGCTTCGTGATGGTGAACATTGCATTTATGCACTCACCGCCCGCCAACTGAGCCTAAAAACATTAAAGACGAATGACAAAAGACAACCGGATCGAATCCATGCAAGAAGAACTCAACCAATTCAAACGTCTTGAATTATGGGAACGGCTGAAAGACCAAATGTGGGTCTACGTTATTGGTCTCAAATGGATTGGAAGAACAAATTGATGTTGAAGGGAACGTGAATCGAAAAACAAGTCACGCCGGTGGCTAAGGGTTATACCGAATGGAAGAGGGTATTGACTTTGAAGAATCATTTGCTCCGTTGCTCGCGCCTTGAAGCCGTTCGGATATTTCTAGCGCCGCGCACACTTGATAATATAACGGTCCTTCGATGGACGTCAAAACTACTATTCTCAATGGGCAACCGAAAAGAAACGGTTTATGTCACCAACCGAAGGATTCGTTGATCCCGAAGTTCCCGAACCATGTCTACAAACCTCAACAAAGCTCAGACGGGACTCAAACAAGCTCCTCGAGCGGGTATGCATAAGTTATCATCCTTTCTCATTGCCAATAATTTCACCAAAGGTTCGGTCGACCCAACTCTTTTCATACAATATCACGGGGCACATATCTTAATTTTTCAAATTTACGTGGATGGCATCATTTTTGGGTCAACACATAAAAAGTACTCAATCGTTTTTGCAAAACTAATGAAAAAACATTTTGAAATGTCCATGATAGGTGAACTTACGTTCTTTCTAGGACTGCAAGTTCATCAATCACCCCGTGGTATTTTCTTGAGTCAGTCCAAATATGCCCTTGAGTTGTTAAACAAATTTGGAATGAAAAACTGTGACACCTATGTCACACCAATGGCTCATACCAAGAAGCTATATGCTAATTTACATGGGAAATTAGTGGACCCTACCAAATACCGTAGTATCATTGGGTCTCTCATGTATCTAACCGTTAGCAGGCTTGATATTCTGTTTGCCGTATATCTTTGCTCCCCGTATCGGTCGAGACCAACTGATACCCACCTCTCTGAGGCTAAAAGAATCCTCCGATACATTAAGGGAACCATTAACTTGGGGATCCGTATCCGAAGAATTCTGTTTTGAACTAATAGCTTTTTCAGACGCCGACGCTAGGATGCTTAGATTCACGAAAAAGTACTTCAGGAGCATTACAATTTCTTGGTGACAAACTGGTGTCATGGCAATCGAAGAATCGGATTGTACATCAGCCGCTTTCATCAATCAAGCAGAATATGTAGCCATGTCGGGCGCTGTGCCTCGTCATTTGGATGCGAACACAACTCAAAGACTATGGTTACGTATTTGACAGAATCCCAATGTACAGCGACAATCTGAGTGTGCTATATACATGCGCAACTCAGTTCAACATTCAAAATCAAAGCACATCGATCTTCGATATGATTTCATCAAGGATCACGTGGAACAGGGTACAGTTGAATTATACTTCGTGGGTACTGAATACCAATTGGCAGATCTTCTCACCAAAGCCTTAGCTCCTGCTAGGTTTAATGAGTTGGTCCACCGGATTGGTATGAGGTGTTTGACTCCAGAGGAACTGGATAAACTTTTAAAACAGTCTTAAAACCAGTCAAACACCAAAACCTCTTTTGTAAATATTTTTCAAAAACAAAATACAAAAATATAAAATCTGATAAAACAACAAAAATATTCTTCTATCTAAATTTCTTTTCACATGGCAAGTACAATTCTTCCGTCAACACTATAATCTTTCAAAATTCAGTATTTTTTCGATCAAGTGTTGGGGCGAGAAAACAAATATTGTTTCCGGTTTCATAAAAACTTGTACTTGCATGTTATCTTATCCCGGTTGTTTCTTTATTAATGGTGGACACATTTCTGGTTTACTGACACTCCTCGGACTAAAATTAATAAAACTTCATTATTTCTTAAGTCAAGGGGGAGTGTCGTCATGTTTCTTTCCAAAAATCTTTCGTTTGGTAATTAAAATGGAAGTTATAGGTAGTGGTTGTAAATGATTAAGGTGGAGGGACTAACACTGTCAAAAGCTCAAACTCTTTTCTAACAAAACTCCTCCACCAAACAAATATTTCACATTTATTACAACATTTATTATTTTGTAGGATCGTGAATATTATGTTGTTTGATGATTCGGGTGGTCTAGGATGATGATAGTATATGAATGCCATGGTTAGAGAGATGAAGAGAGTAGAGAGGGAATTCTAGAGAGATAAACAAAAGTGTAGAATATTAGATTAGAACTTCCAACCCACTACCTTGGAAGGTAGAGGGTATTTATAGGTTACAAACTAAACGCTCTGGCGACGCCTGTGGATCGTGCATATGGGTAAAGACCCGTCCTTCCTCCACGGTGTTACACTACGCTAAACTAAGCTAATAACTAACTAATAAAACAGCTAAATAACGTAAATAATGACACGTCTACGAGCTAACATATGCTAGACCATAATTGGGGTGACCGACACTTTAACATGGAATTTTCTAATTCCTAACAATCTCCCCCTAAGGGAGGTCACCCCATGATTTACATTTTAAATCCTAGCATTCTATTCTTGGTTCTCGCTGAGCTCGTAGACTTCAATTCTTCAATGTCCGATTCTTTGTGCTTTGTAGTGACACTTCATAGTCCGATTATTTTGTACTTTCGTGGAGGTCTTTGAATGATCAACATCTTTGATGATCTTGAGCTTTATTTGAGATCATCACCACATAAATCTCGGATCATCCATAGTTGTGTTGCCTTCATGTGATGTTGTGACTTTTGGACCCACATGCTCACACTTTCAGGATCATGACATCTTTCCATCGAGTAGCGAAGCTTTATCGGCTCATGATATTTGCAAGGGCGTGCGGAAACATAGTATAAAATATCGTGAGCGTGTTCGAGATATGCACAAGTCATGATTTCTTCAATTAAGTGTGGATGCCGTGAGCATGCGGCTTTGGATTGACTCCTCAATTCTCGATACCTACAACCGTCCAAATGTGCCTGCAAACAACAGTTAGCAATAAAGCTCACGAAAGTGTCTTTGATCACTTTCGTTGAATTGAGGTACACGCCCACGGTTCCCCATTGATCGTAAGACAAGTACTGGTGATCGTATAATTCAAGAATCTCCTTGACGGTTTTCGCAACTGTTCTAGCCGTTCTCAAACCGGAGCGTCTCAAAGAAGACAACACGGAGTGAGTGAACCAGCGAATTGAGATTTACTGATTGATAGAAAATGATTCGAAAATAATCGCGTATTGCTTAAGAGAAAGTTTTGCAATACGACGAAGGTTTTATAAGAAAAATCAATTTTCAATCATAAATACCCTTTTAATTTAGAAAGATTATACACATCGATGTGCTAGAGAAAAGAATTTTGAGCACAATCTAATCGTTTTTCAAAGGTATCCGCAATCCATTTCTGGACCAAGGTTGATTAAAGAATGAATCGCCCCATCGTTTCTATCCAGTTGTCACAAGTTTGATCTTTAGAAAAGATCTCACATGTCACCCACCGAGAGCTTGTTTGATGTTGGCTCTAGAAGGATTTCCATCTTCATTGTGAATATATTTACATATCACTCGGATGTTCTGCAATACCACAAGGATAATGCGTAGGACTCTTAATATATACTTACTTTCCACATTGTGTGAAACAGGAAGTCTTCATTAATTTTGTGTCCTAATGAGATATTGTGGATGATCTCTTGACTCTAGACTCAATAGTGCACATTTGGTTCCTATGCCGAGACTAGAGAGGTCGATAGATTATGTAAGTTCCCCGTGAGAATGAAACAAGCCCTTTTAAGAGGAACTTGAGTAGCTTGGGAAGTTTAGTGCAGGCGTCCACGGGTCCATGACGTCTTGTCATCAATACCCAGTTACCTTAGTAACCACCGTAGCATATGTATTGAACCCGTTTACTGCCCTAAGGTTGAATTATTGGAGGGCTATTTCTTTTCACCCTTTTCACATTCAATTATTTTCATTCTTCAACCCCTTCAGTGCTACCGAGACTTCATTACTAGAACCTTGTTGGGTTTATTCCAGTTCTAGCTCTATCTCATTCCGCACTCTTCCCATATTCTCATTTTTCTCCTTTTTTCAACATACCTAAGGACTCTACACTATCTAGTGGATTGTCCCTAGGTAGATCCCTCCGGCTCTGGCGGATCGTGGGAACAATAATACTAACCTCACCATCCTCATACATAAAGTAAGGTCGGTCTTTTGGTACGTTCATTCTTCCTGAAACCAATTGAAAAATCATTTGGAAAAACAATCAAGGTACTTGTGATATGAGATCAAAGCATTTTGTACCTTAATAGTTTTGATCATTTAGAAAACCCCCCCTCAACATGTGCATATGATTTAGAAATTGTTTAGCACATGGAGGCAAGAGGACTTTGAAATATTTTCTTTGATCACAATTTTCATAGAAAAAGCCATTTGATTTTCTTGGTAAATTCTCCCCCTCAATATGTGCATAGGATATTTGAAATCATTTTATCACATAGAGGCAAGAGTTCATTTGAAGCACTTCCACGATCACAAAAGCCATTAAGAAACCATTAGAAAATCAATCAAGATACTTTAGGTTGAAACATATAAATCTTTGTACCTTGATAGTTTATTTGCTCCCCCTCAATATGTGCTTCGAGATTCGAAAGCGTTTAGCACATATGAGAGAGCAGCCTGCACAATTGAATCAAAACAATCACCTTTTATCAAATTTCATTATTAAATCACAAATTCTCCCCCGATCAAAAATATCAAACCCTTTGAGATTTTGGATCCCAAGTGATTTAACAGGGTTTAGAAAACATGGGAGAACTTATGGCCTTGTTTAAATACTCATCTAGTTTTATAAATCCTCAACATGTGCATTGTGTATTTGAAATCGTTTGGCACATGGAGGCGGGAGTGCCTATAAAGGACTAAAACCAATTCCATTTAAACAAATAAGAGATTTAAATCACTATCTCTCCCCCGATAAAAAAAATATCAAACCATTTGAGATTTGTGATCCCAATTGATTTAAATCATTTAGAAAATTTTGGGGAAAGACGTGGCAAGATTTAATTTTGAAAAATGACAGATAAGGACCAATTTAAGACATTAAAGATTGTTAGTGTCGGGTATGATTGTTTTAAGAGATCTTTAAGAAAAATAAAACAATTTCACAATCAAACAAGAACAGAAAAATTTCATTTTGAAAGACCTTGATTCAAAAGAAAATCATACCATGACATAACATTAAATCTTTAGATCACCACATTTTAACGCATAAACGGAACTTTTGTAAAGTAATATCGTTTGAAAATATTTTATTTTAAATCACTCTCCCCCTCAATCCATGACAGAAGTCGATGATTGAGTGACTTAAGTTTTGATAAAATGAAGTCCGGTGATTTTCAAAGATTAACTCAATAAATTTTCAAAACAATATTTTCCATTTTCAAAACAATTTATTCAAATTTTTCAAAATTGTTTAAAAATGGTATCCTGCACAAAGATACGTTAGGTGGTTGAGAAGCTTTTGTTGATGTTGTAGGGCTGGAAGAAAAATCGTCTGCGATGCAGAGACTTCTACGTTGCATTTTAATGCCAACCGAGGTCAAATTAAGCTACGTCTTCAATCACTTGAAGAAAACCATTTGCCGATGCGTGAGACCTCTTACGTTTCATTCATGCCAACTCTCCATAGAAGTCCAATTAAGCTCCGTTTCTTCATTTGTCAACCCAAGATATAGTTACCCTTTCCTTTCGCATCCAATCATCTTAAATTGTGGGATCCGGATCGAAAATTCTTATATACCAATATACCAGCATACGTTAGTGAACACACATACAAATATATGGTGGTCGACATCACCCAAACAACAATCGACTAATAAAAGTCAATGTAACATATCAATCAGATCATTTAAATGTATGGGAAAAATGTGTACATCAAACTCTAATCATCTAATCCTAGCAATCATATCCTAGGCACCTAGTCCTTCAACATAGGTTAACATCATTTTAATTAAGCATATTAGGATAATTAAGAAAGCCCGTTAGATGATATAAATTTGAAAACATTCTCCCCTCAATCAATGACTCATTTTCTTAAAAAGTTAAGTCATTGATTGAGTTTGCAAATTTTATAACAACTCTGAATCTGAAAGATCTTAAAAGCAACTCATTTACCACCATTTTGAAAACAACAAATATTTTTCTGAAGAATTTTAGACGGAAAAACATTTGTGTGGAACAGCAGTCCTTCGACATACTTTCCTCAATATATTTTAGGATAAGTGCACGAAATATTTGAAAATTGGTTTAGCGCCGCACTTTCCTTTCTTTAAAGAGCGGGTTGCTATCTGAAATAATAGCAAGCCATAGTTTAAGCACTGTTAAGCCTCAAAATAATCAAGAAGCCATATTTTGAGAAATGTTTTGGAAAAGAATATTTACACCTCCTGCTCGAACTTCATCTATGGTCCCGTGCCATGATTGAATGACATTTCTAAGACCGTAGATGTTATCGATACCAGAAGACATGTCTTGGAAAACATATTTTTGGTATTTTTCAAATTTTCTGATTTTTATGGGTTTTTGAAGGTTTTATATTTTTCTATTTTGTTTTTGTTGGTTTTCTATTTTTGTATTTTGCTTTTTGATAAATATATACACAGATAGAGTAGATGATATAGTAAAAGAAGATGATGGTACGAGTACCGAGATAAGGATATCAGCAAAGACGTCGTAGAAGATAGAAATCGTCATCTCTTAAACTTCCACCACCAAAGCTTCCGAGGCTCCAGAATAGAAGATAGAACATGAGCCTTTGAGTAAGAGAGACTTTGGTAGCTTCCCCAAACCCGAAAATCCTTATGTTGAGCAGATTCAAGCTCTATTTCAAGCTTACTTTAGCCAGGTGCACAAAGAAGCACACCATTATCATTGATCCCGCTGCTCCTTTTAAGAATAATCACCGTGATTCTTCGTTTGAGGTTATATCATCCAATAGAACAACAGCAACGTATCATCCCACATTTAAATAATCTTCTCAAATTCCTTTTTCACTGAAGTCAGAAGCAATTCGTTCCAAAAGGTGTTAAGAGACCACTTCCCCACGTAGTTGAATTGATGCACAATCTTAGACTAGAGCTCGCGAACCCGAATACACATATACCGGAAGACAGAGAAACTTATACCATCGAAGTAGCAGATTAAGTCCGATAGCCAAAGAATAACCCCAATGTATACTTTTCTCTCCCCCTAAAGAAAGTGTATGAAGCTCAAGAACCCGAGGTACCCGAATGCCCAAAGAGAGAATAACCGATAACATTGAAGAAGCAGGCCGAATCACCGATTATCTCTCATGATTTCAACTCCGTAATAAGTGATTATATCTCCAATCAATGATTAAGCCCTCAAGTAAAACAAATGAGCATCCCAATGTACACAATCTCTCTCCCCTGATGATTGTGATAACATCAAAATCATCACACACTTGTATACCTCATCTCTAAACTAACTCTTCCATCTCTTCCCCACATAGTTGGAATAAGAACACTAAACGCCATGAGTCAAACCTTGAGTTTCTCTGCGGTAATGACAATAGTCTTCCTGGGATATCTTCAATCACTTAGAAGTATTAAGTTCATCAAGTTTACTCGCTAGCTACTTGTCTCCTTCCCCTTGCGGTTTTGATAATTTCGTAATCAATAATCGTAAGCCCAGATACTTGAAATTTTTTGAGAAGAACAACATAAGCTCAGATGTATCTGTGAGAATCAACTTGCTGAAGAAACAGAATGAGCAAGTCTAATTGGGGATTAAATCTGGCTTTACACTCTCCCCAAATTAGTGCTCTCCCCTAAACCGACAATCTTTTAATAAATGCCCAAAATAAGAAGAAGTCTTTTGATAATCAAATGCAACTCGTCATAAAGTCTTCTAACATACAGCAGAAAATGTAGAACCGAATGTAGACTCGACCTTCTTCTAGATTGTCCATTTGGGGAATAGGAAGTTAAAATCTTCATCTCACCAAATGCGTTCCAATTACTTTATATGTAGCAAATCTCCTTAACTAAAATCCCTCCCAATCAAACAAGAACAGAGAGATGTTCATCAAAGAAATCAGCCCAGCAACTAGAAGCACTTTGTCATTAAACTCATCAATCCGTATGAAGATGTCAACCAACGGCTCTTAAAAAGAAACTCCAATTAAAGATGACCCGATAAGAAGAAGCTCGGTTCTTACATGAGTTTGGAGCCGTTTGACCATTAATTCTCAGAAATCAATCAACCATGCAGAAAATTCACACTTCTTCTCCCCCTCAAGAAAGGCATACGGAGATGCCATTCTTGATTAAGCAAGTGAATATCTTCAACAATGTAGTCTATTCACACTTCCCCCCGAAAATTAGCAATGTGATGTCGCCATCGTCATTATAGTTGAGCAAGTGGAATAAGAAAACAATCAACATTAGCCCGGTTCACTTGATAACCGAAAGCGGAAAAAAAGTATGAAGCATGTTGAAGGGAATGGTCATAATAGAGAAGATTTCTTCTTCGTAAGATAAAGCGCACTACACGCATACTTTTCTTTCTTTAGAGAACGAGGCATGAATGCTGTGTTCATACATCATAAGAAGATTTCTCTTCTTCGAAGATAAAGCGCGACCACTTACACTTTTCTTTTCTTTAGAGAACGGGCATGAATGTTGTGTTCATACGTCATAATCTCTCTCTTTTCATCATCTCCTGGCAAAACATGTAATCATCACCATTATCATTCATTAGGCTCTTTGTCGTGATAGTTGAT
>OU343216.1:183351986-183407653 GCA_910596185.1 Chrysanthemum makinoi
TTATTTATTTATTTATTTATTTATTTATTTTTTAGTTGTGTGTGTAGTGTTTAATTTATGTCAGGTGTGTAGTTGTTTAATTTGGTGTGATATAGTATAGTGTATTTAATTTGTGTAGTGTTTTTATATGTATAATGTATTTAATTGTGTAGTGTTTTTATATGATATTTATTTTACGTTATGCTTTTTAATTGTGTATTTGTTTCCATTTAATTAAACAATAACAATAAAACATTAAACAAGTAAAACAACAAATGTTTTCAATATTAAAATGAAATCTACTCCACATGAAGATTATTAATGTCATCTATAAGCTCATAGAGTATTCCACTCGGCTGACATGCGTGATCAACTGGATTTCTTGCCAATTCCAGTGATGCCTCCAACGCCTTTATTTTTGCCTCCAACAAATTGTTTTCAGCCAATAGCATGTTGATCGTTAAAGTATCTTTAGTTTCGCAGCTTTGAGTTAATGCGTTGAAGAGGCTTCACCAAAGTACTTTTGTTGAAATATTTCCTTCCACATGAAGTATCGACACCTATAGTCTTTAGTCCCCTGGCCGTTACATAACGTAAACAATTATAAGAAATGTATTCTAAACAAACAAGTTATTGATATATTTATGCAAATAAGCAAATGTTTAATTATTTACCTTTGAAGGCCACGATAATACTTCTCGACCACAAGTTTTGGGCTTGTGAGATGTTCTTTCAATAATTAATCCACGTTGACAACGACACAAGTAAGGATTTTCTTGTTGCATCTGGCCAAAAGAATTTGTACAATTATTCTCAACATAAATTAGTAATATCATGGTTCACAAAATTAGAAGCTTCCAATACATAAATAACCAATCTTGTTATAGATTAATAGTTGATACATGGTTCACAAAATTACAATATAACTAGAAACTAAGATCAATCACGCCCGAGGCGTAGTCGTTCCAATGATGCTGCCATCATCCCACACGAGACTCTAACTCTGAAATGAGTCTCCTCAATCCGCCAATTCGTCAGCCGCTAACGCCAGACGGTCAGAATAAAAGATGAGGAAGAACCGGAGGACGGTGTATAAAATTGTCCTCATCCGGCACCGGAGATATAGCCGGAGAGGGAGGCACATAAGATAGTGAAGAAGAAAGCACATAACTGGACTCTCAACACGAAGCGGGTGCGTGGTTGACACAATGAATGTCCCTCCATCTGAATGTCATCCATTCCTAGTCACAAAGATGAGGAAGAACCTGAGCAGAGCGTAAATCAACAAAAGATGACGAAGTCGTTTGCTATAAATCAAGAATCGCTCATATGCGTGTTTTGTCATTTACAATATAAATCAGAATCATCTATATACATGTTGTGTCATTTACAATATAAATCAAGCACGCCTATGGCAAGAGCTCGATAGCCACAATTTCCATCACCCTCCACGCAAAGATCCCCATGATCCAAATCGGAAAAAAAGCTGGAATTTCTCATACAATATTCGCTAAAGTAACTGGAACGCATAAGTGGTGTCTTAAGTCGCCTCGCTAGGTCCTTCGTTAGGTCCTTCCTTCGCTTAAGTCTTGGAAGTTAAGGCTCTCCCACATAAGAACCGTGTCTCGCAGATTCTTTATTTACTCTCTGGACTTTTTAGGTTTTGTGTAGCTTCGCGGTGCCTTGTGGGGGTTCTTCGTTCAAATCCGGGAGATTTGGTTTAGACTTGGATTTTTTGTCCTTTGCGCTCGGACGTCCACGATTACTTTCTTTAACAGGAGTTGTTGGGTCAATGCATACAGGCATTCAGAGATATACCTCTGGCATGTTTAACATATTTTTTGACAAACGACGATGCTCGTATAAACACTTTGGAATTTCTCAGACGTCATCTTGACAAGAAAATATTCAGGGCTCTTCAAGCCCTTGAGGCTCTTGAGGATATTCCGTGCTCATCAGGCTCTTGAGTATTTCGGACAACAAAGCCGTGGAACGCTTAGTGTTCTCCAAAAATTATCAACAAAATCGCTGAATTGGCAATCCTGTATTCGAAAAAAGGAAATAGTTAAAATTATCGGTATTGACGGGAAGAATAACTTGATAGGCATAAATTTTAAAGTACATACCATTTGCTTGAAGCCAATACAGTTGGTGATAGCATGGTAAACCATACACTAACCGCGATCTGATGACCACATGCATGTGGTCAACATCCCGCTTACTTTCTGCTGTAGTATGAGCCTTTAAAGCATCCATTGAAACATTATACCGCAATTTGTTAAATAGAGTGCTCTTACAAGCATGCAGTTTCTTGATTTTGCTTGTATTCAAAGAGGCTCGTACGCAGCCATAAGCAGCCTATAATCTTGTCAATCGAACACAACAACGGTCTAAGTTGGACGCGGTGGAGCCAAGTATAACTTCAACAGCGCGTGTTGACCCTCAACTCTACATGTTGTTGGGTCGGGGCTGCGATATTGATCGGTAATGTACGACTAATACAAACATGCGATCGTAACTGCATCCTCGCATTACAAAATATCTGGGAAAACATCACGAGAAAACAAAGAATTACTAAAGTGAAAACAACCAGTTAGTTATTTATTAAATAATAATAAAAAATGTATTATTAAATAACAATTCGAGTACCCTTTTTTCGGACCAATAAACCACGTAGGTGCTGATAATAATGCCCGAACACTTCTTCTGGTTGAGCCAATCATCGAATCCCATGTCAATCTAACGGACTCATACCTCTTTAACGTATCAAATTTGTTTCGCAATGCTTAAAGTAGCACATTTTTGATTGATATGCCATCGAGAGTAATCTGTTAGCTGTTTGGGAATTCTTCTCCAAGCATGCCCCCAACCAACGCTGCCAAATCTCTTGCCGGTGACGATAACCCGCGGGTAGTATTGTTCTTGTATCACCAACTTAACACATTCCAACACCCATTTGAAATTTGGCTATTTTTCCTTGTCCAAAAGCTAAACGCCATTGAGAATGTTGTGTTTGTTGGAGTAACCCCAACAACCTGTAAGAATGGCAGGTTTAAACATGTTGGTGTTGTATGTGGAGTCCATCGTAGCTAAAGATGATTTCGGATATGTTGTCCACATGGCATATGACGCCTGGGTGAACAAAAATATTTCATCGAGCTCATTTGTGTGGTCATTTATCCTAGGGTAATATGTATAACCTTTACGCCGCGAAATGTACTAAAAGCAACGCTTGTATCAAGTCAAATCACCACGACAATCGCGACGTATCTTTTCTTGTCCATTATACACCGTTTTAATGGTTGACACGTTATTTGGACCCATCTCTTTTATTGAAGAAAGTATAATTCGTGTGCTACACGCCGCTTTTGTCATCCGGCCTCACAAAACTAACTCACTATCTTTTAATCGCATGGCTCGTGAAAAACCATGCAACGAGTCCGAAAATTATGATTATGCCCCGGACACTTAACCTTCAATATCCAACCATTAAAACGTTTTATAAATTTTGCTAGTAATCTGAATGGGCAATTACATTTGTCGGTACTAGTCTGCCGTTGAAGTTCATCTTCTAAACCTTCACGTGAAGACGTCCCATGTCTAGAACACAAAAATTGATAGAGTACTTATAGCCCCTATCTGTTTTACTTTTTCCAATAACAATAACAAAACGTCGATTCAGTATTAGATCGCACTCCATTAATTAAATCAACTTGATCTAGAAACCTATACAATATAAAAACACAACAACCTTTTTATTAATACATTTTCTTAAAAAACTTTATAAAAAACGTTTTCTTATAAAACTTTTTATAAATACTTTTATAAATACTTTTTGTAAATATTTAAAAAATACTTTTAATAACTTTTTTGTAAATACATGTTTTCATCTAAAACTTTTACTTTTAAAAAAGTTTATTAACAATTTTAAAAAAGTTTGTAAAAAAAAAGTTTTCTTAATAACTCTATTCTTTTTTTTTGAAACTATTAAAAAAAAAACGTTATTAAAAACGCGTTTTTATTACTTTTACGTTATTAAAACCGCGTTTTTAGACGCGTGCATTTTTTGTGGGTATACGTGTGTGGTTCTCGAACGTTTATGCGTGTTTCTTTCTCTACCAATTGATCGCACATGGGTAGGTAGTTATTATCTCTTCTCTCTACCGTCAAACGTAAACTCTCACTTTTTGCATCTAACAATCTCTCTCTCTAAAGTTTTAGATCTAAATTTGTATCTAACAAGTATTTTACTTGTTAGATTGTTGATGATGTGGTTGTAGTGGTGAGGCTGTGGTGGTTTACGTATGTTACGTTGTTAAGTTTTTAGATCTAAAACTTTTTTTAGATCTAAAACGTATATGTTGTTGAAAAGATCATGGGTTTGTAAAAAAGTTAAATTTTGTTATTTTCTTAAAAGAATGCTTCGTTGTTAAAAAAAACTAATTTTTGGTAGTGGTGATCTTGTGGTGGTTTACGTATGTTACGTTGTTAAGTTTTAGATCTAAAACTTTTTTAGATCTAAAACTTTTTAGATCTAAATTTTTTTGATCTAAACCTTTGTAAAAAAAGGTTATCTTTGTTTATTTTCTTAAAAAATAATTAGATGTTGTGATGTTGGTGATGATGTGGTGGTTAGGTAAGTGGTGGTACTTGTGGTACTGGTGGTTCACGTAATATTCGTTGTTAAGTTTTAGATCTAAAACTTTTTAGATCTAAAACGTTATACGTTGTTAAAAAGATCATGAGGTTTGTTAAAAAAAAACGTTAAATTTTGTGATTTTCTTAAAAAGAATGCCGTTGTTAAAAAACTAATTTTTTTTTGTAGTGGTTATCTTTGTGGTGGTTTCGTATGTTACGTTGTTAAGTTTTTAGATCTAAAACTTTTTTAGATCTAAAACTTTAGATCTAAACTTTTGTAAAAAAGGTTAAATTTGTTTATTATCTTAAAAATAAATAGATCTAAAATATTGATGTGTCTAAATTGAAATGTTGTGGTGGTTTACGATGTTACTTTGTTAAAGTTTTTAGATCTAAAACTTTTTTTTGTAGTGATGATGTTGGTGATGCAGTTTTGGTTACATTATGTTTTAAAATTAAAAACTCTTTTTAAGTTTTTTTAAAAATCATCATTGCCTTTTAGATCTAAAAACTCTTGTTTGTATGTTTGTTTTGCGGGTTTGCTGCGCTGGAGGACCCTTTTGGTGGGCAAAGCCCATGTTATACTTGGCGAGGCACCCACGTTTTTGTGCATTACTGGATGGTAAAGTGATTCACTTGCAGAATGTAATGAATAAAACTTTGTTTTTATATAAAAAATTTCATTCTTGGATGGTAAAGTGACCATTCAAGTCATTTTGCCTTTAATGAAATAAAAGGCAACGATGATTTTTTAAAAAAAACTTAAAAAGAGTTTTGGCGAGGCAAGATTTCATCAACATGAGCTATAAAGCTAATAATCTGATAAGTTGTTTACCTCTTGTGTGTTAAATGGTGATTAGACATGGTGGTTGATTGTTGTTGATGATGGACCCTAGTTGTTGATCTGGACCACTGATTGTTGTTGTTGCTTTCACCGGATTATATGGGGTACTGCCTGGGATTATGTTGTTGTTGGTGTTGTTTCCGGACCCTGGTATTGTTGTTGGTGTTGTTTGCTCACGCAGTATTGTTGGCCTAGGATTATGTTGTTGTTGGTGTTGTTTGGACCACTGGTATTGTTGTGGTGTTGTTGCTTCACCATTATTGTTGTTTGTGTTGTTGCTATCACCGGTTGTTGTTGGTGTTGTTGGTGTTGTTTCTTTCATATGGGGTGGTAACTTTGTGAGAATCTTGTACTTGTGAACTTTTGAGAATCTTAGTACAGAATGAACTTTTGATGGTAACTTGTGAGAATCATGTTCAAAACGTGTAACTTGTGTAACTTGTGAAACCTGTGAAACTAGTGAGTCTTGTGCTTGTGCGATTTTGTGAGGCTTGTGCAGATTTGTGAGGCTTGTGCAGGTTTTGTGAGGAGTCAGTTTTATGCGATTCATGTGGAACTGGTGACTTTGTGCTGCTTTGTGACTAAAACTTTTCGAAATGATGATGATTATTGAGCCTAAAAACTTTAAAAACTTTCCGAGGCGATGATGATAAAAATCGAATGGACGGTAAAGTGAGATCAAATCTCACTTTGCAACCTTCGGGTTTGAGCCTAAAATTTTCCGAGCGATGATGATTTTTGAGCCTAAAACTTTCAGATGATGAAAACGAATGGACGACAAAGTGGGATAAAATCTCACACTGCAACCTTGAACGAGCCTCAAAAATTTTCGACTACGGTTTTTAAAATTTTAAAACTGCATTCGCAGCAAAAAGAAGTTGTATAACCAAAAAAACTTGTAAAATTGTAAAACCAAAGAAGAAGTTGTAAAAAAGTGGTATAACTTATAAAAAAACTGTAACAAAAATGTAAAAAGAAACAATGTAAAAAATTTGTATAAAAAACTTGTAAAAAAATAAGTGGTATAAGTGGTAAAAAAATAAGTTGTAGAAAAACATGGCGGAAATCGAGCCAATCATTGATACAATGATTGGATACTAATGATTGGCACGGAAGCCAGGAAAAAATTCAGATACCCACCTCACATGGGGTGCCTGCATAGGAGGACAGCCTTATGCAGGAACTTTACGTTCTCAGGCACCTCAAATAGTGGGTCCCCTTCCGATGCGGGGCTGTACTTTTTTTTTTTTTTTTTTATATATATTTTGTGTGTGTAGTGTTTAATTTGGGTATATTGTATAGTGTATTATTTAATTTAAGTAGTTTTTATATGTATAGTGTATTTAATTGTGTAGTGTTATGATATTTATTTTACGTTATGCTTTTTAATTGTATGTTTGTTGTTTCCATTTAATTAATTAAACAATAACAATAAAACATTAAACAAGTAAAACAACAATGTTTTTAATATTACAACGAAATCTACTCCACATGAAGATTATTAATGTCATCTATAAGCTCATAGAGTATTCCACTCGGTTGACATGCGTGATCAACTGGATTTCTTGCCAATTCCAGTGATGCCTCCAACGCTATTTTCCTAAACAAATTGTTTTCAATATGCATGTTGATCGTTGTATCTTTAGGTTCGCAGTTTGAGCACTGCGTTGAAGAAGAGGCTTCACCAAAGTACTTTTGTTGAAATATTTCCTTCCACATGAAGTATCGACACCCATAGTCTTTAGTCCCTGGTTGTTGTTACATGACAAACAATTATAAGAAATGTATTCTAAACAAACAAGTTATTGATATATTTACGCAAATAAGCAAACGTTTAATTATTTACCTTTTGAGAAAGGACATACATAATACTTGACCCACAAGTTTTGGGCTTGTGGGATGTTCTTTCAGTATTAATCCACGTTGACAACGACACAAGTAAGGATTTTGTTGTTGCATCTGGCCAAAAGAATTTGTATAATTATTCACAACATAAATTACTAATATCATGGTTCACAAAATTAGAAGCTTTGAATACATAAATAACCAATCTTGTTATAGATTAATAGTTGATACATGGTTCACAAAATTACAATATAACTTGAAACTAAGATCAATCGCGAGGCGTAGTCATCCATGATGCTTTATCTGTCCCACACGAGACTCTAACTCAAATCGTCTCCTCAATCCGTCAATCTCTCGCTGTATTCTCGTCCAGCGAGGCGAGCAGTAACAAAAGATGAGGAAGAACCAGAGGACGGTGTATAAAATTGTCCTCATCTGCAGTGGAGATATAGATGGAGAGGGGAGGCACATAAGATTGAAAGAAAGCACATAATCTGGACTCTCAAACGGCGGGTGTGTGGTTGACACAATTAATGTCCCTCCACTGAATGTCATCCGATTCCTGTAACAAAAGATGAGGAAGAACCGGAGCAGGAGCAGAAATGTGACAATCCGTACTTTCAGGTCATTTCTCGACACGATGCATGTCTCATTATTTCAACATTTATGGTAAACTTGGTTTACTTGTTTCAAATTCGCGTAACCTTGGAGGTTTAGCGGCGAATTCATGATCATGACATCACGTACATTTCAAATGGACTATGATTAGTACAACTCATTGACATCATGTGCATATCATTCATTCATTCACGACATTTCATTTCCTATTTTACGCGTGATTTTTATGTTTAATAATTTTTATCGCGTGAGTTTTTATTTTGTACCTTTAAACCGTTACTTTCAAAAATGATCCCGAGGTATTTTTAAACTCTCATTTAGTTTGTAAAAAAACTATATTTTTAGTTTTCCTAAAGTTTCAAATTTATTTGGTATATTAATCGTTAAAATTTAATTATTTCGTCGTTTTTCTTAAAAACTACTCGATAATTTATATATCACTCAAATTTCACAAGGAAAGTATTTTTACAATTTTTATCATCTCAATACACTCTATTTTGACTTAATAAAAAGTTACTTGCACCAAAAATTCCCATTTGCTTATACTTGTACATTTTTACAATTTACTTACTTTTTATACAAGTTTCTACGAATACATACAAGTTACAATTTTAAAAAAAAAAAAAAAAAAAAAATATATAATGGGAGACAACCCTCCCCCAAAAACCGGCCAAGGGGGAGGGTGAGTCTTAATTGTGGTATGGTTTTCTTACTACTTTGTCTTGTTAATAATTCACACAAGTTACATAAAGTCTAACACTCAAAATCACTTCACATACATCTCAATTTTTCTCAAAGTGTTAAACACAAAAACTCTCTCTTCTTTGGCTCCATAGAACCGGCCATATAGCAAGCTCACAAGGGATCAAAATTTTCTTCAAGTCCAAGTGTTATTAACAACCTAGATCATATCCTTTTCATGGTTTTGAAATAAAAACCAAGGATATTTAAGTTAATCCTTTGTTACTTACACCTCTTCACTTGCACTAGTAAGCATATTCTTATCATTTTTATGTTTCCTCTTCATTTTCATGTGTTCCTTTTCATTTTTGGAGCTTATATGCATGTATTGTGATTTATACCATTTATTTCAAGATTTTAGAAGTTATATATATTTATAGTCATCCTATAATTACTCCCATGGTATTCTTTGGTCTTGATGGTGATTAGGAACCCATGACACCCTAAGAAGGTGTATGGTAGGATTAGATTAGTTTTGGAGTTGATTTGAAGGGATTAGAATAGGTTTTGTCCGTGAAAAACTATTTTCGATAACTATATTTTGTGTTCTGTCCTTAAATCGAATTTCTGGAAAAACCAACAGATGGTACGAAAGTTTGGCCTTGATTTTTAGAAAATATACTTTAAAACGAATCCGTGGCGGCTTGAACGGATAAAAACGGACTTATAACGAAGCGTGGTGAATTTTTTAAAGTTTGACGACGAAATGTATTTTTTTCAGAAAAATCAGCTTGCTGTTTTCATTATTTCGTCAAAAACAGCCTTAAGCTTCACAAATTATTTCGACTTCTCAAAAATATATTAGTTTACCGATCTGAGGCTAAGGACATATAAAACGTGGAAACGGTTTGAAACGACAAATATATGACTTTTTCATAAACTTGCGTAACTAATTTTCTGCACAATTAGCAAAAACCACCATCTTTAACCCTTAATATCTTTATGATCGAGACCTTTTGGACGAAAACTCCTGAACTGAAACTTTTAGATATCGATACAAACTTTCCAAAACCGTCGATTTCGTTTCTCTACGATCAGCGTGTATGTTTTACGATTGTTTTTCGGAGCCATTTTTTTAATTTCACGATTTTTCCGGCGACATTGTTTTGCGACGAAAAGTGGTAATTTCACCAAAAATCATTATAAAACCATTGTAGGATGACATTTTGACGTAAAAACATGTAAAGTGATTTTTGGTTGGTCAAGACGTCAAAAGAGTATTTTTTCGACGACGAGTAATATTTTCAAAAGATCGTAAATGGTATAAATAACATATCAAGTGCATGCATAACATTACATTGCAATTCATGACATATCATTTCATTGATAATAGGTCGGTTGAGCATCACTTTAAACCTCGGTGTACTCACATTTGCCATTATTCAGGTTTATCCAGTGAGTTTTCATAGCCCCGTTTTTACATGCTTTTGATTATTTTCAAACCCATGGGGGAGAATACATTGCACTACATTTTCTTTTATGCGATACCAAGTATGTTAAATTCATTACATTGCTTAAGTTACCTCATTTGCCAATATTGAAAGTCCCCATTTCCTGAACATGAACCGTTAATCATTGAAGCGAGGATGAGTGGATAGATCTATCGAGGGTGACGCCTCCATCCGGATTGGTGAATCCCAACGGAAAGCGGATGCATTTCATTTGATTTCATTACGAGTTGTGCGGCAAACACTCGTGGAGGGGCATACATAATGATCATCTAGTTTGAGTCATGGGCTTAAGGCAATTGTAACATTATTTTTACTTGACTTGATTGTCATGCCTGATCTATACTTGTGTAGTCGTATAAAACATTTACATAAACCTATGATTTCTCACCAACATTATTGTTGACGTTTTTAGCAATGTATTTTTAGGTAAGCGAGGCATTATCATCATGACATGGTTTAGGGACCTACATTTTGAGTCGTGGTGTCGACTTACATTATGTACATTATGGCACTTTATTTCAAAACATCGTTTGGATTTGTAACATATTTGTATTTCCTTAAACTTGTTAAACCTTTTGGGACCGATGTTGTACTCTGATTATGTTTTTATGATATATCCAACGATGTGTTTATAAAACGACACTTTAGGTCGTTCAATATAACTGTGATGTGGTGCTATGACGGTCATTGCCCGGGAATTCCATTCATTTTAAAAAATGTAAATTGGGGTGTGATGATTGGTACGAGCTACAGCTTATAGAGAACTAGGTTGCATCATTGACCCTAGACTATAGCTACATTATCATAGCATCTCATCATTTCATCATAGTACATATTCATGTTTTCATGCGGATTCACTTACACTTTATTCGAGATTATTTACATTTATTTCACATCGGTTTGTCACAGGATGTCTTGATTCACATCCCATCACCATATCATCGGACTCTGCTCTAGGATGATGTTCCAATAACCCCATCATGGATGAGGTTGCATCACATTCCACCGAGATCGTATCTTCCATTGGATCTACTCCAGTCTTTCCACCTATCATGACTGACACGGAGACCGAACCCTTCGAGAGGGCAGGTTGCACCCACTCCTCACGCTAAGCCCACCACGATCCACCAAAGCACCACTACTAGCACCATCATCACCATCTCCATCATATTTTCTTAGAGATCCTTTGCTCATTTACGGACTTGCCCCAAAAGCGTGCTCGTTTTGATATCCCTACACCACCATCATCGAGCCCGAGCCACCCGCTAGATTTGAGTTAGGCGAGTTCTAGGCAGTGAGGTTGTGGCTCGACTCTCTACCGAGGCATTAGGAGCCCGTATTGATAGTCGCCAGATCCAGATTGATAGTTTGACACTTACCGCTTGGAGAGTTGTCGGTAGATAGGATTGAGCCCATCGGTGGAGGTCGAGGGTTTGATACTAGGCAGGTTTGTATTGACTTATCTCATCGAGTATCTTTCAATTAGGCGCTAGAGGACAGGGGAGACTATTGCTTCTTGCAGGTTCAGTTGATGAGTTGAGGAGTTTGGTGGATAGTTTGGTTACTCGTGTTCACGATCTTCGTGATGGTCGATGAGCACCATGAGTGCCTTATGTAGACTTTTGTCATTGTATAGTTTTGACCATTATATTCCTAGTCACTGCAGGTGTGTGGACGTAGTTTAAAGAACTTGTTGTATTTTGGTTGTTGTACAAACAAATGTATCAAGTATTGACTCTACTATGTAGGAATGGTTATTATTATCTATGATATCGGTCCATGTAGGCCGAAATTTTCATGTATATTATCCACGTGTGTTGTGATTATATTTGTGATATTTCGCTATTGTTCCGTTGTGATTTCATTTATCTTTATGCATGATTGTGGTTGTGGATATATTTGTATGATGGTTGTTTCTACTTACGAGTTCTCATGATTGTTTCATCTTGTGATTTTGAAGAATTATGGCGCCTAAGAAAGCTACACCTTGAAATGACCCAGCGTAAATTCAAAAGTTGGTGAATGATAGCATTGCTAATGCTCTAAGAGTCGAAAGGGAAACAAGTTAGCGGTCGGCCGGGCTTCCGCTAGGCTAGCTAACCCGGTAATGCCGGAGGATCGGGGGTTAAGAAATGTTCGTACAAAGATTTCAAGAGTGGTGAACCCACTAAGTTTCAAGGTACCGAGGGAGCACCGCAATGGTAAGATGGTTTGAGAAATTGGAATCGGTGTTTTGCTTTGTAACCGTCCGGATGACAAGAAGGTCAAGTTGCCACAAGCACTTTTACTTGATGGAGCGTTGTCATGGTGGAATTCATATTTCAACCGATTGGTATGGAGAATGCTTTTAAGCTTACGTGAATTAAGGTCTTGGTGACTAAGAAGTTTTGTCCTCGAACGGAAATCAAAAGTTGGAGACGGAGTTCTATGAATTGGTAACCATTGGGTATGATATCGAAACATACATTCGGAGATTTCGAGAATTAGCCGCTATGCCCGTCGATGGTATCGGATAATGAAAAGTTGCTAGAGGCTTTTATCGAGGACTTCCGTGTCATTCAAGGAGATGTGACTTCATTTGATCCACAAACAATCGAGGAAGCTATTCGAGTGACTCAGAAATTGATGGCACAAGTGGTGAAGCGAGGCAAGTACACCACACCAATGGCAACAACAACAACCCAACAACCGTTTCAACAACAATCGGGGTAACTACAACAACAATAGCAACAACAACAAACGCAAGTGGGACACCAGGGGTAGAAATGCTACTCAACAACCGCCCAAGAGGCAAGAGGTTGCTAAGGCTTATGTTGCGGGACCAAAAGAAGGAAAAGGATATACGGAGTTTTGGCCGAAATGTAAGATGTTTGAGTCACCACAATCCGGTCGATGTCCGATCCGTGTGAAAATTGCAAGAAAGTTGGTCACCGTACTAGGGATTGCAAGGCACCACAGGTTACTTGTTTTGGTTAAGGGAAACCGGACACTACAAGAGGGATTGTAAGAAAGGAAAGAATCAAGCAAATCCGAATCAAGAAGGTTTGGCACGAGGAAGGGTTTACGCCATTGGAGGCGGAGAAGATAGGGAGGACCCGAATGTCATAACGGGTACGTTTCTTCTCAATAATCGTTACGCTTTTATTTGATTCGGGTGCCGATAAAAGTTTTGTGTCCAATGCATTTGCACCTTTGCTCAACATTAAGCCAACCACATTAGATACATCATACATTGTCGAATTAGCTAATGGTAATTTAGTTAGCACAAACACCATTGTCCGGGGTTGCACATTCAATTTTCTTAATCATCCCTTCAACATAGACCTCATGCCCGTAGATCTTGGTAGTTTTGACGCGTGCGTCATTGGCATGGATTGGTTATCTAAGCATCGTAAAAGATCATTTGTGATGAGAAAGTTGTTCATCTTCCCTATAACGCTAAACTTTGATTATTCGGGGAACGGCGGAACTCAACTTAGTATCATATCGTGCATCAAAACAGAGAAGTACATTAAGAAAGGTTGTCTTGCTTTCTTAGCTCATGTAACGAGAGAAAAGTCGGAGGAGAAGCGACTTGAAGATGTTCCTATTGTTCGTGAATTTTCTTAAGTATTTCCCGAGGATTTACACGACTTCCACCGGCAGCTGGCCAAGTAGAATTTCATATTGACTTAGTGCCCGCACCGATGAGCACCGTATCGCTTAGCACCATCCAAATGCAAGAGTTGTCTAATCAATTGCAAGAGCTTCTAGACAAAGGATTCATTAGGCCGAGTTCCTCGCCTTTGGGAGCACCGGTCTTGTTTGTGAAGAAGAAGGATGGATCCTTCCGAATGTGCATAGATTATCGAGCATTGAACAAGTTAACTGAAGAATCGCTACCCACTCCCGAATTGATGACTTGTTCGATCAGTTGCAAGGTTCTAGTATTTATTCCAAGATTGATCTTCGTCGGGTTATCATGCCGAAGTTCTGAGGATATTCAAAACAGTTAGAACACGTTACGGTCATTACGAAGTTTCAAGTGATGCCGCTTGATTGACTAATGCACTGCGGGTATTCATGGATCTCATGAATAGAGTTTGTAAGTCGTATTTGGACAAGTTTGTTATAGTGTTCATTGACGACATCTTGATCTACTCCAAGAACAAAGAAGAGCACGAAGAGCATTTAAGGATGATTTTAAGGCTACTCAAGAATGAGAAGTTGTATGCCAAGTTTTCTAAGTGTGATTTTTGGAACCACAAAGTGCAATTTCTTGGTCATGTCATTGATAGTCATGGACTACAAGTTGATTCCGCAAAGATTGAAGCCGTAAAAGATTGGGCTACTCCAACGAATCCTACGAAAATTCGACAATTTCTAGGACTAGCCGGGTATTACCGAAGGTTCATCAAGGTTTTTCAAGATAGCAAGACCTTTGACCAAGTTGACACGTAAAAACAAGAAGTACGATGGGGAAAGAAACAAGAAGTTGCTTTTCGCTTGTTGAACAAAAGCTTTGCGGTCGCCAATTTTGGCACTACCCAAAGGCATTGAGAACTTTGTTGTATATTGCGACGCTTCGCATAAAGGACTTGGGGCTGTTTTAATGCAAAACGAGAAGGTGATAGAGTATGCTTCTCGACAACTTAAGACTCATGAGAAGAACTACACAACTCATGATCTCGAGTTAGGAGCCGTAGTTTTGCGCTCAAGATTTGGAGACACTACCTCTATGGTACAAGTGCGCATGATGTTTACCGACCACAAGAGTTTGCAATATATTCTTGATCAGAAGGAGCTTAATATGAGGCAACGCCGTTGGTTGGAGTTACTCAGCGACTATGATTGTGAAATCAAGTATCACCCGGTAAAAGCCAATGTTGTGGCGATGCTCTTAGTCGGAAGAGGCCTAAACCTTTAAGAGTTCGCTCATGGGAATGACGATTATTTCTCCTTTACCGTCGAAAATCCATGAAGCACAAGTTGAAGCACTTAAGGAAGAGAATCGACCAAGTGAAAAACTTTATGGCATGCCCGAAAGCGCAAATGGTTTTGTGAAAAGAGCAGATGGAGTACTATGTTTCAAGGATAGAATGTGGATTCCATTGTATGGCGGAATACGAGAATTGATTATGCATGAGTCGCATAAGTCGAAGTATTCTATTCATCCAGGATCGGATAAGATGTATCAAGATCTTAAGAAGTTTATTGGTGGCCGAACATGAAAGCGGAATTGCCATGTCGTTAGCAAATGCCTTACCCGCGCTAAGGTAAAAGTTGAATATCGAAGCCTTCGTGATTACTCCAACAACCAGAAATTCCTCAATGGAAATGGGAACGCATTACAATGGACTTTGTTACTAAACTTCCTAAGACATCGGGAGGTTACGACGCTATTTGGGTAATTGTTGCTCGCCTTACCAAGTCACCATTTCATACGACGAGAGAGACTTATTCAATGGAGCAACTCACTAGACTTTATGTCAAGGAAATAGTCTCGAGGCACGGAGCACCAATTTCTATCATTTCCGATAGAGATAGTCGATTCACTTCAAACTTCTGGAATTCATTGCAAGATTCATTCGAACCAGTTAGAGATGAGCACGATATCACCCACAAACCGACGGTCAAAGTGAAAGGACCATTCAAACGTTAGAAGACATGCGAGGGCATGTGATTGATTTTGGCAATGGTTGGGCTAACCATTTGCCATTGATTGAATTCTCGTACAACAATAGTTATCACACCAGTATCAAGATGGCACCATTTGAGGCACCGTATGGTCGTAGTGCCGATGCTTGTTGGGCCGAGGTAGGAGACGCACAACTTCATCGGGTCCGTAAATGGTACGAAACCACGGAAAAGATTGTTCAAATTGCGTGATAGACCGTCGAACCGCAGGAGTCGAGTAAAAGTTATGCGGATGTTAGACGCAAGGATTTGGAATTTCAAGCGGGAGACAAAGTTATGTTGAAAGTATCGCCTTGGAAGAGCGCGGGTACGATTTGGAAAGCGCGGGAAGTTAAACCCGAGATACATTGGACCATTCAAGATTTTGAGCAGAGTTGGTCCTGTAGCTTATCGACTTGATCTTCCATCGTAACTCGGCCATGTGCACAACACGCTTCACGCTTCAAACTTGAAGAAGTGTCTTTCGGACGAATCGCTCGTTATTCCATTGGATGAAGTTCAATTGATTTTGATGACAAACTCAATTTTGTGGAAGAACCTCAGAGAAATCATGGACCGCGAGGTCAAGCAGTTGAAACAGAGTCGTATTCCTATTGCGAAAGTTCGTTGGAATTCTCGACGAGGTCCCGAGTTTACTGAAGCGGGAAACGGAAGACCGGTGATGCGCAAGTATCCTCATCTTTTAGCACGACACCGTTAGACCTAACAACGATTGAATTCAGGGACTGAATTCCCTTTTTGGATGGGTGAATGTGACAATCCGTTACTGTGCATTTCGTGTCATTTCTTACACGATGCATGTCTCATTATTTCAACATTTATAGTAAACTTGGTTTACTTGTTTCAAATTTGCGTAACCTTGGAGGTTTAGAGGCGAATTCATGATCATGACATCACGTACATTTCATATGGACTATGATTAGTCTACACTTCATTGACATCATGTGCATATCATTCATTCATTCACGACATTTCATTTCCTATTTTACGCGTAATTTTTATGTTTAATAATTTTTATCGCGTGAGTTTTTATTTTGTACCTTTAAACCGGCTACTTTCAAAAATGATCCCGAGGTATTTTTAAACTCTCATTTAGTTTGTAAAAACTATATTTTTAGTTTTCCTAAAGTTTCAAATTTATTTGGTATATTAATCGTTAAAATTTAATTATTTTACGCCGCTTTTCTTAAAACTACTCGATAATTTATATATCACTCAAATTTCACAAGGAAGTATTTTACAATTTTTATCATCTCAATACACTCTATTTTGACTTAATAAAAGTTACTTGCACCAAAATTCCCATTTGCTTATACTTGTACATTTTCTACACATTTCTTACACCAAGTTCTATTACAAATATCTACGCAGTTACAATTTTAAAAAAAAAAATATATAATTGGACAACCCTCCCCAAAACCTACTGGGAGGGGAGGCATTAATTGTGGAATGGTTAAATAGCATTGTATATGCTTTTACCCTTTCTCATAAAATCTTACACTCAAGAAATTCACTTCACATACACTACATTATTATCAAAGTGTTATACACAAAACTTTTCTCTCTTCTTTCGCTCCAAAACCCACACATAGAGAAGCTCTCACAAGGGATCAAGATTTTTCAAGCTAAGATCAAGTGTTTATACAACCTAGATCATATCCTTTTCATGGTTTTGAAATAAAAACCAAGGATATTTAAGTGTAATCCTTTGTTACTTACACCTCTTCACTTGCACTAGTAAGCATATTCTTATCATTTTTATGTTTCCTCATCATTTTCATATGTTCCTTTATCATTTTTGGAGCTTATATGCATGTTATGTAGTTTATACCATTTATTTCTTGATTTTTAAGTTATATATATATACCTAAGGTCATCCTATAATTATTCCCATGGTATTTGGTTGGTCTTGATGGTGATTAGGAACCCATGACACCCTAAGAAGGTGTATGGTAGGATTAGATTAGTTTTGGAGTTGATTTGAAGGGATTAGAATAGGTTTTGTCCGAGAAAACTATTTTCGATAACTATATATTATGTTCTGTCCTTGTTTCATTTTTCTGGAAAATCCGACAGTTGGTACTAAATTTTGGCCTTGATTTTTAGAAAATATACTTAAAAACGAATCCGTGGTACGCTTGAACGATAAAACGGGACTTATAACTAAGAAGTTATGCGGGATTTTACAAGTTTGACGACGAAATATTATTTTTTTCAGAAAAACAGCTTGCTGTTTCAGTTATTTGTTCGTCAAAAACGAGCCTTAAGCTTCACAAATTATTTCGACTTGTCAAAAATATATTAGTATACTTTGATACGAAGCTAAGGACATATTAAACGGAGAAAACGGATTTGAAACGACAAAGATATGCACTTTTCTTAAACTTGCCGTAACTAATTTTCTGCACACTATTAGCCAAAAGCCACCATCTTTAACCCTTAATATCTTTATGATCAGACCTTTGGACTAAAAACTCCCGAACTGAAACTTTTAGATATGGATACAAACTATCCAAAACCGTCGATTTCGTTCTCTAACGATCAACGGTAATCGTTTTACGATTGTTTTTCCGAGCCATTTTTGGTAATTTCAATACGATTTTTCCGACGACATTGTTTTGCTAATGAAAAGTGGTAATTTCACCAAAAATCATTTAAAACCATTGTAGGATGACATTTTTACGTAAAAACATGTAAAGTCATTTTGATTGGTCGAGACGCCAAAAGAGTATTTTTCGACGACGAGTAATATTTTCAAAAACTCGTGAATGGTATAAACATATCAAGTGCATGCATAACATTACATTGCAATTCATGACATATCATATCATTTGATAATAGGTCCCGTTGACGATCACATTAAACCTCGCTGTACTCACTTTTGCCGTTATTCCAGCTTTATCCAAGTGAGTTTTCATAGCCCCGTTTTACATGCTTTCGATTATTTTCAAACCCACGGGGAGAATACATTGCACTACATTTTTCTTTGTACGATACCAAGTATGTTAAATTCATTACATTGCTTAAGTTACCACATATGCCAATGTGAAAGTCCCCATTTCCCTAACATGAACCGTTAATCATTGAAGCGAGGATGAGTGGATAGATCTATCGAGGGTGACGCCTCCATCCGCGTTGGTGAATCCCAACCAGGAAAACGGATGCATTTCATTTGATTTCATTACAGTAGTTGTCCGCAAACACTCGTGGGAGGGCATACATAATTGATCAGCCTAGTTTCGGTCATGGGCTTAAGGCAATTGTAATATTATTTTTACGTGACTTGATTGTCATGCATGCTAGATACTTGTGTAGTCGGATAAAACATTTACATAAACCTATGATTTCAACCAACATTATTGTTGACCGCTTTTAGCAATGTATTTTCGTGTAACTCCAGGGCATTATCATCATGACATGGTTTAGGGACCTATATTTTGAGTCGCGCATACGATTTACATTATGTACATTATGGCACTTTATTTCAAAACATCGCTTGGATTTGTAACATATTTGTATTTCCGCAAACTTTGTAAACCTTTTGGGACCGATGTTGTACTCTGATTATGTTTTTATGAAATATCCAACGATGTGTTTTTAAAACGACACTTTAGGTCGCTCAATATAACTGTGATGTGGTGCTATGATGGGGCCAATGCCCCGTGAATTCATTCACCGCAATACGTAAATGGGGTGTGACATCGAGTCGCACTTATCATACGAAAGCACCGTGATCGCCTAGCACCATCCGAAATGCAAGAGTTGTCTAATCAATTACAAGATCTTCTAGACAAAGGATTCATTAGGCCGAAGTTCCTCTCCTCGGGGAGCACCGGTCTTGTTTCATGGAAGTTAAGGATGGATCCTTCCAATGCATAGATTATGAGAGTCGAAAGTGAACAAGTGAAGAATCAAGTTACCCACTTCAATTGATGACTTGTTTGATCAGTTGCAAGGTTCAAGTATTTACCAAGATCTTCGATCGGGTTATTATCATCACGAAGTTCGAGAAGAGGATATTCAAAACAAATTTAGAACACGTTACTACCACACAGTTTCAAGGATGCCGCTTGATTGACTAATGCACCTACGGTATTCATGGATCTCATGAATAGAGTTTGTAAGCCGTATTTGGACAAGGTTGTTATTGTGTTCATCCATCACATATTGATCTACTCAAAGAACAAAGAAGAGCACGAAGAGCATTTAAGGATGATTTTAAGGCTACTCAAGAATGAGAAGTTGTATGCCAAATTTTTGAAGTGTGATTTTGGAATCCACAAAGTATTTTGGTCATGTCATTGATAGTCATGGACTACAAGTTGATCCCGAAAGATTGAAGCCGGAAAGATTGGGCTACTCTAACGAATCCTACGTAAATTGACAATTTCTAGGACTAGCCGGTATTACCGGAAGGTTCATCGGGTTTTCAAGATAGCGGAGACCTTGACCAAGTTGATACGTAAAAACAAGAAGTACGAGTGGGGAAAGAAACAAGAAGTTGCTTTTCAGTTGTTGAATAAAAGCTTTGCAAAGGCGCCAATTTTGGCACTACCCGAAGGCATTGAGAACTTTGTTGTATATTGGGACGCCGCATAGGACTTGGCTGTTTTAATGCAAAACGGAAGGTGATAAAATGATAAAGCCGACAACTTAAGGTTCATGAGAAGAATTACACCACTCATGATCTTGAGTTAGGAGCCGTAGTTTTTGCGCTCAAGATTTGGAGACACTCTCCACGGTACAAAGTGCACAGGTTTACCGACCACAAGAGTTTGCAATATATTCTTGATCGAAGGAACTTAATATGAGGCAACGCCGTTGGTGGAAGTTATCAATACTATGATTGTGAAATCAAGTATCACCCGGGAAAAGCCAATGTTGTGGCTGATGCTCTTAGTCGAAAAGAGAGGCCTAAACCTTTAAGAGTTCGATCATTGGGAATGACGATTATTTCTCCTTTACCATCGAAAATCCATGAAGCACAAGTCGAGGCACCTATGAGGAAAATCGACCAGTGAAAAGCTTTATGGTATGCCCGAAAGCGCAATGGTTTTGTAGAAGAGATGTATGGAGTATTATGTTTCCAAGGATAGAATGCGGTTCCATTGCATGGCGAATAGAATTGATTATATGAGCGCATAAGTCAAAAGTATTCTATTCATCCAAGATCGGATAAGATGTATCAAGATCTTAAGAAGCTCTATTGGTGCCGAACATGAAAGTTTTAAATTGCCACGTGACGTTAGCATGTCTTAATTAAAGGCTAAGGTAAAAGTGAATATCGAAGCCTTCAGTTTACTCCAACAACCGGAATTCCTCAATGGAAATGGAACGATTACAATGGACTTTGTTAATGAAACTTCCTAATACATCGGGAGGTTACGACGCTATTTGGGTAATTGTTGATCGCCTTACCAAATTCCATTTCATACCTATTTAGAGACTTATTCCATGGAGCAACTCACTAGACTTTATGTCAAGGAAATAGTCTCGAGGCACTTACACCAATTTCTATCATTTCTCGACAGAGATAGTCGATTCACTTCAAACTGGAATTCATTGCAAGATTCATTCGAACTAGATTAGAGATGAGCACAAGATATCACCCACAAACCCGGCACAAAGTGAAAGGACCATTCAAATAAGAATATTGCATGCTGGCATGTGATTGATTTTGGAAATGGTGGCTAACCATTTGCCATTGATTGAATTCTCGTGACAACAATAGTTATCACACCAAGATAAAGATGGCACCATTCGAGGCACCGATGGTCGTAAGTGCCGCTTCACCGGTTTGTTGGCCGAGGTAGGAGACGACAACTTAACGGGTCCGTAAATGGCACGGGAAACCACGGAAAAGATTGTTCAAATTCGTGATAGACTTAACCGCAAGGAGTCGACGTAAAAGTTATGGATGTTAGACGCAGATTTGGAATTTCAAGGAGACAAAGTTATGTTGAAAGTATCGCCTTGGAAGCGGCGGGTACGATTTGAAAGCGTGGGAAGTTAAACCCCGAGATACATTGGACCATTCAAGATTTTGAGCAGAGTTGGTCCCAGAGCTTATCGACTTGATCTTCCATCAAAGACTTAGTCATGTGCACAACACGCCACGCCAAACTTGAAGAAGTGTCTTTCGGACAATCGCCGTTATTCCATTGGATGAAGTTCACTTGACGACAAACTCAACTTTTGTAGAGGAACTCAGAGAAATCATGGACCGCGAGGTCAAGCAGCTTGAAACAGAGTCGTATTCCTATTGTGAAAGTTCGTTGGAATTCTCGACGAGGTCCCGAAGTTATTTGGGAACGGAAGACCGTATGCATTAAGTATCCTCATCTTTTCACCGACAATCGCTAGACCTAATAACGATTGAATTCGTGGATGAATTCTTTTTGGATGGGCTTAATGTGACAACCCGTATTTCGGTCATTTTCACAATTCATGTCTCATTATTTCAACATTTATAGTAAACTTGGTTTACTTGTTTCAAATTGCAACCTTGAAGGTTTAGCGGCTAATTCATGATCATGACATCATGCATATCTCATATGGACTAATGATTAGTCTACATTTCATTGACATCATTTGCATCTCTACATCATTCACATTTCATTTCACTTCAACGCTGAAATTTTATATTTAATAATCTTTTATCATGAGTTATTATTTTAAATATTTAACTACATTTTCAAAAATGATTCACATATTTTTTTAAACTTACATTTAGTTTATAAAAACTATATTTTTAGTTTTTCTAGTGTTTCAAATTTATTTGGTATATTAATCGTTAAAGTTTAATTATTACGCCGCTTTTCTAAAAAATTATACGATAATTATTTTATCACTCAAATTTCACGTTTAATTTTACAATTTTATCATCTCAATACATTCTATTTTGACCTAATAAAACTTACTTGCACCCAAATACTTATATTTACCTAACTTAACTTTTATTTTACTTACATTCATTTTACTTCTTATTACTTTATCTATAATTATACAACATTTTAAAAAAAATATATATATTTTGTCTTTCATAATTTCCTTGGCCTAACCCAAGGAGGTACATTTATTGAGGAATGGTTCTTGATTGTGTATTATTTCACACTAACACAAAAGTCTTACTTCATATATTTGTTCACTCATTCACTTCACAAATTCTTTCACAAGTGTTAGTAGCTTATTTTCCTCTCTTTTGCTTCTCCTACAAACCGGCCATACATCAAGGTTCAAAGGGATCAAGATTTTCAAAATCAAGTGTTTATTAACCTAGTTTATACTCTTTTATGGTTTTGAAATAAAAACCAAGGGTATTTAAGTTTAATCCTTGTTACTTTCACCTCTTCATTATCACTAGTAAGCATGTTTTTTTATCATTTTCATAATCCTTTCATTTTCATATGTTTCTTTTCATTTTTGGAGATATTATGCATGATATGTGATTTATACCATTTTTCATGATTTTAGAGTATATATATATATATGGTCATCCTATAATTATTCCCTTGGTATTGGTTGGTCTTGATGGTGATTAGGAACCCATGACACCCTAAGAAGGTGTATGGTAGGATTAGATTAGTTTTGGAGTTGATTTGAAGGGATTAGAATAGGTTTTGTCCGAGAAAACTATTTTCGATAACTATATATTTTATGTTCTGTCCTTAATTCGAATTTCTGGAAAATCCGACAGTTGGTACTAAACTTTGGCCTTGATTTTTAGAAAAGATACTTTAAAACGAACCGTACGCTTGAACGGATAAAACGGACTTTATAACGGCTGGTGAATTTTAAAGTTTGGACGAAAATAAAATGTTTTCGAAATTTCAGCATGCGCTTTTATTTGTTCGTCAAAACGAGCCTTAAGCTTCACAAATTATTTCGACTTCTCAAAAATATATTAGTTTACTTCAATACGAAGCTAAGGACATATTATACGTAGAAAACGGATTTTGAAACGACAAAGATATGCACTTTTTCATAAACTTGCCGGAACTAATTTTCTGCACACAATTAGCCAAAAACCACCATCTTTAACCCTTATTATCCTTATGTTCGAGACCTTGGACTAAAAACTCCTGAACTGAAACTTTTAGATATCGATACAAACTTTCCAAAACCGCGAAGTTCGTTCTCTAACGATCGACGTACACCGTTTTACGACTAGTTTTCCAAAGCCATTTTTGTTAATTTCAAGAAATTTCCGACGACATTGTTTTGCTAATTAAAAGTGAAAATTTCTCTAAAAATCATTATAAAACCATTGTAGGATGACATTTTGACGTAAAAACATGTAAAGTGATTTTTGATTGGTCAAGACGCCAAAAGAGTATTTTTCGACGTCGAGTAATATTTTCAAAACTCGTAAATGGTATAAATAACATATCAATTGCATGCATAACATTACATTGCAACTCATGACATATCATATCATTGATAATAGGTCCCGTTAACGATCACATTAAACCCTGTACTCACTTTTGCCATTATTCCAGCTTACCAAGTGAGTTTTCATAGCCCCGTTTTACATGCTTTCGATTATTTTCAAACCCACGGGGTAGAATACATTGCACTACATTTTTTCTTTGTACGATAATGTTAAATTCATTACATTGCTTAAGTTACGGCATTTGCCAATTTGAAAGTCCCCATTACTTGAACATGAACCGTTAATTCAAGTTTAAGGGATGAGTGGATAGATCTATCGAGGCGACGCTTCCATCCGGGTTGGTGAATCCCAACCAGGAAAACGGATGCATTTCATTTGATTACATTACGGAGTTGTTCCGCAAACACTCAGGGCATACATGATTGAACAGTCTAGTTTCGGGGTCATGGGCTTAGAACAATTGTAACATTATTTTTACGTGATCTATGGTCATGCATGATAGATACTTGTGTAGTCATATAAAACATTTACATAAACCTATGATTTCTCACCAACATTATTTTGATCGCTTTTAGCAATGTATTTTCAAAATCGAGGTATTATCATCATGACATGTTTAGGGACTACATTTTTGAATGCGCGTCGACTTACATTATGTATATTATGGCACTTCATTTCAAAACATCGCTTGATTTGTAATATATTTGTATTTCCGCAAACTTTGTAAACTTTTGGGACCGACATGTTGATCAATGTTTTTATTATAATATCCAATATTTTAAACGACACTTTGGTCGCTCAATATAACTCCGATGGTGGTATGACGGACAATAATCCCGTGAATTCCATTCACAGAAAAACGTAAATTGCACATTGTGCTACATCGTTCAACTGATTAATTACCGGTCAACCCGTTTTTCATTTTATATATTACAATATTTCGTCCAATAAACACCTATAAACCTTTAATTTTAATACCAAACATACGTAAAGCATAACAAGTCCAATATAAAACATATACTATACAATATCAAACACATACACTAACATACAAGTTTTAAACTTAAAACCAACATTATCCATCATTACGCTCTTCGGGCTAAACTTATCAGATAACATTTTCTAAATATAAAAGAAAAAGAAAATATCAAACACCTACCGACTCGAGGGCACCGGTCGTACTCTGTTCACATAAAATTCGGGCGAGTCAAAATGAATTTTCAAGCCTTAAAAAAAAATTTGACTTATTTTATATAAAGCATAAAAGTTCAATATCGGGTTTATAAACATCGATTTTCTTTTTTACGCCTTTTTGCAAGCACATCTGAACTAACAAATAAAAATTAATTTGTTTCTCGACAATGTTCTATGCAATGTCCAAGACCATTTCCACAACGGATTTTCAATTATAAGGTGTTGTTTGTTTATACATTCGGACCGACTCAAGCATATCCGAATCAATATGCTTAAAAGTCAATATTATTCTCATCTTAATCAATAAGTGGTTGAAAATTTTGAATCATTCAAATAAAATCGTTGTTTTTCTATAAATGTCCTGATGTGTTAAACTATTATTTTTACAATTTAAATATAAACCATTCCATTCAAGATAATAAATAAATTTTATTAAATATAAGAAACCAAGTTTGATAATATAATCACTTTAAAATTAAAAGCATTTTAAACAAAACATGCATTTCATGTTTATTTGACAAAAATAAACGCCACAAAGCCAGAATCAACTTTAAAACAATTAACTATACTGGATGCTAGAAATAGACATATGAGGCCAAAATCGAACCTTCAACTTGGAAAAAAAATGAATTGTCATATATTATCTTATACATTCTTTATCTAACAAAACATACGCAATGATTTTATTTAATACTTTTAATACTAAAAATAAAATGAAACATGACAAAAAACAAAGAAACTAAAATAAATAAATAAATAAATAAAAGACATTAAGAGCTATACATTAATCTCCACACATCTATCAATAAAAGGCTTTACGCTCTTATCATTTTAATTATCTGAGAAAACAAACACTTTTAACAAAACATCGCTTCTTACCGCCTCTCCCCGAATGATGGAGAAAAACAAACAAATTTAATGATCTAAATATTCGACCTCACTGAATTAGCGATTAAGATGTCATAAGTAAAGCATTTTAAAAAACAAACACCATCTTAATTTCAGACGATCCGCGAACCCTCGCGATGCATTATCAAGGTGATTTTCTTCTGCATTTTTTTTTTTCCTTTTCTAAAATGATTTCTAACGTAATAGAATTGTGCAACTGTTGCAAGAGCTTAATCTATACGAATTTCTTTCAAGATGATATCATTTTTCAAAGAGCAATTTTAGCTACTTTTAGTAGTTTTATAAATAACAACGTATTTTTCTAATTTCTAATGAATAACATACTTTTTATTAACATATACACTGTTGGTTCACTTTTTACCATATTGGGAATAAAATAATATTATTTAATATAATATTATATTAATATAAACCTACTATACGTTTCTGAACAAAATTCGAAAGATGATATACGCGTTAATAAAAAAGATACGTTTTCAACCTCTAAGAATTTAAAAAGACGTTGTTATTTTAGCTTCGCTTTTACCCAAATTTTACATAAAGTATGTCTTTTGCTTTGGTATTTTGATAATCACTACAGTCCGTGGATTATATATTAGTTTGAACTTACTCTTTTACCTTCATTTTTAAGAAGTGATTGCCGTAATAAATGAAATTATTATGCTTTTTAACCTTATACAAAAACTTAATACGTAATAGGAAGTTTTAATCTATTTCAAATGATATGCATGCAACATTTGGATGATATATAACTCACATTATCCATATGATATTGTGGTGATCATCATTAAAGGATAAGAGCATTAATTAAGTTAATCTGGTATAGAGATAAGTACGCACAAATAATAGCAAGCGATTATGAATTATTATTATATGTTACAAGGAGGAAAGCTTAAGTAAGAAAACACGTAAGCAACATTCTCCAACAGAAATGAAAATTTCGACATGTACATGTGTCAATAATTAACAACGACATCATTGTTATTTATCAGATATATATGGATTTATGTCTTTTGATCATGGCCAATTTCGGATAGAAATAGTAGTGGTGGGGTAAGAGAAAGAGTCATCGGCTTGTAGCTAAATGGGAAAGAAGTTGACAGTAGAAGGATAATACCCTTTTTTTGGGTGTTAAATTTTAAAATATGCTAACATCACTTTTAGCCACTGGTTAAAAATGCTTTTTTACAATTGATTTAATAGACTATTTAAACCAATCAAAATTAAATTAGTTATGCATTCATTTTTTTTCTAATATTTCCGCAATTTTAATTTTCATCCATAATGATAATTCATTAATAAAATTGTAATAACAATGCTTAAATACAACCCTTGAGTAATATCGTTAAGAAAACATTTTACAAATATTATGTTAGTATATATAGTAATTTTATTTATTTACTTTCGCTATTGTTGTTTTATTAAACGCTTTTATGCCTTAATTGACTATCACATTTTACTCCAGAAGAGGCTAATTATAAACTTTTAAATTTAAACAAAATAACGTCATTTTTCAGATAATCAATCAATGATTTTAAACGCTCGCTTTACAATTTATTTATTAAATCAACGCACGCGATAAAAGAACTTAATATTTTACCAACGGGATTAATCCTATCATCTATGACCTGATGACTGATCCCGATTGATAACCTAAATGATTTCCTACGACGTAACGATTAAGACAGTCAAAAATTCTGATTCCGCTTTCTTAAATATTTTTTATTCGAGTTAAGCCCATTATTCTCTTTATCAATGCGGATCCATTCATTATCTTAATTATTATTCGAGCGGATATTGAGTGCTTACATATTCATCCGTCCTGTTTTCAGCGGATCCGATCTCCGTTTGACATATGATCTCAATATCACAAGTATTCGTGATATTCAAAATATCACAATTATGAATATCACAAATGATATTCCAGATAACAATTGATATTCTCAATATCACAAATGATACTCTAAATATCACAAGGATATTCTCGTGATATTCAGCTGATCACAAAGGATATTTAGAAAATCGTAATCGCCACAAAGTGATTTTCCTCAATATCACGGAATTTTCAACTAATGCTTAGAATACTTAACTCACAAGGATATTCGTAATATCACATTAATATCCAAAAAATCACAAGTGATACTCATAATATAACAAAGTGATATTCAGAATATCACAAAGTGATATTCAGAAAATCACCAATATCACACAATATCATATGAAAAAAACGTGAATTAAAAACGAATTAAGAAAAATGTGAATAACGTAAATTAAAAATAATAAAAATAAAATAAAAATAAACGTGAACTAAAAAAAACGTTAATTTTATAAAAAAAACGTGTTTCTTTTTTTAAAAAATAACAAAAGAAATATATATAAATAAAAAAGAAAGACAACAGACAAAGAAAAAAACATTAACTTGTGCTTATATATTAAACTGGCTAATCCTCACACCGAATAAATTATATATAGTGAGGCTTTTGTTCTTGGCACGATAGGTAATTTATAGGGTAAATAAAATAACATGACCCTCAAGTAGTATAATATATAATACTTAACTTTACAATTAAGTAATTGTAAATTTGTAATGGCTACGACGCTCTTTACCTTTATGGTATAGTAGCGCAACATTTCCATTTTTCTCAAGCATTACGAGGCCAGTTTCATCTCTTTATTTTATTACCACTACATTCTATATATATACTAACAAGTTTATTGAACTGCATACATGCTGGGGTGAATAGGCCATGTTAAAGCCTTTGTGATTCAACCAAAGATGAAACCCAGACAAAAAATGACAACAATTCATGACTAAACAAAAGTCTAAATCTAACCCATTTGACCTTAATGGAAACATGTAGTTAGACAAATACAAAGAACCTTATTTCATGTTTTTTCTTTATATCGATGGCCAATAAATACTACAAATTTGCCGATGCAAATCTTTATATCACCTTTATTATAGTTGAGATCGTTATTGATTCCGCAGCGAACAGTTACCCGCAGACAAGAATTTCGGACGCTACCGCTAATGAATCGGATCGAGCATATTTACACCATCTTTGAGTTTAACGAAAACCATGTTGAACATTAACGCTTCTTCAAGAAGCTCAAAAGCCTATTCATGGTAAAATACAACAATTTAGGACTGCAATGTTGATTAAGGAAATTTAACACGCAATTAACCCATATGATCTATTTCAACCCGCTATTTAACATGTTTTTTTAACACGCTCTATGCCAACCGTACCAATTCAAAAGCTTAGGATTCGATGGGAAGTTGCTAAAATGAACAACAACGCAGAAGGGGTCCATTTTATGGTTGTTACATATAAAATTCTAAATGGTCCATTTTAATTCTATTTTATCCAGTAGAGGTCAAGTTGGTAAAAAAATAAAGCATAGTCTCAATTTGAGATAAATCGATGGCAAAAAAGCGCTAATGCGATTTACATAAAGGGTTGTCGCCTCCTAAATCACCCAACTATTTAAATATTAAACACATTAGTTGCTTATAAATTTAAACTAAATTCTTAACCTTACCTCACTTTGTCTTTACAACCCAATAGAACCAATATTGTAATCATGTTTGTTGGATAATTAAGAGGACTGTGGTCCATGCAATTTAAGTGGAGATACTTTTCATGGTCTCAGATCCTATCTTTTTCATGGTTCCAGATCCATAGGCCTGACACTTTTATTTTACCATATCCCGGGATAATGATCAACCACACCTTTGTAGCTCCTAAGTTCATATCGCACTATTAATTTGTGATTTAAAACTTATTAAAAAGTCTGTTATGTCTAGAGTAAAAATTATTAAGGCATACAACTAATTAAGACCCGTGGCCCGACATCAGATATTTTGCTCTCGTAGCCGACTTTCTTCAGATCCAACCTCTTCAACCTCAATTCTCACGATTGTGAGGTTTTATTCGCTGCATGTTCCACTGAAAGCACCTGGACAATTACTTTTCAATGCAACCAACAACACATCAAGCTTTTCAAATGCATCACTGACTACGTAACCTGGTTTTGTCTCATCCGATCCAACATCAACATCATCATAAATGGATCCATGTAAACCGCGATACTTATCCATCTTCACTCGCCTATTCCAAATTTAGATAAGGCCATAAACAGCTTAATACGCTAAACCAAACACCCTCGATCATAAACGATGGTAGACACGCTTAATAGATATACATTATTGACTTCTTTACACACACGCTTCGATATATTATTATAACATCTCAAGATATGGTTTTGCTCAACTTTTAAACATTGTCTAGAAAGTATTTGGGGATGCACATGCCTATCCTCATACTTCGCTTTACAGTTTATGATGCAAATTCCTTCTCTCGCAAAGATATCTACAACAAATGATTTAAAATGGTTAATGCAAATGGGAATGTAAGCTATTGATAAGGAAAATTGTTTTGTTTATTTCTAAAGTTAAAGTGATGATAAAAAAATAGATGTTTACTTTCGCTGCTCTAAAACCGGACCAGCTTTCACACGATATCTAAATGTGAGGAATTATATAAAGGTGACAAATAAATGGGGCAGATATTCATGGAAGCGGTGAATCCCGTGATGGTATATCCAATGAACAAAATGCATAATTAATCAGCTTTATTGGTTCTTCACGATCTCGCTGCATTAAAATGAATTATCGAAAGTTGATTGCAAATATAAATTTCGTGATACCTTGTAGTTGGTTTTTCCATTGTCGCTGTTAGTTGTCGAGGCTCCTACAACCGCCGGCAGGGTGAATCCCTGATGGTATATCCGAATGAACAAAACAAACAATTAATCACGCATATTGGTTTTTTACGCATCCCGTGCATTAACAGCTGGAATTATCAAAAGTTGATTGCAAACATAAATTTCCTATTACCTTGTAGTGGTTGTCTTCCATTGTCGCTTGTTAGTTGTCACAGGCTCCTATAGCCGCTTAGGCATTCTGTCATGAGCGTTACCATTTTGTCCGAAACCATACTTTCTCACTTGCCGTGCACCGCTTGGGACACGCCTTACTCGCTTCTTCTTTGACAACCTACATCTTCAATTTAAACAAAACGTTAACCACCAAATAACCAAATATCAAGACAATAAAACAATCGATTAAGTAATAAATAAACTTATGTAAAGCAGATTTTGTTATCCGTGTGCTTGCTTGAACTCCTTCCTAAAATCATCCTTGTGCTACAACAAGTTTATTCCTAATTAATTACATTAAACTAAAAGACACTATAACCCCGTGATAAAGTTTATGCTTACATAAACGTAAAGAAAGCGTAGTTGGCCAGTCTTTTCTTCATTTGTATCTCTCTTTTAGCTTTCTTCACATATGCTTCTTTCGATTTAACCTGATTCTTTCTACACAATCCCATAATACAATAAATTTCATAAACAGGCCATTAAAGAAACGAAAACAAACTACAAATGTGAGGTGGTGATCCTAAAACAATTTCTCTTATGGCTATGTTAATCTTCAAGCAAACATACAAATCATATTTAATTCACATTTTTTATAAGTACTTCACAACAATTTACTTTCTACACAATACATATAACTGTGAACATCCTAATAAGCAAATTAAGAATCCAAACACTTTAAAACCTCACAATTAATTCTTTTCTGGACAACAAAGTGTCACTTCTCTCACGAAAGTCGCACCCATTTGTCGCCACTCCTCATTAAAGCGCTTTAATAAGCTTATCCTAAATACCGCCTTCAATGAAGCATACAAAAGCATTTAAATGGCTTATCATGAATTTACTCCGACAATGGCATGTAAGTCTCTGCCCTAAACAATGACCGTCCGATTCCTCATCTCCAATACATCGAAAACCCTCACCTACACCCTCATCAAACAAAGATATACGCTGTTTACACAAATTAAGAAATAAAAACTCTTGACCAAAAAATGAACATATAATAAAAAAATTACATCCTTACAAACTCAGAACTCAAATTTTACAGCTTCTAATTTGCAACTCAAGAATTTATAGTTCTTTCTTATAGACAGCCAAGGTAAAATATGTAAGGATTATTTGAACACAAACTCCTGAAGAAAAAAAATTAAGTATAATTAAAATCCAAAAATTCTATGGACTGATTAAGCAAACAAATGCAATACCAATTAAACCTAAAAGAAATTAAAGAGTGAATTTTGTATACAGAACTTGGTACCTTTTTTTATGTTTTTGGATTTTCTCCAGCGACCTAATTTGCCGCCTCTTCCTCGCCGTGCTAAGATGATCATCAAGTTGTATTTCTGTATAGCCATCGTATATTTTCTTAAAATCCAATAAAAAAAAAAAACCTCATTCCTACTTGTCCATTCAAGCCAAAAAAATAAAAAAAAAAAAAATTAAGATGCTATTAATAAGCATATACCAATTGAAGATCTTGAACTTGCAAGGAAGAGGCGTTTGTTATTTCGTTTGTTGATTTCTAGATTAAAACAAAGATAGAGAGAGGAAGAGGCGGTGTCAAGGAAGGAGTCATTGGACACGTGTTAGTAGGGTAGGTAACATATAACCTGTAAAAAAGGTCTAAAGAAATAATAGTTTTAAAATGTTGAAAGAATAAAATAATATAGATTAGATGTGGCTTGTGCCATAATATCTTGGACACGTGTTAGTAGTGTAGGTAACATATAACCTGTAAAAAAGGTCTAAAGAAATAATAGTTTTAAAATGTTGAAAGAATAAAATAATATAGATTAGATGTGGCTTGTGCCATAATATCTTATACTAATCCGCTAGGTCGGTGGCCTTAAAAAAAATTCCCCGTCGCACGTGCCACGCATATGTCAATTTTTTGCTAATAAATGGGTTGCTAGGCTTCTGGGTTGGTATTCCAGCCCAAAAAAAAAACAGATCCAAAATCAACTTTTTTTCACCGCCTTTCATCTATCCTCATCTGATATCCACCGCCTTTCGTCTATTCTTTCTATGTATGTGTATACTGTTCCAGATTCCAACACTTCTCATCGGAGGGTAGCTGATGAAGAAGGTGACTGGAGGTGCATATTCTTCTGGATAAAGGGGACACAAAAAAATGCAGTGAAGATCAAACAAGATGCTAAGAAGATCAAACAACAAGTTACGACACAGGTATTTGATTAAACCAATACGAGATTATAAGTAAGTCTTCAAAATTAGTTTATTTGCTTTTTCTAATTAGAGACCTACAATAATGGTTGCCAGGTAAAACAAATCGGTTACTTTTTTTGTTTAACATGTGCACCGATTCAATAGCTTGGGTTTGTTGGTGTGCGGCGACTTTGGTCGGCGTGTGACGATGGTTCTGGAAACCCTCTTTCGATAAGATGTAAGTAAGGTATTTTGATATACGGCTTTTGTTATTGGTTTTTGCATGATTTCAGGCCCTGGGTTTATGATATTTTGTTGTTTTTTGTCATTCACATTTTTTTTATTGCTAGATTAGTCATTGATAATTAATTTGTTAGAGGTTCCTTCGATCCTAGAAAACATCCGAAAAACCTCATACGGAACTACCGAAAGGTGGGTTAAAGGATTGGAGATGCCGATATTTTAAACGAAGTTTCACGAGAAGGTTGTGAATTTGGATTTGGGAGGTTTTTGGTGATGGCGGGTTGGTCAATTAAGGTATGCTCTCTTTTTGACAATCTTTGTGATGATAAGTTTTTATTGTTGTGTTTGGTTGCGATGTATTGTTATCGGTTCTGATTTCGGGCCGTTTTTGTTGAATCCAACAATGCACACCACCACCATACTTATGTTCACAAAACACTTACGACAAAGAACCCATCTTTGTAGCTTATGTAATCATGTTATATTTTATCACTAGCTAATAGCTTTTGTGGCAAAAAAAAATTACTAGAAAATATGTATTTTTTTTGAGTTCTTAGGTTGTGCTCGATATAATTGGTTACATGACAACGTTTGGTTGTATAACAGGTTGACAATCAATTAGAAAACTTAATGCAAGATCGAATACGGGTGACAATGGCTAAACATTGTGCGATAAGTCTTCAAATTCAAAATACATGCATATACGGATACTATTATTATCGCACCGGTGTTGGCAGTGTAAGACAATTTTTATTTCATGCAATTGTAGTTACCTTAAACGGTTGTGACGGTCAACTCAATTGATGCGCGTACACAAGAAGCTTCAACCAATCTGAAACTCCGAAAAACACGGTGTCTATGAGTTTTAAGTCATGCATGGTATGTATAAGTTTTATGTTATTGTCGCTATTTTTCTTTTTACATTTTACAGGACTTGCTATGTGACGGACAACGCTTATGATGCAAACAATTGAATTGATGTGGCGATACACGTGAAGCTTCAACCAACCGCGAAAAAAAACACGGTATGTATAACTTTTAAGTCATACGTTGGTTTACCAAAAATAATGTATAACATGGTATGTATAACTTCTAAGTCATACGGTATGTATAACACGGTATGCAATAAACCATTACAAGGATTTACCAAACTAATGTATACTGATGATTTCTTGAGAATTTTAGTTGCATTGGGAAACGTATTGAATGTTTCTTATGAATGTTGCAGGCGCTTTTCCCGAGATGGTAGATGAAGTAAAGTGTGTTTCAAATAGACAAAAAGTTAGTCTAAAAGGTACACATAACAACACCTGTATAAATATAATTATAGTAAGTGGGGTCGGATGCTATTGCTATTCGTGAAACAGTTATGAGCATCTTTGAACATAGTGGCTGAAAATATTACTCTAACAATGTCATATAACAATGTCGTAAGTAGCCTTGAACGTAAGTAGCCTTGAACATAGTGTTTCAAATAGACAAAAAGTTAGTCTAAAAGGTACACATAACAACACCTGTATAAATATAATTATAGTAAGTGGGGTCGGATGCTATTGCTATTCGTGAAACAGTTATGAGCATCTTTGAACATAGTGGCTGAAAATATTACTCTAACAATGTCATATAACAATGTCGTAAGTAGCCTTGAACGTAGTGACATATAATTAAATTAATATATGTATATATTAAATATTACTCTAAGGCTTTGTTTGAACATAGTGGCTGAAAATATTGCTATTCGTCAAAAATTTTGTAGGCAACTATGTTCAAAGTAGCCTTGCTACCAACCACCAGCATTTGTAAGTTACAAATTTTGAGTCCCAGATGTTTGCGCAGTTGTCGCTAGAGTGGGCTTATATTATAAGCAAAAACTAAAAATTTTATTTTTATAAATTTGTTTGGCAAATTAGTTTAAGTTAGGGCTTATTATAGTAAAATTACTAAAAATAACATATAATTAAATTAATATATGTATATATTAAATATTTTTATGGGTAATTAAATAATTTGATACCAATGTAGCTCATATTTGAGATTTATAAAAACTTTAGCTTCATTTTTGAGGCTGAGGCTTATGATAGGGGGGGCTTAGACTTATAATTTCAAAAACCCTCCTATAAACCTCTACGCCAAACAAGGCTTACAGGAGGAAGTTTTGAAATTTAAGTTTCCATAAACCCCATATCCCCTAGCCAAACAAAGCCTTAGGGTATGTTTCAAGAATGGTAGGGCTTGGGTCTATGAGGCTTAGGTCGGGCCAGGTCATTGGGTTGAGCGCTTTATTATAAGTTCAAGTTGAAATTTTATTTTGTAGAACTCGATTGACAAATAGGCTTATGCTTAAGCTTATTATTGCAAAATTATTAAAAATGACATAATTAAATGAGTTTTTGTATATGTTAGATATTTTTGTGATGAAATAAGTAATTTATTATTCAAAAGCCTCCAGCTAAAGTTTTTAGCCCCTTTAATTTTAAGTCCCTTTTAAGAGTTTATGATTTCATAAGCCCATATGATAAACGAGACTTATTTTATAAGCCGATTTATTTTGAAAGTCCAAGCCCCATAAGCCTTTCGCCAAACACAACCTGTGTTATAAACTTTGTCAAGTCCATAGCAATGCCATGTCATGCGGTATATAATTTTTATAAAGTATACTTCATATAAACCACCATAACCATCTCTAATGCTATAAACTTTAATAATTCATAAGTGAACCATACTAACAATTTATTACGGAGTATCATTATATATTATCTCCAAAATAACATGAACTAGTATGAGTGTCTATATTTATTTCTCTCTATATGGTTTATATACATAGGCAAAAGATTCAGTGAGAAAAAAAACTAAAATGAGAAAAATAAAAAAAAAAATATGACCACACATTTCATATAGAAAAGATAATTTTAAAAGGATATGTATCTATTTTTATAGATTGATTGAAATGTATGATCGCATTTTTTCTCATCATTTTCATTTTAATAATTCTTCTCATTTGATCCTAACTTTATATACATAAATTTAGGGCCCGTTTGGTACCCTGGTTTTCATGGGTTTGGACTTAAAGTATTTTTTAAATTTGTGTTTGGTTTAATCCTAATCCTCTGACAAACCTCTGCCGTGGTGTTTTGAGTACAAAATCCCAATCCAGACCACTAGGGTGGGTTTTTTAAAGTGATTAATGAAATGCATTTTTTTTTTATTTAAAGCTATTTTCTAGCCACATGTTATTTATTTTTATTCTTATTTTTATATTTTTATTTCAAACATATATATATAAAATACTCCGACTTATCAATAATTTATTTTCTCTTTTTTCATTTAATTCAAAACTTATACTAAATTTAAATCTAAATCTAAATCCTAAACCCGTCTATAAGCCAAACGGGCCCTTATTCATCTCTCTCTTTATAAACTTTTTGGTTCAATGAAGGTTTATGGATATAAATTTCACATGCCACTATAGATAAACGATATAAACCTCCATTACGTATGCTTTGAGAGGTATGTCATTAAAGTTACTTGTTTTAATAAAGGGTTAATATACAAACAAGTCACTAAACTTTGCGAAAAATTTGTCCTAAGACACTAATGTTTCATTTATGTTATTCTACAACTTACGAAGTTGTTTAAATATGTTACTGAACCTTTAAAATGATGGCATTGCACATTTTTTTAGTACAAAATAGTCCTTGTCGTTAGTCGAGTGTCACCGATTTAGTCCCTACACCACTATTTCTGTTAGTTTGACCATTTTCTTACATTTTCGTCCGTTTTTATTACGTTTTCAACCGTTTTTATATGTTTTCGTCCGTTTTCATCCGTTTTTATATGTTTTCATCCATTTTTATACGTTTTTATACGTTTTTATACAATTTTATACGCTTTATTCGCCTTCATCCATTTTATTCGTTTAGTTTGTTTTTTACGCGTTTTATCCGTTTTAATACGTTTCGTCCGCTTTTATATCACGTGTTTATATGTTTTAATCACAGCTTTTTATATCGCTTTTATTCATTTTCATCAGCTTTATACGCTTTTGGGTTGGGTTACTCGCCGACAAAAATAACGCCAAACCCACATGTTCATTAACTTTAGTTCGCAAGGTGGATCATCAAAACGGAAATTTTATACCAAAACGGCAATTTTTAAACCAAATGGCAACGCTTTACATGTCGCTTAATATATATTATATAAAGGTAAAGCAACAAATTCATTTTCGCTGTTTGAAAAAGAAAGAAAAACTTTCGTGACGGTACGTCGTCCATTTGGCTTCAGTCAAGGCTAAACCAGAGACAAATTAAGCAATCACTTTGCTTCGAGGCAAAGCTGTAAAAATTATTAAATTATTGAAGGATAATCAATAAATTTTGATTGAATGACCGAAATTATTAATGTGATTTGATTTTGATTGCGCTGAAGCAAACTATAATAAAGACAGTCAAAGTAAAAGCATATATGCATTGCCACAAATGCGAGCATGATCTTCGAGCAAAGCTACTGAAACACAAAGGTACGTAAAAACGTATAAAACCTGTATTAAAACGTATAAAACAGACAAAAACGGACAATAACGTATAGAAACGGATGAAAATGTAAAAAAATGGACGAAAACGTATAAAAACGGATGAAAACGAATAAAAACGTACAAAACTTGTATAAAAAAGGACAAAACGTATAAAAACGGATGAAAACGAATAAAAACGTATAAAAAGTGTATAAAAGCGTATAAAACAGACAAAAACGGACGAAAACGTATTAAAACAGATGAAAACGAATGAAAACGAATGAAAACGTAAAAAAACGGACGAAAACGTATAAAACGGTTGAAAACGAATAAAAATGTAAAAAAAAATGGACAAAAATGTAAGAAAACGGTCAAATTAACAGAAATACTGGTCTAGGGACTAAATCCGTGATACTCGACTAACGACAAGAACTATTTTGTACTAAAAAAATATGCAATGTCATCATTTTAAAAGTTAAGTAACATATTTAAACAACTCGTGAAGTTGAAGACTTTAGAGCCAAATGAAACATTAAGTGACTTAAGACAAATTTTTCGCAAAGTTTAAATGACTTGTTTATATATTAACCGTTTAATAAACCAATCGAGACTACCTTGCGTAGAAACAACATCATCCATGCGTGATACGTCTGAAGCAATCAAAAGATTATGGTAAACATGTCTTTGTCTTGTAGTAATTGCAGAAGGTGACAAATTTAAGGAGCACCAATATAAACATGGGTGAGGCCCACAAGTTCGCCATGTGTCAATTTAAAATCCTCACGATCGTGGGTGATGCCATTCTATCTCCCAATCACTGTCTTCCATATCATTAACAGCTGTCATATGCCCCACCTTCCACGTTATCATTTAACCTTTTTACACTTCACCCCTTTGTTTTTATCTACTTTCAATTACCTCTCACATGTTTATATTTGCCTGCTTTGCCGTCAAATATGTTGCTTTGCCCACCACATAATAATTGTCCATATTTATATGTCGATTGTTTTTGTTAGGTTCTCATATTAGTAACACAGGCATCAATATGTAGAAATATAGAGAAGAGAGATCGGTTGAACAACCAAACACTTATGCGTATGAATAATTGTCCATATTTATATGTCGATTGTTTTTTGTTAGGTTCTTATATTAAGAATACGCGATCAATATGTAGAAATATAGAGAAGAGAGATCGGTTGAACAACCAAACACTTATGCGAATGAATATAAGAAATGTTATGCGTATGAAAGTGAAATGAATTGAACAACCAACCTTCAAGTGAGGGTATTAAAAAGGTATTTATAGGAGAGGAGCTAGGCAACACTCCTCAGTCCCTTCCTTTCCTTATTGGACTCAAAGGCTCACGCTTTCTACATGCCTCGCATGATTACTAACATAAAAGCCATATTAAGCTAACTATTATATATGAATCACTAACACTTGAATTAATGTTTAGGAGTGATTGCAACAATCTCCCTAAGCTGTTGGTGATGAATGAAAAGAGTGATAAACGATGTAGGTGTCGATGTAATAAGAACTTTGACGCCTTCCCGACATTCTTCTTCTTGTGAGAAGAGGTGTCTTAATTCGAACAATCTCCCCAGTGTAGAGAAATTGTTTCTTTTGAAGTATTCTGCTTTGACGCCATCTTTGTTCTTTGATCTTTGTTCTTTGTGATGGTAGTGATAGTATGTTGTTGTTGTCCGATCGTGCCCGCTTCGTTGCTCCAGTGTCTCCACGTCATTCTTCAACATACTCACATGCTCTTTAACGTTGGATTACTGATCTGATGAAGTTCTCTTAGTCTTTAACTTTGTAGATTCTTTGACTTGATGAAGAATCTTTCTTACTTGTGTTGCTTTTGATAGAACTTCCATTAGTGATATTGTTGATATGAGCATGTGAAGAATCAAGACGATCGGGCCTCACCCGGAGCTTCCATAAGAAGAAAACATAAGAAAGGTTAGTAATAAGCGGATTCTGGAACTTACAAGTTTGAACTTCGAGAGTGTTAACAACATAGTGTGAAAACACAACTCTGATTCTCACAAAGGCCGCTCTCGAACTGGAGTCCCACAAGTGAGATAACGCGATGTACCGGTACACCTACAGCCAGATGAGTCACGAGGTACACCGGCATCACCTCACCGACTGTAGACCGCTTGAGACACACTAAGCTGAATCCACGGGAGTTACCGGTGACCGCCGTACGTTGATGTTGACCCTAGCAGGAGTTTCCATTCAATCACTAAGGATCACAATAGTGAACCTCTCATAAATGTTCTCGCATGATTGCTAGGACGTGTAGGACTCGATAACGCACTACTGTTGTTCTTATTGTTGAACAACAAGTGATAAAATGTCAAGTGTACCTATGAGATCTTTTGGTGAATCTCGTGGCTCTAGACTCAATAGTGCGTTTTGGTTTTCCCCGAAAGAGACTAGGGAGAGTCTCCTTCTTCAATACCAAGAATCTCTAAGAGAATGTCGATAGTTTACGTAGGGTTCCCTGTGAGAATGAAACAAGCTTCTTTCGGGAGAAACTTGAGTGGCTAAGAAGGTTTAGTGCATGCGCCACTGGGTCCATGACGAATTTTAATCTTCAATAACGGCGTTATCAAGTGACAACCAAGTAGCATATGAATTGAACCCCGCCTCTAAGTTGAATAACTCCGGAGGGCTATTTCTTTTCACCCTTTTCTTTACATTTCTTTTTAATTCTTCAACTCCTTCTTTTCTCGATTCTCATTTTCTCCTTTTTATAATCATACCTAAGGACTTCTAATTCTAACTATTGGTAGTGTCCTTGGTAGATCTCTCCGCTCAAGGATCATAAGACGGTTATTCATAACCTTAATCACCTTATAACTCCAAAGGCCATAAAACCATTTTCATGAAAATCTCTCAAGTGTTTGTGAATGGAAAAACATGTTTGAACACTTCAAGAGTTTTAGATTTTCAAATACTCCCTCAACATGTGCTTAAGAGTTTTGATGGAAATTTGCACAAGTGAGAGAAGAGGCAAGACTTTTGAATTGATTAACTCAAGATAGACAATTCCTTGCGAGACAAGATTACGTTGCATAGTTAAAGAGATACATTGTCACCTTTTAGGTGACAACTAGCTCTAATAACTACCTTGAAGATGTGGACAACCCCGAGAGGTTGTCAAACCCGCCAAAGTTCATGTCTATCAAGAGCTTCTTGAATGGGTACAATTTACTTGGATAAGTCTTGGAAGACAAATCTTTTCAATGTATGATGTTCGTGATCCCTCAATTCATGGGTTAAAGTCTTTTCACACGAGGATTCAATAGCAAAACACAACATATTTCTTATCACATAATTTTTCTCTCCCTCAAAAATGGCATATAAATGTTATTTTTGAAGAAATGTTGAGAATAAATATGACCATTTTGAGTTTTGTGGGAAGATTATTACACAAAGAACAGCTGTAGAACAAAGTTTTTAAGTCAAATACTCTCCCTCAACAAGTGATATAAACGGTTGAGGTTTTGAAAATCATAAGGGGAAGTACTTGTTCTTTTGAGCAAAACTTTTGAAAAATGAAAGGTTTGATAGGTTTTACTCAAAAGTAAGAAGCTTTCGCTCCATTTATAAGGATTTTGGCAATCAAGCATACCACGGGTCCTTTCATTACAAGAACGGGTTGTACATCCAAGTATTTGTGCACAAGCCATATAATTATAAAATCACACATCCAAATTAATAATGAAAATGAAAATTAAGGGGTACCGTGTAGTCCATCAATCTTTCCAGAATGCGATCGTATGCGTTGATAGCCGGAGAGAAATCCCGGACGACTCACCTACAAAGCTTTCCGAGTTCAACTAGTCCCTTCTGCACAACCTTTCATCGATACAGTGATGATCCTCTTCACATCCTTGCCTATCCCGAGAATTCCATCGCTTTGTAGACCCAATGCCTTCATGTATCGCCTTCAACCTATAAGTTGTAGCCGTCCCCTCGACACTCTTCAAGTGTGTGATCTCCAAACTTATGAAGATCTCTACACGCCATCAAGCAGCATGTAGTTCATCGGTAAACTACTCCAAACGGTTTGTTGACAAGAGTGTATTGTGAAGGTGGTTGATATCGGAAGTTCTAGCCGAGGTCCGTGAAGTTGACACGTCCGATATGATTCAAAGCAAGTTGTAAATCTTCTACACGCTCTGATCACTATGCTTCGATGAAGATGAGTAAGGACTTGATGTATTCACGTTGAATTTCAACAGAAATGTCTCATTCTTCCCTCGTACTTTAGCAAGATACGATCTTCAATGTCGCTGAGAGACAAGTTCAAAGTCCGCTTCACGAATTCATAGTCCCTTTCGTCTTGCCTTTTGACCACGATAGACTTGAGGAAGGTGTAATCCCATTTAGACGAAAGGGTGACATGTTTAACGGCCACGATCCCTTTATCACTAAACACTTCATGTTGAGACTTTCAACCGGAAGCTCTTGTAGTAGATTCGGTCGTTCGCTCGCCAATGATGAATCCCGCATTGCATCAATGTCATACTGCTCCACACTGTTGGAAAACATGGGTAGCCTTTTCTTCGATGGCTATACGTTGGAGTATATGGTCAGCCGGAACGGAAGTGTAAGTGATGTAGCGTATTTCTTTGAAGCATCGCTACCATGTAGAAGAAATTCCAAATCTTTGTTGAAGAAGTAGCGAAATGGAATCCTAGGTTGATCCGTCCAATCGTTGGTAGAGGTTTAGACCCAAATGTAGTATGGAGGGTTGTCTCTTTTGGTGAAGTCGATGTTTGCTTCCGTGGTTGAGCCAATCAATGTTGTTAGACATGGCTCGTGCTATATTTTCAAGGTGATATTCAACTTCAATAGCACTTTCCGAGCTGTCTTTGAGGAGTTGAAAGGCTTCATTCTTGATTCGCCTCAACTCGATTTCGCCATCTTCTTCACATGAAACTTCTCTTGCAATAACTTAGCATGCTCCAACGTACTCACCTTCTACTATATCCGGATCATCGCTATAGGGAGTGGCATCAACAAGTGTGGAGAACCATTCAAACTCTGTGTCATCTTCATTGAGCCATGAGACGACATCGCCTTTAGGAGACTTCTTCTTCTTCTTTGGCCTTGATGAGATGATGGTTTCTTTGTTGAAGCCGGGAGAGGTGGGTTGTTGTTGGGGCTCGTGGACTTCTCATCGTCACCACCGGTATACTCAAAGTGATCACCGGTTTTATCCGTTTAGGTGGTAACTCGAGTCCCGAGGTTTGTCGCCAGAGGAGCGGAGGAGATCGTCTTGGTGGTGAAGTCCTTCGGGGTGGTGGTGGTGGCATAGATGATGGTTCTCCAGACGCTTTGGACGCTTAGGCTCGTCATATTTTATCCTTATCCTTATCTTCATCGCCTCTTGGACGCTTAGGCCTTTGAGCTTCTTCTCAGTATCTGATTTGAGTTGGTATTCCAAAGAATGCTTCAAACAATTTACCTTCGTGAGAAGTAAATGTTGCGATCGCTTAGACATTTGAGATACCACCGGAAACCAATTCAAAGATCCGAGAATATTATGGGATCAGTTGGATTGATGTTCACTGTCATAGGTGTTGATCTCATAGTTTGCTTGGCCAAATGCAATAGATTCTGATAGAGTTGTTCGGTGTACATTTCTTTTGTCATACCAGAACCGATGTCAAGAAGGAACTTGTGAGTGTAACCTTTGATCATCTCGCTCATTTCCCTTGAAGATCCCGCTGCATGAACTTCGATGTACTCCCTTTCGGTGACATCTTATCATTCTCGTCATGAAGATATCGACCTGGTCACGAGAAAATTCAAATTTTTGTAAAGCACGCCTCTTTTCCCGACTCCGCTTGATGCTTTAACCGATCCTTGTCTTTGCTTTAGAAATCCAAGAGTCCGTTGGCTTCTTCACGCATTTGGATGTGGATTTGGTTGTTCTTCCTGATGGTGGTGGTGAAGAGTGTGAGGATGAATCGATGATGAAGAGACATGAGGGGATCTGTGGTCCTTAGGAGGTTCGTAAGTTTTCTCCTGAACGAATTGGATTGTTGAGAAGAAAATCATCATAGTTCACTTCGTCATATTTTCCGCTTTTAGCCTTTTCTTCACCAACTGAGATTCCTCATCGCCTTTTTCTTCTCGGACTTCTCTTTTCTCGGTTCCTCCAATAGCTCTTTTGTTGTTGCTCAAGAGTGGTTGCACCACCCCTTATCGGGTTGATTAACCGATCGTGAATGTAACTCCACTACTAGACCCTCCGGGCCACGATTTGTTCCTCTGCTCAAACTCTTTTGCCTTGTGTTGGAGCTCTAATGATTTTGAACTTCTTCCTCGTAGTCGGTGTCCAAGTGGCTCTTCATCATGAGCTTCTTCTTGCTCAAGTACCGAGTCTTCCCTTTGCCTTGGTCACTTTTGACCGGGAGGTTTAGCTATCGTTGGAGTGACAATGGTTGCAGCATCAGAGTAGATAACCTCTTCTTCTCGATTCTGGGTTTCCTCGTAGCTTTCATCCACTAGCTTTCTTTGGCTCGGACTTGGGAATGGGAACAACTTCCTTAGAGGGAACTGTCCTTTTGAGTGGAGGTTTCCTCTTAGGGAACTTTCGTTGACTCTCAGTGCTTGCAACACTTCCTCTGACGCCCTTCGGTTTTCCTAGTAGGTGTACCGTAAGACTTTTCATCGAGAAAACCAACTTTGCCTTCTTCAACCTGCTACCGGATACCTTTTGTATGAATAAAGTTGTTTGATTGCATCGAGAGAAGGTGATTGCACAGCACACCTTGTTTCTTTGTTGTTGATTCCTTAAATCTGACGGTTAGAGTAGGTTCATACAACATGGAGTTTGTTTGGGTCGCCGAGTCTCAAGGGAATATCGGGATTTAACCCAAGAGCTCTCTGGATCAGCAGTTTTGTGTATTGGATGTATGGGATCTTGGTGCCTCGCTTTTTGAGGAAAGACATCATGTCATCCCATATCAGAGCTTCAACTTCGATATGTTTCATGTTGACCAAAGCCCAAAAATCTGTAGTTCCATGAGCTTGGGATGCTCATAACCACTATCCCGCCCGAAACGATTTTGTGATTATGATGAAGAGGGTTCTCCGTATCGGTGGATATTCTTCAGTCAACGTAAGAGTGCTTGGTGTTTACCCCCGTAGCTTCGTCATAACCGATGTTGATCATGAATGCGAACGACCTCTTCTAAGGTGTAGCGTTGTACTCGGCTGGTTCAATGACAGAATGAGGAGAATAGCCCGCAAGTCTGCAAGAGCGGTGTGATGGTGACTTGCTTGTGATTGAGTCACAGCCACAACATTTTGCCCTTTGATCGCTTCATTGTGCCGTAATTGTGTATGTAGATCTCCGGACATGGCGAGTTGGTGAGCATATTCTCGATAAGAATGGTTCTTCGAATGTCCACCGCTATCAAGCAAGAAGACTCTGAGCATGTGAGGGTATCAAAATCAACCCGAGGTTGTTCTTTCCAATCTTCATCGGATAGCCATTAGGGAAGATATCAAAGAATGGTGAGAACATTTGGTGCATCCACATTTTGCATTTGGCGCCCATGTCGATCTCAAAGATATTTAGCCAAAAGAACCAACATATCAAAACACATTATGTTAGTCAACAGATGGTTTTATTGTCTAATTATTGAATGTGATATGTCGATGATTGTTACGAGTCCAATGTCACTTGTTTGTCAAAAAGTCCAATGACGTCGTGATAATTTTCGTGAGTTGATTAACTTTAAGTTTTAAAGTCCATGTTTTCACTGATTATTCACAACTCGTTAAACATTTAAGCTTATAGTGACATTATTGGTTTCGTGGCGTTATGATTTATTTATTTACAAGCTTGCACGCGTAACAACTCATAATTAAGGTTAAACTAGGCTTAGGCGTAGAAATGGCAAGCTTATGCGTAAACAGGAATGATATACGTATAAACGCAAGCTTATGCGTGGGTTCTTGACTTACGCGCGAGGAAAAGGGGACCATATGCGTAGAGCTTACGCCGTGGCGTATATGGAACCCACGCGTAAGGCTTACTCATAAGAGTCAACCTTATGCGTAGAGGTCACTGTTTACGCATATCCTTCACAGGATACACGTAGTCCCTTATGTAGAACCTTACGCGTAAATGTTACGCGTAAGATTTCTCTTACGGATAACATGCTACGCGTAAGGTGATCCTTATGCGTAGATGTCAAACAACCTTGATTCTGAATTTTCACGCGTAATAAACCTGAAATATTTACATCATAGCACCAATATTAACACATACATTCAGTTATTTTCAGATCATGACATGAATACAGATTAAAACAGACACAGAAAAGACTTATGCGTAAACTTAAACCCTAAGTTTCAAGAATTACGCCTAAGTTATCTAGCCATAGGATTTGTACAAAATTTGTCTCGTAATTCTAAGAAGTCAAGTGAGTTGTTATGTCCAAGTTTTAACATCAAATTCTCAACGAATCAAAAATACCCAAATATTAAGAACATAAACCCTAATCTCTAATTATTAATCAATTAGTGTTTCTGGGTTGATTCTAAACATGGATATGATCAATTCATCATGTAAATAACATCACACAACAATCTTTTAACCGTAAACGTCTCACAAGAAAGTACCCAATTCCACGCATAAACCCTAGTTTTCAAAATCAATCAATTCGTGTATCTGGGTGATGTTTAATGATAAAAATGGTTTCAATGATGTTAGATAAACGTTTTGACTCTATCATTTTAACCAAAAACACACACCATTGATTATGTGTTCATACGCTTAAGCGTAGAACACAAAATCACTCATATCTAACAATCTAACCGTTGGTTTTTGAAATGATTTAAAACCCTTGTTTGTAATCATGTTAAGAACACAAGAACACTTACAAATTGATGATCAAGTAACCGGATTTGAAGACTGAATTTTATGCGTAGATTAGGGTAGTTGGTGTAATAAATGAGAGGAGTTAATGATATGAAAAAATTAGGTGGAGGTTTTCTACAAAATTACTTTAAGCTATTGACAATTTCAGTCCCTCCACTTTTTCCATTTACATCCAATGTCCATAGCTTCCATTTTAGTTACTAAACGAAGGATATTTGGAAAGAAATTTGACTACACTCCCCCTCGACTTAAGAAATAGTGAAATTTTATGAATTTTAGTCCGAGGAGTGTCAGTAAACCAGAAAAGTGACCACCATTTAAAGAAACAACCGGGATAAGGTAACATGCAAGTACAAGGTTTTATGAAACTGAATAAATATTTACTTTCTCCCCCTCAACACTTGATCGTAAAAATACTGAATTTTGAAAGATTAGAGTGTTGATGGAAGATTTGTACTTGCAATGTTAAAAGAAAAATAGATAGAAGAATATTTTTGATGTTTTATCAGATTTTATAATTTTGTATTTTGTTTTTGAAAAATATTTACAAAAGGAGGTTTTGGTGTTTGACTGATTTTTAAGAATGTTTTAAGAGTTCATCCAGTTCCTCTTGAGTCAAACACCGCATACCAATCCGGTGGACCAACTCATTAAACCTAGCAGGAGCTAAAGCTTTTGTGAGAAGATCTCACACCAATTGGTATTTTGTACCCACAAAGTATAATTCAACAGCACTGCTCCACGTGGTCCTTGATGAAATGATAGCGAAGATCGATGTGCTTTGATTTCGAATGTTGAACTGAATTGCACGAGATCGCAATAGTACTCCATTGTCGCAGACATCGGGATTCTCTCAAATACATAACCATAGTCTTTGAGTTGTGTTCTCATCCAAATGACTTGAGCACAACACGACGACATGGCTACATATTCGCTTCGTTGAGGACATGTACAATCCTCGCTTGTTCGATTGCCATGACACCGGCTTTATCACCAAGAAATTGTAACGCCTCAAGTACTTTTCCGTGAATCTAAGCATCCTCGCATGGTCTGTCCGAAAAAGCTATTAGTTCAAAACCAGAATCCTTCGGATACCAGATTCCCAAATTAATGGTTCCCATGATGTATCGGAGGATTCTTTTAGCCTTAGAGAGGTGGGTTTCAGTTGGTCTCGATTGATAACGGGAGCAAAGATATACGGCAAAACAATATCGGTCCGCTAGTCATTAGATACATGAGAGACCCAATGATACTACGGTATTTGGTAGGGTCCACCAATTTCCCATGTAAATCAGCGTCTAGCTTCTAGGTATGAGCCATTGGTGTGGCATAGGTGTCACAGTTTTGCATTCCAAATTTGTTTAACAATTCAAAGGCATATTTTGATTGACTCAAGAAAATACCACGGGGTGATTGATGAACTTGCATTCTAAGGAAGAATGTGAGTTCACCCATCATTGACATTTGAAAATGTTTTGTCATAAGTTTTGCAAAAGCATTTGAGTATTTTAAATGTGTTGACCCAAAAATGATGTCATCCACATAGATTTGAACGATTAAGATGTGAGGCCCGTGATATTGTATAAAGAGTGTAGGGTCGACCGAACCTTTGGTAAAATTATTGGCAATTAGGAAGGATGATAACTTATCGTACCACTACCGGAGGGGCTTGTTTGAGACCGTAGAGAGCTTTCTTCGCTTGTAGACATGATTAGGGAACTCGGATCAACGAATCCTTCGGTCTAACATAGACCGTTTCTTTCAGTTGTCCATTGAGAAAAGCGGCTTTGACATCCATCCAAAGACCGTGATGTTCATGTGAGCCGCAAATGTCGAAAATCCGAACGCCTCAAGACGAGCAACCGAGCGAATGATTCTTCAAAGTCAATACCTCTTCCCCGTCTATAACCCTTAGCCACCATACGTGACTTGTTTCTAATTACGGTTCCTTCAAAGATCCAATTTGTTTTTCCAAATCCATTTTAGGCCAATGACGAAGACCCCTGTTGGTCTTTCAACCAGTTCCCATACTTCAAGACGCTTGAATTGGTTGAGTTCTTCTTGCATGGATTCAATCCAGTTGTCTTTTGTCATTGCGTCTTTAATGTATTTAGGCTCAGATTGGCAGACAGTGAGAGCATAATTGCAATGTTCACCGTCTGTGTGAAGACGTTGTCTTGTTACGACTGGTTGATTTGGGTTACCAATAATATTCTCAAGAGAATGGTCTTTCGTCCAACGATGTGTGGAGGGTCGATGTTGGTATACATTGTGCAGATTTTGAGGATTCAAATGGCTTGTTGATGATTCTGCAACATCAGTGCAGCAGCTTTCATTAGCAAACGGGTTAAAGAACGCATTTGGATCAAAATCTGCAGTTGGGGGTACTTCATTAAGAACATCATCACCGGTTCGGCGTCGTTGGAAGCGCTTTGTTCAACTGTTGTCGTAGAGTCAACTGGTGGTGCTTCTTCAACCGTAGTTGTTGTGGCGGTGTATCGTATGGTATATGATCGGGTTGTGCAGCGGAAACTTCGGATACACACCGAGCACGTTCATCAATGTCATCACTAAGCATGGAGCAAATAGCTTTTCCATTTGTTGACGAGTAAGTCTGAGGCTTGGTTGGTGATGATGGGGTTTGAGGGAAGTTTAAACGGTTGTGATCGGTTCCAAGTCTGTTATGCTCGAAGCCATATCAGTAAGCTCATCAAAATTAGCATGAATTGTTTCCATAACCTACTTTGTACGACGATTCCAGATCCGGTAACCTTTAGAATTATCACAGTATCCAATAAAAACTCCAATGTCAGCTTTGGCTTTGAGCTTTCCAAAGTCATCACGATCATTATTTGGGTAGCAAAGAGATCCAAATACATGAAAGTGTTTGAGATTCGGTTTTCTGTTATGGATAAGCTCAAACGGTGTTTTGTTGTGGCGTTTTGTAATCATTGAGCGATTTCGAGTGTAGCATGCGTTGAGATGCCTTCACCGCCCCCATAAGTAATCTGAAGTTTAGCATTGATTAACATCGTTCTGGCAGCTTCCACTAACGTACGGTTTCGTCTTTCAACAACTCCGCTTTGTTCGTCGGGTAACGTATATCGATGTTTGATGCTCAATTCCCACTTTCTCATAAAATTCACGAAGAGTTTGATTCACAAATTCAGCCTTTGTCTGTTGAATTTGTCTTACGGTGTTCCGGAGCTGAATTTGAATTTTCGTGAGAAAGGTGATGATCATCTGCGGAGCTTGGTCTTTACTTCGAAGAAAATAAACCCAAGTCCATCTTGAGTAGTCATCAACAATTACCAAGATGTAGCGTTTGCCATTAATCGTATGCACGCGCATCGGGCCACACAAATCCATGTGAAGAAGATGAAGCACATTCTGAGAGTTGTGTTCCACCTTTGAAGGAAAATGAGCACGAGTGCTTTTTCCTTGTTCACAAGTTGAACATAGGTGATCTTTAGAATACCGGAATCTCGGGAGACCTTCAACAAGTTTGTGTCGAGCAAGGTTGGTGATGGTTTGAAAGTTTAGATGTGAGAGACGACGGTGCCATAGCCAAGATTTTGTAGATGTAGCCTTTGAGAGGAGACAGATGGGAGATGAAGCAACCATGTCTTGCATTGAGATTGTGTATAGACTAGAATTGCAGAGCCGACATAAGATCGCTTCCTTGTAGATCACTTAATGAAACAAGTTTTCCCTAAAAGCAACTTCCAAATCTCCATCACGAATTGACCGATGAAAAGAGATTGTGACCGAGGCCTTCCACATAATAAACCCCGCTAATTTCAATATTGCCATTGATATAATCTCCGTAGCCCATGATAGCTGCGAAGTGATCATTCCCGACCGACAAGCACCAATGAACTTTGCAATAAAGTTTGATAACAGTTTAAGGTTGCATGTCATGTGTCGGGAACATCCGCTATCAAAAATCCAAAGGATGATCTCAGACACCTGCATTACACATCGACACGTGATGGAATAGAAGTAGATGTGGAACCCGATGAGTTAGAGGGTTCCTTAGCGCTATAGTAGAAATACACATCAATGATTTTAGGCATCCATTTAAATCCTATTGTATTATGTATCCATTTCTGCCATTTCCAACTAGTATTTGCTTTAGTCTTAGTGAATGCACTAGGCGGTACTACTTTCTTTGGGGGTAATACTGGAGCTACAGGGACATCAATGCGTTTCTTAGAATCTAAAGATGGCGGTTTACCAAGCACAGACTTAGAAGCATTAGTGGCCTAGAGGTATTCCGATTCTTAGGATTCCTTAAACGAGACAAGATAGCTCTAGCAACACATTTGTCATGACAATCAGAAAGCATACTTTTACGACAAATAACACAAGAAGCATCGGACTGAATATCAAAAGTACTTAAAGGTTTAGCATTCGTTACAACACTTTTTCCATTACATTTGTCAGACGCAATATCTAAAGTAGGTGCAACGTGAGTCTTATTCAAAGTCCTAGAGTGTTCTTCTACTTCAAAGATTCCTTATTATTCTTTTCTTAGGTCGCAACTTCCTATTCTTCCTTGTATTGCTCCTAGACTGTGAAGTGCGGACGTTTGGAAAAGAAGCAACTAGTCCCGTTTCATTAGAGGAAGCACATTAGTAACCTGAGTTTTGTCAGTAGGCATTCTGGGTTCATGTTTGCTAAGTGTTACTAGTGCAATTCTCTTAATGATGCTAGGCTGAACTTGTTCATACTTTCCTAACATTTCCTTAACTTAATGATAGTGTGCACCAAATCTTGATTTTCAGAACGAAGATTTCCAGAAAATTCATGACTTCTTTAGTGTGTGCAAGATAATGATCAAGTTTGTTTGATGCTTCATCACGAGTCTGTTTGAGTAAATCAAATATGACACCATATTACTGTTTAACTTTTGCAAGTTCATGTTCATATTTTGAGATTTGACACTTAAAAGACACGCTTTGATCATCCAGTTGCTCAAGTTTTGGATTAAGGTTTTTTGCATGCAACTTGGCGATTTTGTTTTGAAAAGCAAGTTGTTGATCGTGAATATCTTTTTGACACCAATTAATACGACGTTTTGCATTTGAAAGTTCGTTTAATAATTGTTCATTTTCAACTTTTAAAGACTCGATTTGAAGCACATTATCGATTCTCAACAATTTCAAGAATCAACAGATCAGCAGAGATATAATCAGATGCATATGCAACAGATTGTAATAACACAAGATTATTGATATCAGCCGCACGCATAACATCTTCCAAGAGTCGATCAACATCTTTTCTCAACAATTTGTTTTACGCTTAGTATTTGAAATCGATGTTTCTACTTTCAAAAACTGTTTTCATGAGACCAAGTTCCTTCTGAAAATCCCTTTCCCAATATAGTGCACAAGTTTTCAAATTTTTGATATGGGGTAAAATTATTTTCTCGAAGAATGTCTTTGTTCTCGCCATTGGCGATTGAAAATGTTGAACTTTTATTTCAGAATGAAATTCAATCTCACGTTCCAAAATTTTGAGGTCCGATAAGAAAGTGTCAAAATATTTGATAACGCGACAACTTTCGGCTTTAGTTGTTACTTCACTAAGTGAAGGTAAAGGACCATTAATTTGTGCACCATTGGGTTGGGGACTAACTTCGAAACGGTGTGATAACCAAAGGTTTGTTAGAAGTATCTTGTTGTGTGACAAAAGTTACGGCTTTTGAATAGTTAAATGGTTTGTTATAAACGACATTTTCCATTTTTGACCGACTCTTGTCATCAGCATCTAATTCCTCCATGCGATTATATTCAACAAAGTCATAATTGAATCATCAATTCTATGTTCGCAGTAAACTTCGAGGATTTGGTTTGAATGCTCTGTGTGAAAACTTAGGTTTGTAATCAGCAAGATTCGGTCCATAGCCATTTGGATTTGGTTTAAAAGTAAACTTTTGAATCGTTGTGATTGATTCACCATGTTTATAAACAACAATTTTAAACTCTTTGATTTTGTTTTGTAAGTCGACAATTTCCTCAAGATAGTCATCTATTTGTTTCGTTGAATGCTTTTCGTACTCAGAGAACTGTTTTTGACAAGTTAACAACTCAGCCTTGCCTTTTTGAGTTTCCAAAGTAAGACCGTTAATTTGTTGTTTATGTTCATGTTTCAGTTGTTCTATTTGAGACAACAAAGCATTCTTGGATGCGGCTAGATCACGTATTTGATGTTCTAATGATTTTTCGTTTTGATGAGATTTAGCAAAAGCGACTTCAAAACCTTCTTCACGTTTTTCTTGAGTTTTAAAAAAATTGATTTGTTGAATTAAGCATTCATTATCCCTAGTTAACAGCATTTTTCTTTTAATTTCGTGCAAATTTCCAAACGAGATTCTTGGTCTTTAATTAAGGTCAAGAGCTCAATTTCTCTATTAGACAAAAGCTCATCTTGTTCAACGTGAGTCTTAACACGATCATTATTTAGATCCTCAAATATAACCACAGAGTCAACTTGATTATCAATATTAACCATTAGGTCATCTTGATCATCAAATATAACTACGGGATCTATTTGATAATCATCGAAATGAGATGTGGATGGCTCATGTTGAACGCCTCGATCCTTGTCGGATGGAGAAATTGGCGGAGATATCAGACGTAAGGAGTATATTTTGTTCGCACTGAGACAAGCCATCGTCATACATGGGCCTATGTCACTCATGTGTAGAGCTTGCATATGTGCCATCAACATTACTGCTGCATTAGCATGCAAGTCCTCCATATCATCATCGAATGCATCCGCCATAAAGCTTTGTTCCTTGTTGGTAAGAGTGCCACCCGCTTCATCCTTGAGAGCCAAGAGCAAAGCCTCTTTGTGATAAGCACTGCCTCTTGTCCTCGGCTTAGGACATGCATTATCCAGATGACCCTTCTCATTATAGTTATAACAACGAAGACCATTAACCCCATTCTGAGCATTCCCCTGTTCAACCACTTGAGCCCTTTGTTGTTTCAGAGTACCTATGTTATTCCTTCCTATAGCATTAAACTCTTGACCACCTCCCATCTGACGACCATAACCACGATTCTGAACTTCAACGAGTCCATTGTTCACAAACACCATTCCTTGTGTTTGATGAGGAACGAATGCGATTGTTGGATCTTTTTGTATATCGGCCAAAGGCTTTAGCAATCATAGCAAATCCTTGTTTCAATTCATCGAAAGCATCGGAGTCCTCATCAGCTTCATTGTAAAGTGCTTGAGCATTGTTGTTGTTGTATGGAACCAATTGAGTTTGTTGAGGTTGTTGCTGTGACGGATCATATGGTGTGATGGTTGCATTTGGTTGAGGAGCAGGTTGAGAAGGAACACTAGTTTGAGCCCACAAAGCAAGTTGTTGATTGTCCGGAAGTGACTGTGGAGCCGGGAGTCCACGGATAGCCCTTTCTTTGTCAACTTCTTTTTGGTGAGGCTTCAAATAGTCGTTCAACAATCCGTATGTAGCATGATGAAGATTCTTAGCTTGACGGAGAAAAATGACATACTTCTCCCATTCCGGACCAAGACTACTTAGGAACTTAGTGTTGACAGAATTCGTGGCATGATGATATTGTGTTTGTCCAAATCATTGATGATGTCCGAAAAGCGATGATGATATGACTCTAATGTCTCTCCCGGTTCAATCATGAAGTGTTCATAAGCCAAGTAGATTTTGGATTCCATGTCTTCCTGATTGAGTGTTGTGCCTTCCATAAGAAGATGAATATGTTCCCACATTGCTTTAGCAGTCTTTTGAGCATCAACACTTCTAAGGATCGGATTGGGTAATCCCAAAAGGATGTATTGCATTGCTAGTTCATCGGCTTCAAATTGTAGAAGTTCATCACCGTGAGGTCCGAGACGGTTGCAATGTTGGTGCAGATCTCTTGGTGGATTGGCATTAGGATCTGCGGGTGTGACAACGGTAGGCATCTGAAATGGACCTTCCATAATGACCTTCTTTAAGAACTTTCCATGTGGCTTCTTTAGATCACAAAACCTAAAGAACCTTATCACCCATTGATCATAATTTCCGGGAGTGAGCATTGGAGGTCTATCAAGTGAGCCAGCTTCATGAATTGATTGTTGGCTACTTAAGGCTTCACACATCTTGCCAAACCATGTTGGTTCCTTCATAGTACTCCTGGATGGATGTTGATTGTAGAAGTTTGTGTAAGGTTGTACTTGAAGACTAGGTGGTGGTTGAACCATTTGTGGTGGAATTGCACCAAGTTGTGGAGTATGTTGTTGATTAAATTGTTGTTGATAAATTTGTTATTGATGATTAAATTGTTGATGTTGTGGACTTAGTTGTTGTTGTTGTTGATGAGTATAAGTGTAAGGAAAATAGCTAGAGTATGGTGGTTGTGACATGTTGAAAACTTGTGTTGTTAAATGGATCTTTGTAGTCGAATGAACCGTTGTTGATGAAGTATCCTTAGGCGTAGAAATCACAGAAAAGCAAAGTACCACTTATGCGTAAAAACACCAAAGATACGCGTAACAGCAATAGTTACGCGTAGGATTAGCTTACGCGTAAGAAATGAGAAAAACACTAAAGTTATGCGTAAACAGAATG
>OU343216.1:183407753-183478840 GCA_910596185.1 Chrysanthemum makinoi
ACCATTGCTAGGATGCAAAAGAGAGATGCTACCGCGATATAGATACCAACCCATGGCATAGGTTTGCTGTATTTATCTTGTCGATCTGTCGAATTCTTGAAGTAATTTGTCTCTTCCTTAAAGTTCTATCACTAAAGTAATCCAAACAAATTTGAAATCCATACGGAAGACACGAAACAGTGTCAAAATTACAAATGTTGTCTTGTTAAAATTTGGGGTAATATTCTGTGGCAAACATATCATTCTATCAATTGCTAATGGCTTTCTGCGGTGTTATTTACGTGGGTTAAACATGGACAAAGCATTAGTGGTTTAAAGTTCCAAGATTATCATTTCACTAAGTCTTTTTCATTTTACATAGCTTATAGAGGGTCTTAGTGTAACTTAATCTCCTATTTAATAAGTCCCTTATTCTAGGGTTACACACTTGTGTAAAGTCATTGTTACACAATCTTCTCCTCTTTCTGATCATTTCATTGATCTTGTCTTGTCTTTGTACTTACATGATTATTGTCTCATTGACATTAATATAACCTTGTAACATTTTGGATACTATTGAATCGTCAAATGACTATTGTAGCTTAGGGTTTGAATAAAGGTTCTATCAATTGTGTTGCTTATACTTTCATATGGTATCAAAGCATCGTTCATTGACTTCGGCAACAAAGGTGGTTTGGGGTTATTGCTATTCAATTATCATAATTAGTTACTCTCGTTACAATTTGGCCCTAGACTAAGTGAATCTAGGGTGATGGTGATTTGTTCTTACCGTGCATATTTCTCAGTAAGTCTAAGTCTTATCTCTTCTTAAACATAGTTATAAGTTCTGTGGTGAAAAGGGTAGACTAACATCTTGATCCGCCACCTTTGGTACCAATACCCGCTACCTTACCCCACGTGCTTGGTGCTTGTTGTTTCTTATTACAAAGTCTTATCTACTTGTCTATTTACTCTTATTATTATCTCTGTTTGTGATTCTTTATCCGCCTTATTATATCCGTCTTATTTTTTATATTATGGTCATGGTGATGATAATGTTGGTGGTGGTGGTTCTTCCACCGAAAAGCTTATCCTTTGGTGATGCTTTGTATTTACACTCCAACAATACCAATGGTACTCCCATTATTTCTATTAAACTCATCGAACCGAAAATATAAAATATGGAATATGGCCATGACGCTTGCTTTGAACCATAACAAGTTAGGATTTATTGATGGTACTTGCACAAGAAATGATTCAAACCCTAGTCTTGCTAATCAATGGGATACTTGTAAACTCGCTAGGTTACTTGATTCTCAACTCTCTCACCCTAAACTATTTGTTTGGTGCTATTTATGCTAAAACCGCTTATGAAATGTGGAATGATCTTAAAGACACTTATGATAAAGTTGATGAATGGTTTTAATTTGCATAAAAATATAAACCCCTTAGTCAAAGTGGGTCCTCTTGATTACTATAACAATCTTAACTTTTTGGAAACAATTTGATTGTATGATTAGTCTTCCTCAACTGTGAGGCCTAAAACATTTTGAAAAACACAATCGCCATCAAGTTAATGCAATTTCTTATGGGTCTTGATGATTCCTATGTTCCCATCGGGGCAATATTTTAACGTAAACTTTTACCTAATGTCAAAAGCTGCCTGTTGTCTCGAGAAGAATCTTAAATGTTTCATCCGGGAATAGCTCGCTAAACCTAATGCTACAGCCTTTTGCCAAAAAACTTCGATGGTGGAAAATTTTTTGATAACAAAAGAGGTTTTAACAACAAAGTTTCGTTTTAATACCGGTAATGTTTCAATAGCAGAGGACCAAACATGAACCTCAAAACCAACAAAAAACCGGTCATACTGTTGATAGATGTTATGATCTTGTTTATCCCGATATGCTAAAAGAAATTTTAATGTAAACCTTTCAGAACATCAAACCACCATAATAGTGCTAGCAACTCTCCTGCCTCCTTGTCTAATGAATGTTCTCAAGACTTATGAGTCTTCTCAATGACAACAATGTATCATCCTAATGCCAACTTAAGTGTGTAAAAATTTTTCAGAACCTTCTTTAATGGCGCGTAAGTAAGTTTAATGTAAACTTCAACAAGTTTTTTAACAACAACACTAGTCTTGGTTGATTTGATTCGTGCAAATCAAAGACATGACCGTTTTGAAAATTTTTTAATCAATGTTGTTAACATTTCAAATCTTGGCCTAACCGCTGGACATCCCAATGGTACTGTGCCTTAATTACTAAAATTGGTGATTTAAAGGTCAATAATGACCTAACTCTTTTGATGTTCTTGTTGTTCCTGAAAGTACAATGTCGCTTTTATCCGCTCATAAGATTGTAGAGACAATAAGATGTTTGTTGGTTTAATGAATCTAATTGCTATATACAGGATTTACATAAAAAAAGGATTGTGGGGATTGGTAAACAATACAATGGGTTATATATGTTTGATATAGATTCTACATATAATTATTTCTAATAACCGCAGATATCTGCTTGTCATGTTTCTAGAAATCTTAGCATCAAAGACTTGGTCATCCTTCCACCAAGTCCTACACATACTTAAACCCACTCTTAAATTTGATAGTTCATCCGAAACCGATCATCTCGTGATACTTGTAATAAGCTAAACAAACCAGAGAACCATTCCCTCTAAGTGAACATAAATCCACTAAAATTGGTCAACTTGTTCACCTTGATGTATGGGGACCATATAAAATCACTAGCAGAGATGGTTATAAATATTTTTTAACCATTGTGGGTTTATATGCTTAAGGGGAAGGATGATGTTTATGTTTCCATTGTTAACTTTACCCATATGCTATCAAATCAATTTGAACACAATGTCAAGGTTTTTAAAAGTGATAATGGGACAGAATTTGTCAATAATAAACTTCAACAATTTTATCATGAAAAAGGAATTCTACATCAAACCTCGTGTGTTTATACACCACAACAAAATGGTATTATAGAAAAGGAAACATAGGCATCTCCTTAATGTTGCTAGATCCCTTATGTTTCAGGGAATTACCTCATATCTTTGGCATGAATGTGTTCTAACCGGCCGCTATGTCATAAAAATAAGTTACCTTCGCCTCGCTCCTCAAGCAAGTCCTTTCTTCCTGTGTATGGGCATGACCCTTCACTCTCTCCTTAGAGTCTTTGGTCGCTTATTATGCCACCATTCTCAACATCTATGATAAATTTGGTAGTAGGTGCCAGAAAAGTGTCCTTATTGATTACTCAAATGTAGGAAGAAGGCTATAAACTCACTGAGCATGAGAAACAAAATATCTTTTACTCCAGTAGATGTCAAATTTTATGAAACTGCTTTTCCCTTCAAAATGAAAAATACTTTGTCAAAACCTTTTGTTGAAACTTTTGTACCAAAAGATTTAAATCACAAAATTTCTTTTGACTCACAAATAAGTCCCAATGATGAAGGGAGAGGACATCCATAGATGATACAGCATGGTAAGTCATCCTACTAGGTTGACGAACAGTTGCAACATCATAGATGATAATACACCACGGTGGCACCATATCACAAGAATCACATCTGCTAATGCATCTTGATTCTGATACATTTTCACCTAATTCCTTACAGAAAAGAGTTAGGCAGCCACTCTGCAGAAGGTCAACCAGTCTCTAAGTTGCCCGATAATCTTAACGACTTTATTGTAGAAGAAAAAGTCAAATATGGTGTTGAAAAGGTTGTTAATTACTCTAATCTTAACAAAGATAATTACTTCTTTGCATCTAGTCTTAATAAAAGTATTGAACCCACCGTTATGAAGAAGCTATCCTTGATAGTAATTGGGTTGATGCTATGAATTCCGAAATTGAGGCCTTAAATGAAAACCATGCTTGGGATATAAGCCATCTTCCTACTATTAGAACTCCTATTGGGTACAAATGGATCTTTAAATCAAATATAAAGCCAATGGTGAAGTTGATAGATACAAGGCTAGATTAGTTGTTAAAGGCTATAACCAAAGGGAAGGAATAGACTGATGAAACTTTTCCTGTAGAAAATGTCTCTGTTAGATGTCTTATTGCCTTAATAAAAAAACAAATGGCCCCTTTTTCAACTTGATGTTAACAATGCTTTCTTGTATGGAGATCTTGATGAGGATATCTATATGACCATCCCAAGGGGTTACATGAGAACAATAAAAAATAAAGTTTGTAAACTTGTCAAGTCTCTATATGGCCTAAAACAAGCTCCCAGGAAATGGAATGAAAAACTTGTCAGTGTTTTAAAAGAAAATAACTTTGTTCAATCATAATGATCCTCCTTGTTCACAAAACAGAGAATAACAAGTTTATTGCTACGCTTGTTTATGGATGATATTGTTCTTGGAAACCGTATTGATGAGATAAATCTTTTAAAGAGTTTCGAAATCAAATTTCATATCAAAGACTTGGGAAATCTAAAATATTTCCTCGGCATTGAGGTTTTAAAACCGGAATGACATCTTTCTCAAAGAAAATCTTGCCTAGAATTCCTCAAAGAATTTGGTCTTCTTGGGTACAACACTCGTTCCCTCCTATGGAACCCAACTCTGTGCTTCCATTACCACCAGCCGATGACCCCTTGCTTGTCAACATCACTGGTTATCAGAAGTTACTTGGGAAACTTATCTATCTCACCCATACAAGACTGACATCTATACTACAGTTCATTGTCCGCACAATATATGCATTCTCCCTGAAAATCTCATATGGAATGTGCACTCAATGTTCGAGATATCTAAAAGGAGCTCCAGGAAAGGTCTCAGGTACAATTTCAGAACTCAAAATCATCTGGAAGGATATAGTGATGGATTGGGCCAAATGCAGAAAACGAGAAAATCGCAACGAAGTTATTGGTTTTCTTCGTGATTGTTTAATCATGGAAAAGTAAAAAACAAAACACTCTTCAAAATCTTCCAGTGACAGAGTATAGATCTATGTCCGCTGTGAAATCATTTGGATTCAAAAATCCTAAAGATCTAAAGTTGATATCAATCTTCCTCAATCTTTTACTGTGACAATAAATCGCTTACAACTTCCGGCCAACCACTGCTTTCCATGAAAGATCAAAACACTTTGAAATTGATGTTCACTTCATCGAGGAAAATTGCTAGAGGTGTTATAAATGTAAAAGATTGGCTATTCAAACCAAGCTGCGACATACTCACAAAGCCTCCCTGCTTATCAACATAAAATTTTGTGTGAAAAATTGATATTGTTTGATATGTTTGCTCATCGATTAAGGAATGTTAAATTTTGGGGTGATATTCTTTGCAAACATATCATTCTATCAACTGCTAATGGCTTTCTAGTTATGGTTCATTGCAGGATTAATTACGTGGTTAAACTTGGACAAAGGATAAAAGATTTAAAGTTCCAAGATGTTCTTTCCAAGCCTTCATCGTCTGTGAGAGTCAATTATAGCCGTAGAGGGTCTTAGTGAAACTTAATCTCCTATTTAAAGTCCCTTAATCTAGGGTTACCACATTGAGTGTGCGGTCTTTTGTATCACACTCTTCTCTTCTTCTAATCATTTCACTGATCCTGTCTTGTCTTTACATTTACATGATTATTGTCTCATTGACATTAATCTAATCTTGTAATATTTGGATATTGTTGTAAACTTAATCTGCACTATTGCCTACAGATGAATAAAGGTTTTATTGCTCATCTTGTGTTGCCTATACTTTCGCATGGTACCGTCTCAGCTTTGAGGCTCATTGATTCTCTTCGGCAACAAATTGGTGGTTTGGGGTTACTCCACTGGCGTAATCACGGGTTATCTTCAGCTTACAATTAGCCCTAGACTAAGTGAATCTAGGGTAATTGTGACTTGTTCTTCCGCTGCATATTTCTCTGTAAGTCTAAGTCTTATTCTTTCTTCTAACATACAGTACTTAAGTCTTTGTGGGTGCAAAAGGGTAGACTAACATCGATGCCACACTGTGAGGTAGTGAATACACTCACTGGTTTACCTAGTCCATGCTTGGTGCTTGTTGTTTCTTATATACATAGTCTCATTTATTTGTCTATTTGCTCTTATTATTATCTCTAATACGTGATTCCTTGTCATACTTTATTATATCTGTCTACTTTATTGTTTGCATTATGGCTATTGGTGATGATAATATTGGTGGTGGTGGTTCTTCCACTGAGAAAAGCTTATCCTTTGGTGATGCTTTGTATTTACACTCCAACAATACCAATGGTACTCCCATTATTTCTATTAAACTCACTGGGCGAAAATTATAAAATATGGAATATGGCCATGACTTTTGCTTTAAGGAACCATAATAAGTTAGGGTTTATTGATGGTACTTGCATAAGAGATGATTGAAACCCTAGTCTTGCTAATCAATGGGATACACTGTAACTGTTGTGGTTACTTAGATTCTTAATTCTCTCAGCTACTAATATTGCTGGTGCTATATATATGCTAAAACTGCTTATGAAATGTGGAATGATCTTAAAGAGACCTATGATAAGGTTGATGGTTCAGCTATCTTTAATTTGCATAAAAATATAAACTCTCTTAGTCAAGTAGGTCCTCTCTTGATTATTATAACAACCTTAACTCTTTATGGAAACAATTTGATTGTATGATCAGCTTGCCTCCCTGCACTTGTGAGGCTGCAAAACATTTTGAAAAACATAATCAACTAATCAAGTTAATGCAATTTCTTATGGGTCTTGATGACTCCTATGTCCCCATCAGAAGCAATATTTTAACCAGAGATCCTTTACCTAATGTCAAAAGCTTTTTACTTTGTCTCGGAGAAGAATCTCAGAAATGTTTCATCGGAATAGCTCACCTAAACCAATGCTACTACGCCTTTCTTCAAAGCGTCGATGGTGAAAAAATTTTGATAACAAAAAGGCTTTAACAACAAAGGTTACGGTTTTAATAATGGTAACAACTCAAATAGCATAGGACCAAACATGAATCTCAAATGTACTAATTGCAAAAACCTGGCACTTTGTTGATAGATGTTATGACCTTGTTGGTTATCCTGCTGGATATGTTAAAAGGAATTTTAATGGTAAACCTTTCATTGTAACTGTTTTAAGCAAATACTATCATGTCAAATAGTGCTAGAACTCTCCTATTTCCTTGTCTAATGACAGCTCTCGGACTTATGAGTCTTCACAATGACAAAAATGTGTCATCTGCTAATGCCAACTTGGCAGGTAAAATTTTTTCAGGAACCTTCTTTAATGGCAGTGTCAAGTTTAATGTAAACTTTAATAAATTTTTTAACAACAACACAAAAACTCTATCACGGAAACATCAGTCTTGGTTGGATTGTTGATTCTTGTGCAAATCACACATGACGTGTCGAAAATTTTTTAATCAATGTTGTTAACATTTCAAATCTTGGCTTAACTGTTGGACATCCCACGATTTTCGGCCTTAATTACTAAAATTGGTGATTTAAAGGTCAATACTGACCTAACTCTTTTTGATGTACTTGTTGTTCCGGTACAATGTTAGTCTGTACATCTGTTCATAAAATTTCTAGAGACAATAAGATGTTTGTTGGGTTTAATGAATCTAATTGCTATATACAGGATTTACATCAAAAAGGATTGTGGGGATTGGTAAACAATACAATGGGTTATATATGTTTGATATTGATTCTACATGTAAGATTACTTCTTATAACTGCATATCTGTTTGTCATGTTTCTAAAAATCTTTGGCATCAAAGACTTGGCCATCCCTCTGACCAAGTCTTCACATACTAAACCCACTCTTAAATTTGATAGTACATCTAAAACCGATCATCTCTGATACTTGTAATAAAGATAAACAAACCAGAGAACCATTCCCTCTAAGTGAACATAAATCAACTAAAATTGGTCAACTTGTCCATCTTGATGTATGGGGACCATATAAAGTCACTAGCAGAGATGGTTACAAATATTTTTAACAGTTGTTGATGACTATTCGAGTGATGTGGGTTTATATGCTTAAGTGGAAGGATGATGTTTATGTTTCCATTGTTAACTTTACTCATATGCTATCAAATCAATTTGAACACAATGTCAAGATTTTTAGAAGTGATAATGGGACAGAATTTGTCAATAATAAACTCAACATTTTTCCATGAAAAAGGATTTTTATCAAACCTCTTGTGTTTATACACCACAACAAAATGGTATTGTAGAAAGGAAACATAGGCATCTCCTTAATGTAGCTAGATCCCTTATGTTTCAGGGGGAATTACCTCTAAATCTTTAGTCTGAATGTGTTCTAACTGCTGCCTATGTCATAAGGTTACCCTCTTGATTACTGCCTGTCACCCTTCTTCCTTGTGCATGGGCATGACCCTTCACTCTCTCTCCTTAGAGTCTTTGGCTGCTTATGCTATGCCACCATTCTCAACATCTATGATAAATTTGGTAGTAGGTGCGAAAAAGTGTCCTATTGGTTACTCAAATGAGAAGAAAGGCTATAAACTCCTGAGCATAGAAACAAAAAATATCTTTTACTCGGAGATGTCAAATTTTATGAAACTTTTTCCCTTCAAAATGAAAAATACTTTGTCAAAACCTTTTGTTGAAACTTTTGTACCCAAAGATTTAAATCACAAAAATTTCTTTGACTCACAAATAAGTCCCAATGATGAAGAGAGAGTGACATCCTATGATGATGGCACAGTGGTAAGTCATCCTACTAGGATTGACGAACCAGTTGCAGCATCTATAGATGATAATACACACCCTGAGGGCACCATATCACAAGAATCACATCCTGCTAATGCATCTTCGATTCTGTGATACTACACCTAATTCTGCGAACAAGAGAGGCTTGCCAGCACTTTGCTAGAGGTCAACCAGAGTCTCTAAGTTGCCCAGTAATCTTAAAGACTTTATTGTAGAAGGAAAAAATCAAATATGGTGTTGAAAAGGTTGTTAATTACTCTAATCTTAACAAAGATAATTACTGCTTTGCATCTAGTCTTAATAAAAGTATTGAACCTACCTGTTATGAAGAAGCTATCCTTGATAGTAATTGGGTTGATGCTATGAATTCCGAAATTGAGGCCTTAAATGAAAACCATGCTTGGGATATAACTGATCTTCCTACTAATAGAACTCCTATTGGGTACAAATGGATCTTTAAAATCAAATATAAAGCCAATGGTGAAGTTGATAGATACAAGGCTAGATTAGTTGTTAAAGGCTATAACCAAAGGGAAGGAATAGACTATGATGAAACTTTTCCTCTTTGAAAATGTCTCTTGTTAGATGTCTTATTGCCTTAGCCGTGAAAAACAAATGGCCTCTTTTTCAACTTGATGTTAACAATGCTTTCTTGTATGGAGATCTTGATGAGGATATCTATGACCATCCCCCAAGGGGTTACTGTGAGAACAATAAAAAATAAAGTTTGTAAACTTGTCAAGTCTCTATATGGCCTAAAACAAGCTCCCAGGAAATGGAATGAAAAACTTGTCAGTGTTTTAAAAGAAAATAACTTTGTTCAATCTGTTAATGATCACTCCTTGTTCACCAAAGCAGAGAATAACAAGTTTATTGCTCTGCTTGTTTGTGTGGATGATATTGTTCTTACTGGAAACTGTATTGATGAGATAAATCTTTTAAAGAGTTTCTGAAATCCAAATTTCATATCAAAGACTTGGGAAATCTAAAATATTTCCTCGGCATTGAGGTTTTAAAAACTGGGAATGACATTTGTCTTTCAAAGAAAATCTTCTCTAGAACTCCTCAAATAATTTGGTCTTCTTGGGTGCAAACCTGTGTCCACTCCTATGGAACCCAACTATGTGCTTCCATACATTCCCACTGCGATGACCCCTTGCTTCAACATCATGGTTATCGAAGTTACTTGGGAAACTTATCTATCTCACCCATACAAGACCTGACATCTCATACTCGGTTCATTTATGCGGCAATATATGCATTCTCTTAATCTCTCTGGAATGTGCACTCAATGTTCAGGATATCTAAAGGAGCTCCAGGAAAAGGTCTAAGGTACAATTTGGCAGACTCTGAAAATCATCACGGAAGGATATAGTGATCTGATTGGGCCAAATGCAAGAAAACCAGAAAATCATCACGGGTTATTGTGTTTTCTTTAATGATTGTTTGATCTCATGGAAAAGTAAAAACAAAACACTCTTTCAAAATCTTCCACAGAAGCAGAGTATAGATCTATGTCTCTGCTTTGCTGTGAAATCATTTGATTCAAAAATCTAAAAGATCTAAAAGTTGATATCAATCTTCATCAATCTTTTACGTGACAACAAATCTGCTTTACAACTTGCTGTCAACCCCGTTTTCCATGAAAGATCAAAACACTTTGAAATTGATGTTCACTTCATCAGGGAAAAATTGCTAGAGGTGTTATAAATGCTAAAAAGATTGGCTATTCAAACCAAACTGAGAGCATACTCACAAGAACCTCCTGTCTATCAGCATAATTTTTTGTGTGAAAAATTGATATTGTTTGATATGTTTGCTCATCAGATTAAGGGGAATGTTAAATTTTGGGGTGATAATCAGTGGCAAATATCATTCTATCAATTGCTAATGGCTTTCTAGTTATGGTTCATTGCAGGGATTAATTACGGGGGTTAAACTTGGACAAAGATAAAAGATTTAAAGTTCCAAGATGTTCATTTCTGTGAAGCCTTCATCATTTCTGCGATGAGTCAATTATAGCGTTAGGGGTCTTAGTGAAACTTAATCTCCTATTTAATAAGTCCCTTAATCTAGGGTTACACACACTAGAGTGTGCAGTCTTTTTATATCACTCTCTTCTCGTCTTTCTAATCATTTCACTGATCTTGTCTTGTCTTTACATTTACATGATTATTGTCTCATTGACATTAATCTAATCTTGTAATATTTTGATCTCATTGTAAACTTAATCTAAAAGTACTATTGCGTAGATCTGAATAAAGGTTTTATTGTTCATCTTGTATTTCATACTTTCGTACACTATTGGTGATCGGTTATCTTAAGTTTGATTTATTATGTACGTGTGTATTGGTTTTATGTTTCATACCAAGTTTACACATACTATAACAATTTTCTAAACCTAATTGCGTATCTACCCAAATGTCTATTACTTCCTCATTTATTACGTAGTATTATAATTAAAAAAGTAACAATTTAACGTTTCATACACGTCTTCATGGTTAGAATAATTAACATATTAAATAACCCATCAAATGTCTAGTAATCACTATCAAACTTCCATCATCATATATGTCACATACGAATACTAAAATTGCAAGCACCGCTTTTTGTTGAGTTGTTTAAAAATAGAATATATTCTAAGTAGTCCTAGATAATTAATGAAGATTCAGCTATATATGCTTTGTGCAAGGAACTGTTTTCTTTTTCTTTTTTCTATCCATTTATTATGGATGTATAGGTGGGCAATCTTGGTTCCAATCAAATGTTTACACTAGAACAATCTAATCATTTCTTCTATTGATTTTGATTGAGTCGACAACTGAGAGTGAATAGACCGAAAAGTAGTAGGAACGTGGCTCATCTTTGTCCTGTTTTCCAATCCGCACACCACCCAACTGAGTCTATTTGTGTTCTTGGTGTACCGTTGTTGGAGGGGTGTAGTGATCACCACACGTGATGGTGGTGCCACCACACGCGGTCTAAACCACCACAACGGCGGGTGTTACTTTCCTTTTATAGTTTATTATACCAACTAATGTTTTAATAAATACATTTTTCATGATCCTCATACCCATAAATCTCTTGACTGTATTTCAATACAAAAATTTAGATGTTAAATAAACATGACATATACTTCATATGTTTTATAATAAATGTGTATTTTAAAAATGTGTAGAATTTTATACTCATTAACTACACTTTTATCAATACCATTGTAACTTACTAAAGTATATTTTAATTGGTTAAAATATAAAGTGAGTACTTACTTTAAAACTGTTGGAATCACTCCTAAACATTAATTCAAGTGTTAGTGATTCATATGTAATAGTTAGCAATATGGCTTTTTATGTTAGTAATCATCCGAGGCTTATGTAAGCCATGACGCATTGAAGTCTAATAAGGAAAAAGGAAGGGACTAGGAGTGACTGGCTCCCTCTCCTATAACCTTTGTAATACCCGGCGAGGGTTGGTTGTTCAATTCATTTCACTTTCATCGCATAACATTTTCTTTCATTCATGCATAAGTGTTTGGTTGTTCAACCGATCTCTCTTCTCTATATTTCTACATACGCGGTTGTGTTTAATATAGAGACCTAACAGTGGTATCATTCGCCAAATAGTTGGGTGAACATATTTTTTTTTGAAGTTTTTGGTCTTCATTAAACGAGCTTCAAACTTGTTCACGTTTAAAAGCGATTTTTACACTTTTTAATCAAAGATTCTTGTCCTTTCAACGTTTTTAGGTGTTAAAATATCTGTTTTTGGCAAAAAGTTTCAAACTTTACGTGTGGATCATTGTTTTTAAGCTTGGTATTATGGGGAGGTGTTCTACGCATAAAGTGTTTTTAAGCTTTGGATCATCAAGTTTCACACTTTTGTGTTATTTTGGTGATATTGACGCTATTTCATCACAAAAACCTGGTTTGGAAACATCAGGTTGGAGAAATCATTTTTGACTAATTTCTACGCGTAAGTAAAACCCTAATCTTACGCGTAACTTTTCCTTGGTTTGATCTTGATTTAGTGGATTACTCGTGTTTTTCTTGGATAAGCACTGAAAACACTTCGAATTTTGATATCTCTTGCACTGTGATAGTGTAAAAGATCTTTTGGGTAAAACCCTAAATTTACGCATAAGCTTAAGCTTACGTGAACTCATTACATAAGATTCTTCTACACTAAGCTCTTCGCCTTTAGGGTAATCTGCTAAAGGTAATCCTCGCCTAAGTTTTCTCGCTTAACATTCGTTTCACATAACTTTAGTGTTTTTCTCATTTTACTGCGCGTAAGCTAATCCTCTGCGTAACTATTGCTTTACATTCTGGCGTATCTTTGGTGTTTTTCGCAGTGGTACTTTACTTTGATTTCTACGCCTAAAGGATACTTCATCAACAACGGTTCATTCGACTACAAAGATCCATTTAACAACACAAGTTTTCAACATGTCACAACCACCATACGCTATTTTCCTTATACTCATCAACAACAACAACAACTAAGTCCACAACATCAACAATTTAATCATCAATAACAAATTTATCAACAACAATTTAATCAACAACATACTCCACAACTTGGTGCAATTCCACCACAAATGGTTCAACCACCACCTAGTCTTCAAGTACAACCTTACACAAACTTCTACAATCAACATCCATCCGGGAGTACTATGAAGGAACCAACATGGTTTGGCAAGATGTGTGAAGCCTTAAGTAGCCAACAATCAATTCATGAAGGTGGCTCACTTGATAGACCTCCAATGCTCACTCCCGGAAACTATGATCAATGGGTGATAAGGTTCTTTAGGTTTTGTGATCTAAAGAAGCAACATGGAAAGTTCTTAAAGAAGGTCATTATGGAAGGTCCATTTAGGATGCCTCTGTTGTCACACGCAGATCCTAATGCCAATCCACCAAGAATCTGTCACCAACATTGAAACTATCTCAGACCTCACAGGTGATGAACTTCTACATTTTGAAGCCGATGAACTAGCAATGCAATACATCCTTTTGGGATTACCCATCCGATCCTTGAAGTGTTGATGCTCAAACGACTGCTAAAGCAATGTGGGAACATATTCATCTTCTTATGGAAGGCACAACACTCAATCAGGAAGACATGGAATCCAAAATCTACTTGGCTTATGAACACTTCATGATTGAACCGGGAGAGACATTAGAGTCATATCATCATCGCTTTTCAGACATCATCAATGATTTGGACAAACACAATCATCATGCCCGAATTCTTGTCAACACTAAGTTCCTAAGTAGTCTTGGTCGGAATGGGAGAGTATGTCATTTTTCTCCGTCAAGCTAAGAATCTTCATCATGCTACATACGGTTGTTGAGCGACTATTTGAAGCCTCACCATAAAGAAGTTGACAAAGAAAGGGCTATCCGTGGACTCCCGGCTCCACATCAACTTCGGACAATCAACAACTTGCTTTGTGGGCTCAAACTAGTGTTCCTTCTCAACCTGCTCCTCAACCAAATGCAACCATCACACCATATGATCCGTCACAGCAACAACCTCAACAAACTCAATTGGTTCCATACAACAACAACAATGCTCAAGCACTTTACAATGAAGCTGATGAGGACTTCGATGCTTTCGATGAATTGAAACAAGGATTTGCTATGATTGCTAAAGCCTTTGGCGATATACAAAAGATCCAACAATCGCATTCGTTCCTCATCAAACACAAGAATCAGGTATTGTGAACAATGGGCAGCGTTGAAGTGAGAATCGTGGTTGTCGTAGGATGGGAGGTGGTCAAGTTTAATGCTATAGGAAGGAATAACATAGGTACTCGAAACAACAAAGGGCTCAAGTGGTTGAGCAGGGAATGCTCGGAATGGGGTTAATGGTCTTCGTTGTTATAACTATAATGAGAAGGGTCATCTGGATAATGCATGTCCTAAAAGCAGAGGCGAGTGCTTATCACAAAGAGGCTTTGCTCTTGGCTCTCAAGGATGAAGCGGGTGGCACTCTTACCAACAAGGAACAAAGCTTTATGGCGATCTGATTCGATGATGATATGGAGGACTTGCATGCTAATGCAGCAGTAATGTTGATGGCACATATGCAAGCTCTACACATGAGTGACATAGGCCCGATTAACTGCTCAGTCTCCGGAACAAAATATACTCCTTCTTGATCGATATCTCCGCCAATTTCTCCATCCGACAAGGATCAGAGCGTTCAACATGAGCCATCCACATCTCATTTCGATGATTATCAAATAGATCCCGTAGTTATATTTGATGATCAAGATGACCTAATGGTTAATATTGATAATCAAGTTGACTCTGTGGTTATATTTGAGGATCTAAATAATGATCGTGTTAAGACTCACGTTGAACAAGATGAGCTTTTGTCTAATAGAGAAATTGAGCTCTGACCTAATTAAAGACCAACCTTCTCGTTTGGAAATTTGCACGAAATTAAAAGAGAAAAATGCACTGTTAACTAGGGATAATGAATGCTTAATTCAACAAATCAATTTTTAAAACTCAAGAAAAGCGTGAAGAAGGTTTTGAAGTCGCTTTTGCTAAATCTCATAAAAGCGAAAAATCATTAGAACATCAAATACGTGATCTAGCCGCATCCAAGAATGCTTTGTTGTCTCAAATAGAACAACTGAAACATGAACATAAACAACAAATTACGGTCACTTTGGAAACTCAAAAGGCAAGGCGAGTTGTTAACTTGTCAAAAAGCAGTTCTAGAATACAAAGCATTCAAGAAAACAAATAGATGACTATATTGAGGAAATTGTCGACTTACAAAACAAAATCAAAGAGTTTAAAATTGTTGTTTATAAACATGGTGAATCAATCACAACGATTCAAAAGTTTACTTTTAAACCAAATCCAAATGGCTATGGACCGAATCTTGCTGATTACAAACCTAAGTTTTCACACAGAGCATTCAAACCAAATCCAAGTTTACAGTGCGAACATAGAATTGATGATTCAATTATGACTGTTGTTGAATATAATCGCATGGAGGAATTAGATCTGATGACAAAGTCGGTCAAAATGGAAAATGTCGTTTATAACAAACCATTTAACTATTCAAAAGCCGTAACTTTTGTCACACAACAAGATACTTCTAACAAACCTTTGGTTATCACACGATTTAAAGTTAGTCCCCAACAAAATGGTGCACAAATTAATGGTCCTTTACCTTCACTTAGTGAAGTAACAACTAAAGCCGAAAGTTGTCACGTTATCAAATATTTTGACACTTTCTTATCTGACCTCAAAATTTTGGAACGTGAGATTGAATTTCATTCAAAAATAAAAGTTCAACATTTTCAATGCCAATGGCGAGAACAAAGACATTCTTGAAGAATTTTTGTCAAAATTTTGAAAAACTGTGCACTATATTGGGAAAGGGATTTTCACAAGGAACTTGGTCTCATGAAAGCAGTTTTGAGAAAGCGAAACATCGATTTCAAATACTAAGCGTAAAACAAATTGTTGAGAAAAGATGTTGATCGACTCTTGGAAGATGTTATCTGTGCTAATATCAATAATCTTGTGTTATTACAATCTGTTGCATATGCATCTGATTATATCTCTGCTGTCTTGTTGATTACATTTAAATTGTTGAGAATCTGATAATGTGCTTCAAATCGAGTCTTTAAAAGTTGAAAATGAACGATTATTAAAAGAACTTTCAAATGCAAAACGTCGTCTTAATTGGTGTCAAAAAGATATTCACGATCAACAACTTGCTTTTCAAAACAAAATCGCCAAGTTGCATGCAAAAACCTTAATCAAAACTTGAGCAAGCTGGATGATCAAAATGTGTCTTTTAAGTGTCAAATCTCAAAATATGAACATGAACTTGCAAAAGTTAAACAGGAATATGGTGTCATATTTGATTTACTCAAAGGACTTCGTGATGAAGCATCAAACGAACTTGATCATTATCTTGCACACACTAGAGAAGTCATGAATTTTTTTGGAAATCTTCGTTTTGAAAATCAAGATTTGGTGCACACTATCATTAAGTTAAGGGAAATGTTAGGAAAGTATGAACAAGTTCAGCCTAACATCATTAAGAAATTGCACACTGTACACTTAGCAAACATGAACCCAGTTGCCTACTTGACAAAACACAAGTTACTAATGTGCTTCCCTCTAATGAAAGCGGGACTAGTTGCTTCTTTTCCAAACGTCCGCACTTCACAACCTAGGAGCAATACAAGGAAGATAATAAAGTTGCGACCTAAGAAAAGAATAATAAGGAATCTTTGAAGTAGAAGAACACTCTAGGACTTTGAATAAGACTCACGTTGCACCTACTTTAGATATTGCGTCTGACAAATGTAATGGAAAAAGTGTTGTAACGAATGCTAAACCTTTAAGTACTTTTGATATTGATCGATGCTTCTTGTGTTATTTGTCGTAGAAGTATGCTTTCTGACTGTCATGACAAATGTGTTGCTAGAGCTATCTTGTCTCGTTTAAGGAATCCTAAGAATCAGAATACCTCTAGGCCTACTAATGCTAAGAAGTTGCTTGGTAAACTCCTTAGATTAAATTTGATTGATGTCCCTGGTTCGGTATCACCTCCAAGAATGTAGTACCACCTAGTGTTCTTCAAGACTAAAGCTAAGACTAGTTGGAGATGGCAGAAATGGATACATAATACAATAGGATTTAAATGGATGCCTAAAATCATTGATGTGTGTATTTCTACTATAGCGCTAAGGAACCCTCTAACTCATCGGGTTCCACATCTACTTCTATTCCATCTGGTCGTGCATGTGTAATCACGGTGTCTGATCATCCTTTGGATTGTTGATAGCGGATGTTCCCGACACATGACATGCAACCTTAAGTTATCAAACTTTTTGCAAAGTTTGGTGATGTCGGATTCGGGAATGATCCCTTCATAGCTATCATGGGCTACGGAGATTATATCAATGGCAATATTGAAATTAGCGGTTTTATTATGTGGACCTCGGTCACAATCTCTTTTCGGTCGGTCAATTACGTGTGATGGAGATTTGGAAGTTGCTTTTAGGGAAAACTTGTTTCATTAGTGATCTACAAGGAAGCGATCTTATGTGCTCTCCAAATTCTAGTCTATACATAATCTCAATGCAAGACATGGTTGCTTCATCTCCCATCTGTCTACTCTCAAAGGCTACATCTACAAAATCTTGGCTATGTACGAAGTCGTCTCTCCATCTAAACTTTCAAACCATCACCTTGCCGCTTGGCCAAACTTGTTGAAGGTCTCGAGATTCCGGTATTCTAAAGATCACCTATGTTCACTTGTGAACAAGGAAAAAGCACTCGTGCTCATTTTCCCTCAAAGTTGGAACACAACTCTCAGGATGTGCTTCATCTTCTTCACATGGATTTGTGTGGCCCGATCTTGCGTGCGGCGATTAATGGCGCTACATCTTGGTAATTATAGATGACTACTCAAGATGGACTTGGGTTTATTTTCTTCGAAGTAAAGACCAAGCTCCAGAGATGATCATCACCTTTCTCACGAAAATTCAAATTCAGCTCCGGAACACCGTAAGACAAATTCGAACGGACAAAGGAACTGAATTTGTGAATCAAACTCTTCGGGAATATTATGATAAAGTGGGAATTGAGCATCAAACATCGATATACGTACCCCGAACAAAGCGGAGTTGTTGAAAACGAAACGTACGTTAGTGGAAGCTGCCCGAACGATGTTAATCAATGCTAAACTTCAGTTACTTATGGGCTGAAGGCATCTGCATGCTACACTCGAGATCGCTCAATGATTACAAAACGCCACAACAAAACACCGTTTGAGCTTATCCATAACAGAAAACCGAATCTCAAACACTTTCATGTATTTGGATCTCTTTGCTACCCAAATAATGATCGTGATGACTTTGGAAAGCTCAAAGCCAAAGTCGACATTGGAGTTTTATTGGATCTGTGATAATTCTAAAGGTTACTGGATCGGAATCGTCGTACAAAGTAGGTTATGGAAACAATTCATGCTAATTTTGATGAGCTTCGATATTATGAAGCTGAGCATAACGACTTGGAACCGATCACAACCGTTTAAACTTCCCTCAAACCCCATCATCGGTGAACCAAGCCTCAGACTTACTTCGTCAACAAATGGAAAAGCTATTTGCTCCATTTGGTGATGACATTGATGAGCGTGCTCGGGTGTATCCGAAGTTTCCCATTGCACAACGATCATATACCAATACATTACACCTGCTTCGGTTGAAGAACCCACAGTTGACTCTACAACAGTTGAACAAAGCTGCTTCCAAGGCTGAACCGGTGATGATGTTCTTAATGAAGTACCCCACACAGATTTTGATCCAAATCGTTCTTTAACCCGTTTGCTAATGAAGGCTGCTTGATGTTGCAGAATCATCTACAAGCCATTTGAATCCTCAAAATCTGCACAATGTATACCAACATCGACCCTCCACACATCGTTGGACGAAAGACCATTCTCTTGAGAATATTATTGGTAACCCAAATCAACGGTCGTAACAAGACAGCGTCTTCACACAGACGGTGAACATTGCAATTATGCTCTCACATGCCGCCCCGAGCCTAAATACATTAAAGACGCAATGACAAAAGACAACTGGATTGAATCCATGCAAGAAGAACTCAACCAATTCAAGCGTCTTGAAGTATGGGAACTAGTTGAAAGACCAACGAGGGTCTTCGTCATTGGCCTAAAATGGATTTGGAAAAACAAATTGGATCTTTGAAGGAACCGTAATTAGAAACAAGTCCGCATATGGTGGCTAAGGGTTATAGACGAGGGAAGAGGGTATTGACTTTGTGAATCATTAAGCTCCCGTTGCTCGTCTTGAGGCATTGGATTTTTCCGACATTTGCGGCTCACATGAACATCACGGTCTTTGGATGGATGTCAAAGCTGCTTTTCTCAATGGACAACTGAAAAGCGGTCTATGTTAGCCAGCCGGAAGGATTCGTTGATCCAGAGTTCCTAAATGCTCTACAAACTGAAGAAAACTCTCTACGGTCTCAAACAAGCCCCTCAGGCGTGGTACGATAAGTTATCATCCTTCCTAATTGCCAATAATTTTACCAAAGGTTCGATCGACCCTACACTCTTTATACAATATCACGGGCCTCACATCTTAATCGTTCAAATCTATGTGGATGACATCATTTTTGGGTCAACATATTTAAAATACTCAAATGCTTTTGCAAAACTTATGACAAAACATTTTCAAATGTCAATGATGGGTGAACTCACATTCTTCCTTAGAATGCAAGTTCATCAATCACCCTGTGGTATTTTCTTGAGTCAGTCCAAATATGCCTTTGAATTGTTACACAAATTTGGAATGCAAAGCTGTGACACCTCCATACACAATGTGGCTCATACCTAGAAGCTAGGCCGATTTACATGGGAAATTGGTGGACCCTACCAAATACCGTAGTATCATTGGGTCTCTGTATCTAACACTAGCAGGACACGATATTGTTTTGCCGTCTATCTTTGCTCCGTTATCGATTCAGACCAACTGAAACCCACCTCTCTAAGGCTAAAAGAATCCTCCGATACATCATGGGAACCATTAATTTGGGAATCGGTATCAGAAGGATTCGGTTTTGAACTAATAGCTTTTTCGATCTGACCATGCAGGATGCTTAGATTCACGGAAAAGTACTTGGGGCGTTACAATTTCTTGGTGATAAAGCGGTGTCATGGCAGTCGAACAAGCGAGGATTGTACATGTTGTCCTCAGCGAAGCAGAATATGTAGGCATGTTGTGCTCAAGTCATTTGGATGAGAACACAACTCAAAGACTATGGTTATGTATTTGCCAGAATCCCGGTATCTGCGACAATCGAATACTATTGCGATCTCGTCAACCTCAGTTCAACATTCAAAATCAAATCACATCGATCTTCGATATCATTTCATCAAGGACCACGTGGAGCGAGTGCTGTTGAATTATACTTTGTGGGTACAAAATACCAATTGGTAGATCTTCTCACCAAAGCCTTAGCTCCTGCTAGGTTTAATGAGTTGGTCCACCGGATTGGTATGCGGTGTTTGACTCAAGAGGAACTGGATGAACTCTTAAAACATTCTTAAAAATCAGTCAAACACCAAAACCTCCTTTTGTAAATATTTTTCAAAAACAAAATACAAAATTATAAAATCTGATAAAACATCAAAAATATTCTTCTATCTATTTTTCTTTTAACATTGCAAGTACAAATCTTCCATCAACACTCTAATCTTTCAAAATTCAGTATTTTTACGATCAAGTGTTGAGGGGGAGAAAGTAAATATTTATTCAGTTTCATAAAACCTTGTACTTGCATGTTACCTTATCCCGGTTGTTTCTTTAAATGGTGGTCACTTTTCTGGTTCTTGACACTCCTCGGACTAAAATTCATAAAATTTCACTATTTCTTAAGTTGATGGGAGTGTAGTCAATTTCTTTCAAATATCCTTCGTTTAGTAACTAAAATGGAAGCTATGGACATTGGATGTAAATGGAAAAAGTGGAGGGACTGAAATTGTCAATAGCTTAAAGTAATTTTGTAGAAAACCTCCACCTAATTTTTTCATATCATTAACTCTTCTCATTTATTACACCAACTACCTATCTCACGCATAAAATTCAACCTTCAAATCCGGTTACTTGATCATCAATTTGTAAGTGTTCTTGTGTTCTTAACATGATTACAAACAAGGGTTTTAAATCATTTCAAAACCAGCGGTTAGATTGTTAGATATGAGTGATTTTGTGTTCTACGGCGTATGAACACATATTCAATGGTGTGTGTTTTTGGTTAAAATGATAGAGTCAAAACGTTTATCTAACATCATTGAAACCATTTTTATCATTAAACATCACCCAGATACACGAATTGATTGATTTTGAAAACTAGGGTTTATGCGTGGAATTGGGTACTTTCAATGAGCGTTTACGGTTAAAAGATTGTTGTGTGATGTTATTTACATGATGAATTGATCATATCCATGTTTAGAATCAACCCAGAAACACTAATTGATTAATAATTAGAGATTAGGGTTTATGTTCTTAATATTTGGGTATTTTTGATTCGTTGAGAATTTGATGTTAAAACTTGGACATAACAACTCACTTGACTTCTTAGAATTACCAGAACAAATTTTGTACAAATCCTATGGCTAGATAACAGAGTAATTCTTGAAACTTAGGGTTTAAGTTTCGCATAAGTCTTTACTACTGTAATAGCTTTTAATCTGTATTCATGTCATGATCACGAAAATAACGAATGTATGTGTTAATATTGGTGCTATGATGTAAATATTTCGGGTTTATTACGCGTGAAAATTGAGAATCAAGGTTGTTTGACATCTACGCGCAAGGATCACCTTACGCGTAGCATGTTATCCGTAGAAATCTACGGCGTAACATTTCGCGCGTAGGTTCTACATAAGGGACTACGTGTATCCTGTGAAGGATATGCGTAAGATGACACCTCATAAGGTTGACTCTTAGGTAAGCCTTCTGGCGTAAGTTCCATATACGCTTCTGGCGTAAGCTCGCATATGGTCCTTTTCCCTGCAGCGTAATATTTCTACGCGTAAGTCAAGACCTACGCATAAGCTTGCGTTTGGCGTATATCATTCCTATTTACGCATAAGCTTGCCATTTCTACGCCTAAGCCTAGTTTAACCTTAATTATGAGTTGTTACGCGTGCAAGCTTGTAAATAAATAAATCATAGCATACGAAACCAATAATGTCACTATAAGCTTAAATGTTTAAGCAGTTGTGAATAATCGGTGAAAACATGGACTTTAAAACTTAAAGTTAATCAACTCACGAAAATTATCGCAGCGTCATTGGACTTTTGGACAAACAAGTGACATTGGACTCGTAACAATCATCGACATATCACATTCAATAATTAGACAATAAAACCATCTTTGACTAACATAATGTGTTTCGATATGTTGGTTCTTTTGGCTAAATATCTTTCAGATCACGACATGGGCGCTCAAATGCAAAATGTGGATGCACCAAATTTCACCATTGCGATATCTTCCCTAAATGGCTATCCGAGAGATTGGAAAGAACAACCCTCGTGTTGATTTTGATACCCTCACATGCTCGAGTCTTCTTGCTTGATAGCGGTGGACATTCGAAGAACCATTCTTATCGAATATGCTCACCACTCGCCCTTATTCCGGAGATCTACATACTGACAATTACGGCACAATGAAGCGATCAAAGGGCAAAATGTTGTGATTTGTGACTCTCAATCACAAGCAAGTCACCATCCAGCCGGACTTGCGGGCTATTCTCCTCATTCTGTCATTGAACCAGCTGAGTACAGCTACACCTTACGAAGGTGGATTACGCAATTCATGATCAACATCGGTTATGACGAAGCTGGGGGTAAACACCAAGCACTCTTACGTTGACCGAAGAATATCCACACCCTGGAGAACCCTCTTCATCATAATCACAAAATCTTTTTACGGGCGGATAGTGGTTATGAGCACCCCAAGCTCATGGAACTACAGATCTTTTGGGCTTTGGTCAACATGAAACATATGAAGTTGAAGCTCGATATGGGATGACATGATGTCTTTCCTCAAAAAGCGAGGCACCAAGATCCCATACATCCAATACACAAAGCTGGCGATCCGGAGAGCTCTTGGGTTAAATCCGATATTCCGCGAGACTCGGCGACCCATCACTCCATGTTGTATGAACCTACTCTACGAGTGATTTAAGGAATCAACAACAAAGAAACAAGGTCTTTGTCTTTGCCGAATCACCTTCTCTCGATGCAATCAAACAACTTTATTCATACAAAAGGTATCGGTAGGTTGAAGAAGGCAAAGTTGGTTTCGATGAAAAGTCTTACGGTACACCTACTAGGAAAACCGAAGAGGCGGTCTGAGGAAGTGTTGCAAGCACTAAGAGTCAGAAAGTTCCCTAAGAGGAAACCTCCACTCAGGGCCAGTTCCCTCTAAGGAAGTTGTTCCCATTCAATCCGAACCAGAAAGAAAGCTAGTGGATGAAAGCTGAAGGAAACGAATCGGAAAAGAAGAGGTTATCTACTCTGAAGCTGCAACCATTGTCACTCCAACGGTAGCTAAACCTCGGTCAAAAGGCGGCCAAGGCAAAGGCTCGGTACTTGAGCAAGAAGCTGGATGAAGAGTGGACGACTGACCTACGGAAGAAGTTCAAAATCATTAGACTCCAACACAAGGCAAAAGAGTTTGAGCGGGAACAAATCGCGTGGCCCGGAGGGTGTCTAGTAGTGGTGCGGTTAATCAACCCGATAAGGGAATTGGTGCAACCACTCTTGAGCAACAACAAAGAGCACGGAGGAACAGAAAAGAAGTGCGAGAAAAAAAGGCATGAGGAATCTCGGATTCAGTGAAGAAAAGGCTAAAAGCGGAAAATATGCGAAGTGAACTATGATGATTTTCTTCTCAACAATCCAATTCGTTCCGAGGAGAAAACACGAACCTCCTAAGGACCACGAATCCCCTCATGTCTCTTCATCATCAGATTCATCCTCACTCTTCACCCACCACCATCCGGAAGAACAACCAAATCCACATCCAAATCACGTGAAGAAGCCAACGGACTCTTGGATTTCTAAAGCAAAGACAAGGATCGTTAAAGTTTTCAGCCAGGGGTCGAGGAAGAAAGGCGTGCTTTACAAAAGTGAATTTTCTCGTGACCAGGTCGATATCTTCATGGCGAGAATGATAAGATGTCGGTGAAGGGGAGTACATCGAGAGTTCATAAGCGGGATCTTCAAGGGAAATGAGCGAGATGATCAAGGTTACACTCACAAGTTCCTTCTTGACATCGTTCACGGTATGACAAAGAAATGTACACCGAACAACTCTATCCGAATCTATTGAATTTGGCCAAGCAAACTATGAGATCAACACCTATGACAGTGAACATCAATCCAACTGATCCCATAATATTCTCGGATCTGAATTGGTTTCCGGTGCGGGTATCTCAAATGTCTAAGCGATGCTGCAACATTTACTTCTCACGGTAAATTGTTTGAAGCATTCTTTGGAATACCAACTCAAATCAATCTGAGAAGAAGCTCAAGGCCTAAGCGTCAAAGGGCGATGAAGATAAGGATAAGGATAAAATATGCGAGCCTAAGCGTCCAAGAGTCGGAGAACCATCATCTATGCCACCACCACCGAAGGACTTCACCACCAAAGACGATCTCCTCCTCGCTCCTCTGTGACAAACCTCCAGGACTCAAGGTTACCACCACTAGACGGATAAAACCGGTGATCACTTTGAGTATCTGGTGGTGGCGATGAGGAAGTCCACGAGCCCCAACAACAACCCACCTCTCCGCTTCAACAAAGAAACCATCATCCTCATCAAGGCCAAAGAAGAAGAAGTCTCCTAAAGGTGATGTCGTCTCATGGCTCGACGAAGATGACACCGAGTTTGAATAGTTCTCCACACTTGTTGATGCCACTCCGCTATAGCGATGATCGGATATAGTAGAAGGTAGTACGTTTGAGCATGCTAAGTTATTGCAAGAGAAGTTTCATGTGAAGAAGATGGCGAAATCGAGTTGAGGCGAATCAAGAATGAAGCCTTTCACTCCTCAAAGACGGCTCGGAAAGTGCTATTGAAGTTGAATATCACCTTGAAAATATAGTACGAGCCATGTCTAACAACATTGATTGGCTCAACCCGGAAGCAAACATCGACTTCACCAAAAGAGACAACCCTCCATACTACACCGACTGGTCTAAACCTCTACCAACGATTGGCCAACCGGATCAACCTAGGATTCCATTTCACTACTTCTTCAACAAAGATTTGGAATTTCTTCTACATGGTAGCGATGCTTCAAAGAAATACGCTACATCACTTACACTTCCGTTCACGACCCATATACTCCAAGCTGTATAGCCATCGAAGAAAGGCTACCCACATGTTTTCCAACGATGTGGAGCAGTATGACATTGATGCAATGTCGCGGGATTCATCATTGGCGAGCGCCAGAATCTACTACAAGAGCTTCGAGGTTGAAAGTCTCAACATGAAGTGTTTAGTGATAAAGGGATGCGTGGCCGTTAAACATGTCACCCTTTCTAAATGGGATTACACCTTCCTCAAGTCTATCGGTCAAAAGGCAAGGCGAAGGTATGAATTCAACTGAAGCGGACTTTCGTAACTTGTCTCAAAGCATTGAAGATGCGTATCTTGCTAAAGTACAGGGAAGAATGAGACATTTCTGAATGAAATTCAACGTGAATACATCAAGTCCTTACTCATCTTCATGATCGGCATAGTGATCCAGAACGGTAGAAGATTTACAACTTGTTGTTGAATCATATCGATGCGGTAATCAACTTCACCGCAGCTAGAACTTCCTCGATATCAACCACCTTCACAATACACTCTTGTCAAACCGTTTGAGTAGTTTACCAGTGGAACTACATAATCGCTATGGCGTAGAGATCTTCATAAGTTTGGAGATCACACCTTGCTTATGAAGAGGTCGGGGCTTGGCTTATAGGTGAAGGCGATACTAGAAGGCATTGGGTCTACAAAGCGTATGGAATTCTCGGGATAGACGGGATGAAGAAGGATCATCACCGTATCGATGAAAGGTTGCGCAGGGGACTAGTTCGTAACTCGAAAGCTTTGTAGGTCGTCCCTGTGATTTCTCTCCCCGCTATCAACGCCTGATCGCATTCCCCGAAAGATTGATGGACTACACCGTACCCCTTAATCATTTCATTTTCATTATTAATTTGGATGTGCATTTTATAATTAATATATGGTTTGTGCACAATACAGGTACAACCCGTTCTTGTAATGAAAGGACCCTCAGGTATGCTTCATTGCCAAAATCCTTATAAAAGGGAGCTTAAAGCTTCTTACTTTTTGAGTAAAACCTATCAAACCTTTCATTTTTCAAAGGTTTTGCTCAAAAGAACAAGTACTTCCCCTTATGATTTTCAAAAACCTCAACCGTTTATATCACTTGTTGAGGGGGAGTATTTGACTTAAAAACTTTGTTCACAAAATGTTCTTTGTGTAATCTTCCCACAAAACTCAAAATGGTCATATTTATTCTCAACATTTCTTCAAAAATAACATTTATATGCCATTTTTGAGGGGGAGAAAAATTATGTGATAAGAAATATGTTGTGTTTTGCTATTGAATCCTCGTGTGAAAAGACTTTAACCCATGAATTGACGGATCCTAAACACCATACATTGAAAAGATTTGTCTTCCAAGACTTATCCAAGTAAATTGTACCCATTCAAGAAGCTCTTGATAGACATGAACTTTGATTGGTTTGACAACCCCTCGGGGTTGTCCACATCTTCAAGGTAGTTATTAGAGCTAGTTGTCACCTAAAAGCGACAATGTATCTTTAACTATGCAACGTAATCTTGTCTCGCAAGGAATTGTCTATCTTGAGTTAATCAATCCAAAAAGTCGCCAGCTTCTTCTCTCACTGTAAATTTCCATCAAAACTCTTAAGCACATGTGGAGGGGAGTATTTCTGAAAATCTAAAACTCTTGAAGTGTTCAAACATGTTTTTTCCATTCACAAACACTTCGAGAGATTTTCATGAAAATGGTTTTATGGCAATGGAGTTATAAGGTGATTAAGGTTATGAATAACCGCCTATGATCCTCCGAAGCGAGAGATCTACCCAGGACACTACCAATAGTTAATTAGAAGTCCTTAGGTATGATTATAAAAAGGAGAAATGAGAATCAGAGAAAGAAAGAGTTGAAGAATTAAAAAGAAAAGCAAAGAAAAGGGTGAAAAGAAATAGCCTCCGATTATTCAACTTAGGCGCAGAATCGGGTTCAATTCATATGCTATCGTTGTCACTTGATAACGCCGTATTGAAGATTAAAAGCCGTCATGGACCAGTGACGCATGCACTAAACCTTCTTAGCCACTCAAGTTTCTCCCAAAGAAGCTTGTTTCATTCTCACAGGGAACCCTACGTAAACTATCGGCTTAGAGATTGCTGGTATTGAAGAAGGAGACCCTCTCCCTAGTCTCCGCTCAGAAAACCAAAGCGCACTATTGAGTCTAGAGCCACGAGATTCATCAAAAGATCTCATAGGTTACTTGACATTTTATCACTTGTTGTTCAACAATAAGAACAACAGGGTATCGCTATCGAGTCCTACACAGATCCTAGCAATCGTCGAGAACATTTATGAGAGGTTCACTATTGGATCCTTAGTGATTGAATGGAAACCCCTGCTAGTATCAACATCAAACAAACGCCTCACAGCAGGTCACTTGCACTCCTCCGGGATTACGCTAGTGTGTCTCAAACGGTCTACAGTCGTGAGGTGATGCTTCGGTGTACCTCGTCACTCATCTGAATGTGTGTACTGTACGCCAGTTATCTCACTTGTGGGACTCCAGTTGAGAACGGCCTTGTGAGAATTTTAGAGTTGTGTTTTCACACTATGTTGTTAACACTCTCGAAGTTCAAACTTGTAAGTGCCTGAATCCGCTTATTACTAACCTTTCTTATGTTTTCTTCTTATGGAAGCTCGAGCGGATCGATCGTGCGTATTCTTCAACATGCTCATATCAACAATATCACTAATGGAAGTTCTATCAAAAGGCAACACAAAAGTCTGAAAGATTCTTCATCAAGTCAAAGAATCTACAAAAGCACTAAGAGAACTTTCATCGATCATAATCCAACGTTAAAGAGCGTGAGCATGTTGAAGAATGACGTGGAGACAGCTGGAGCAACGGCTGCACTGACGCACAACAACAACATACTGTCACTACCATCACAAAGAACAAAGATCAAAGAACAAAGATGACGTCAAAGCAGAATACTTCAAAAGAAACAATTTCTCTACACCGGGAGATTGTTCAATTAAGACACCTCTTCTCACAAGAAAGAAGAATGTCAGAAGACGTCAAAGTTACTATTACATCAGACCTACATCGTTATCATTTTTCATTCATCACCAACACTTAGGGGGAGATTGTTGCAATCACTCCTAAACATTAATTCAAGTGTTAGTGATTCATATATAATAGTTAGCTTAATATGGCTTTTATGTTAGTAATCATGCCAAGGCTTATGTAGAAAGCCTATGAGCCTTTCAAGTCCAATAAGGAAATGAAGGGAGGGAGTGTTGCCCTAGCCCTCTCTCTATAAATACCTTTTAATAACCCTCCTGAAGGTTGGTTGTTCAATTCATTTCACTTTCATACGCATAACATTTCTTATATTCATTCGCATAAGTGTTTGGTTGTTCAACCGATCTCTCTTCTCTATATTTCTACATATTGATGCCTGTGTTACTAATATAAGAACCTAACAAAAAACAATCGACATATAAATATGGACAATTATTCATACGCATAAGTGTTTGGTTGTTCAACCGATCTCTCTTCTCTATATTTCTACATATTGATGCCTGTGTTACTAATATGAGAACCTAACAAAAACAATCGACATATAAATATGGACAATTATTATGTGACGGGGCAAAGCAACATATTTGACGGCAAAGCAGGCAAATATAAACATGTGAGAGGTAATTGAAAGTAGATAAAAACAAAGGGGTGAAGTGTAAAAAGGTTAAATGATAACGTGGAAGGTGGGGCATATGACAGCTGTTAATGATATGGAAGACAGTGATTGGGAGATAGAATGGCATCACCCACGATCGTGAGGATTTTAAATTGACACATGGCGAAGTTGTGGGCCTCACCCATGTTTATATTGGTGCTCCTTAAATTTGTCACCTTCTGCAATTACTACAAGACAAAGACATGTTTACCATAATCTTTTGATTGCTTCAGACGTATCACGCATGGATGATGTTGTTTCTACGCAAGGTAGTCTCGATTGGTTTATTAAACGGTTAATATATAAACAAGTCACTAAACTTTGCGAAAAATTTGTCTTAAGTCACTAATGTTTCATTTCTGCCATCTAAGGTACTCAACTTCACGAGTTGTTTAAATATGTTACTTAACTTTTAAAATGATGACATTGCATATTTTTTTAGTACAAAATAGTTCTTGTCGTTAGTCGAGTATCACGGATTTAGTCCCTAGACCACTATTTCTGTTTGTTTGACCGTTTTCTTACATTTTTGTCCATTTTTTTACATTTTTATTCGGTTTCAACCGTTTTATACGTTTTCGTCCGTTTTTTACGTTTTCATTCGTTTTCATCTGTTTTAATACGTTTTCGTCCGTTTTTGTCTGTTTTATACGCTTTTATACACTTTTTATACGTTTTTATTCGTTTTCATCCGTTTTTATACGTTTTGTCCTTTTTTATACAAGTTTTGTACGTTTTTATTCGTTTTCATCCGTTTTTATACGTTTTCGTCCATTTTTTTACATTTTCATCCGTTTCTATACGTTATTGTCCGTTTTTGTCTGTTTTATACGTTTTAATACAGGTTTTATACGTTTTTACGTACCTTTGTGTTTCAGTAGCTTTGCTCGAAGATCATGCTCGCATTTGTGGCAATGCATATATGCTTTTACTTTGACTGTCTTTATTATAGTTTGCTTCAGCGCAATCAAAATCAAATCACATTAATAATTTCGGTCATTCAATCAAAATTTATTGATTATCCTTCAATAATTTAATAATTTTACAAATTTTGCCTCGAAGCAAAGTGATTGCTTAATTTGTCTCTGGTTTAGCCTTGACTGAAGCCAAATGGACGCCGTACCGTCACGAAAGTTTTTCTTTCTTTTTCAAACGAAAACGAAAATGAATTTGTTGCTTTACCTTTATATAATATATATTAAACGACATGTAAAACGTTGCCATTTCGGTTTAAAAATTGCCGTTTTGGTATAAAATTTCCGTTTTGATGATCCTGCTTGCAGGCTAAGTTGGCCCAACATGTGGGTTTGGCGTTATTTTTGTCGCCGGTAACCCAACCCAAAACGTATAAAAACTGATGAAAATGAATAAAAACGTATGAAAACTGTATTAAAACATATAAACACGTATAAAAACGGACGAAACGTATTAAAACGGATAAAAACGTAAAAAAACAAACTAAAACGAATAAAAATGGATGAAGACGAATAAAAACGTATAAAATTGTATAAAAACGTATAAAAACGTATAAAAATGGATGAAAACATATAAAAACGGATGAAAACGGACGAAAACATATAAAAACGGTTGAAAACGTAATAAAACAACGAAAATGTAGAAAACGGGTCAAACTAACAGAAATAGTGGTGTAGGGACTAAATCGGTGACACTCGACTAACGACAAGGACTATTTTGTACTAAAAAAATGTGCAATGCCATCATTTTAAAGGTTCAGTAACATATTTAAACAACTCGTGAAGTTGAGTACCTTAGATAACATAAATGAAACATTAATGACTTAGGACAAATTTTTCGCAAAGTTTAGTGACTTGTTTGTATATTAACCCTTTATTAAAACAAGTAACTTTAATGACATACCTCTCAAAGCATACGTAATGGAGGTTTATATCGTTTATCTATAGTGGCATGTGAAATTTATATCCATAAACCTTCATTGAACCAAAAAGTTTATAAAGAGAGAGATGAATAAGGGCCCGTTTGGCTTATAGACGGGTTTAGGATTTAGATTTAGATTTAAATTTAGTATAAGTTTTGAATTAAATGAAAAAAGAGAAAATAAATTATTGATAAGTCGGAGTATTTTATATATATATGTTTGAAATAAAAATATAAAAATAAGAATAAAAATAAATAACATGTGGCTAGAAAATAGCTTTAAATAAAAAAAAAATGCATTTCATTAATCACTTTAAAAAACCCACCCTAGTGGTCTGGATTGGGATTTTGTACTCAAAACACCACGGCAGAGGTTTGTCAGAGGATTAGGATTAAACCAAACACAAGTTTAAAAAATACTTTAAGTCCAAACCCATGAAAACCAGGGTACCAAACGGGCCCTAAATTTATGTATATAAAGTTAGGATCAAATGAGAAGAATTATTAAAATGAAAATGATGAGAAAAAAATCACAATCATACATTTCAAATGCATCTATAAAAATAGATACATATCCTTTTAAAATTATCTTTTCTATATGAAATGTGTGGTCATATTTTTTTTTTATTTTTCTCATTTTAGTTTTTTTTCTCACTGAATCTTTTGCCTATGTATATAAACCATATAGAGAGAAATAAATATAGACACTCATACTAGTTCATGTTATTTTGGAGATAATATATAATGATACTCCGTAATAAATTGTTAGTATGGTTCACTTATGAATTATTAAAGTTTATAGCATTAGAGATGGTTATGGTGGTTTATATGAAGTATACTTTATAAAAATTATATACCGCATGACATGGCATTGCTATGGACTTGACAAAGTTTATAACACAGGTTGTGTTTGGCGAAAGGCTTATGGGGCTTGGACTTTCAAAATAAATCGGCTTATAAAATAAGTCTCGTTTATCATATGGGCTTATGAAATCATAAACTCTTAAAAGGGACTTAAAATTAAAGGGGCTAAAAACTTTAGCTGGAGGCTTTTGAATAATAAATTACTTATTTCATCACAAAAATATCTAACATATACAAAAACTCATTTAATTATGTCATTTTTAATAATTTTGCAATAATAAGCTTAAGCATAAGCCTATTTGTCAAGCAAGTTTACAAAAATACAAATTTCAACTTCGGCTTATAATAAAAGCCTCAACCCCAACCCAAATTTCAAGCTCCTCAAAATTTCAAATTTCCAAATTCTACTTATCAACCAAACATACCCTAAGGCTTTGTTTGGCTAGGGGATTATGGGGGCTTATGGGGCTTAAATTTCAAAAGCCCTCCTGTAAGCCTTGTTTGGCGTAGAGGTTTATAGGAGGGTTTTTGAAATTATAAGTCTAAGCCCCCCCTATCATAAGCCTCAGCCTCAAAAATGAAGCTAAAGTTTTTATAAATCTCAAATATGAGCTACATTGGTATCAAATTATTTAATTACCCATAAAAATATTTAATATATACATATATTAATTTAATTATATGTTATTTTTAGTAATTTTACTATAATAAGCCCTAACTTAAACTAATTTGCCAAACAAATTTATAAAAATAAAATTTTTAGTTTTTGCTTATAATATAAGCCCCAGCTCTAGCCCCAACCCCAGCCCCTTGCGCCAAACATACCGGACTCAAAATTTGTAACTTACAAATACTGGTCGTTGGTAGCAAGGCTACTTTGAACATAGTTGCCTACAAAATTTTTGACGAATAGCAATATTTTCAGCCACTATGTTCAAACAAAGCCTTAGAGTAATATTTAATATATACATATATTAATTTAATTATATGTCACTACGTTCAAGGCTACTTACGACATTGTTATATGACATTGTTAGAGTAATATTTTCAGCCACTATGTTCAAAGATGCTCATAACTGTTTCACGAATAGCAATAGCATCCGACCCCACTTACTATAATTATATTTATACAGGTGTTGTTATGTGTACCTTTTAGACTAACTTTTTGTCTATTTGAAACACTATGTTCAAGGCTACTTACGTTCAAGGCTACTTACGACATTGTTATATGACATTGTTAGAGTAATATTTTCAGCCACTATGTTCAAAGATGCTCATAACTGTTTCACGAATAGCAATAGCATCCGACCCCACTTACTATAATTATATTTATACAGGTGTTGTTATGTGTACCTTTTAGACTAACTTTTTGTCTATTTGAAACACACTTTACTTCGTCTACCATCTCGGGAAAAGCGCCTGCAACATTCATAAGAAACATTCAATACGTTTCCCAATGCAACTAAAATTCTCAAGAAATCATCAGTATACATTAGTTTGGTAAATCCTTGTAATGGTTTATTGCATACCGTGTTATACATACCGTATGACTTAGAAGTTATACATACCATGTTATACATTATTTTGGTAAACCACTGTATGACTTAAAAGTTATACATACCGTGTTTTTTGCAGCAGTTGGTTGAAGCTTCCTGTGTATCGCCACATCAATTCAGCTGAGCTGCATCACAAACGTTGTCCGTCACATAGCAAGTCCTGTAAAATGTAAAGAAAAAATAACGACAATAACATAAAACTTATACATACCATGCATGACTTAAAACTCATAGACACCGTGTTTTTTGCAGCAGTTGGTTGAAGCTTCTTGTGTACCGGCCGCATCCACAGGTTGACACACAACCGTTTAAGGTAACTACAATTGCATGAAATAAAAAATTGTCTTACCTGCCAACACCGGCTGCGCAGTAATAATAGTATCCGTATATGCATGTATTTTGAATTTGAAGACTTATCGCACAATGTTTAGCCATTGTCACCCGTATTCGTCTTGCCGCAGTTTCTAATTCGGTGTCAACCTGTTATACAACCAAACGTTGTCATGTAACCAATTATATCGAGCACAACCTAAGAACTCAAAAAAAAAATACATTTTCTAGTAATTTTTTTTGCCACAAAAGCTATTAGCTAGTGATAAAATATACATGATTACATAAGTTACAAAGATGGGTTGCTGTCGTAAGTGTTTTGTGAACATAAGTATGGTGGTGGTGTGCATTGTTGGATTCAACAAAAACGGTCCGAAATCAAAACCGATAACAATACATCGCAACCAAACACAACAATAAAAACTTATCATCACAAAGATTGTCAAAAAGAGAGCATACCTTAATTGACCAACCCGCCATCACCAAAAACCTCCCAAATCCAAATTCACAACCTTCTCGTGAAACTCGTTTAAAATATCAGCATCTCCAATCCTTTAACCCCTGCTCGGTAGTTCCGTAGCAGGTTTTTTCGGATGTTTTCTAGGATCAGAAGGAACCTCCTAACAAATTCGGGTATCAATGACTAATCTAGCAATAAAAAAAAATGTGAATGACAAAAAAAACAACAAAATATCATAAACCCAGGCCGCAAATCATGCAAAAAACCAATAACAAAAACCCGTATATCAAAATACCTTACTTACATCTTTTAAAAAAGAGGGTTTCAGAACCATCCCACATCCGACCAAAGTCGCCGCACACCAACAAACCTGCTATTGAATCGCACATGTTAAACAAAAAAAGTAACCGATTTGTTTTACCTGGCAACCATTATTGTAGGTCTCTAATTAGAAAAAGCAAATAAACTAATTTTGAAGACTTACTTATAATCTCGTATTGGTTTAATCAAATACCTGTGTCGTAACTTGTTGTTTGATCTTCTTAGCATCTTGTTTGATCTTCACTGCATTTTTTTGTGTCCCCTTTATCCAGAAGAATATGCACCTCCAGTACCTTCTTCATCACCACCCCATGAGAAGTGTTGGAATCTGAACAAGATACACATACATAGAAAGAATAGACGTAAAGGCGGTGGATATCGATGAGGATAGATGAAAGGCGTGAAAAAAAGTTGATTTTGGATCTGTTTTTTTGGGCGGAATACCAACCCGTAAGCCTAGCAACCCATTTATTATTAGCAAAAAATTGACATATCGCATATGGCACGCAAACGGGAATTTTTTAAGGCCACCGACCTAGGATTAGTATAAGATATTATGGCACAAGCCACATCTAATCTATATTATTTTATTCTTTCAACATTTTAAAACTATTATTTCTTTAGACCTTTTTTACAGGTTATATGTTACCTACACTACTAACACGTGTCCAAGATATTATGGCACAAGCCACATCTAATCTATATTATTTTATTCTTTCAACATTTTAAAACTATTATTTCTTTAGACCTTTTTTACAGGTTATATGTTACCTACCCTACTAACACGTGTCCAATGACTCTTCTTTGACAACCGCCCTCTTCCTCTCTATCTTTAATCTAGAAATCAACAAACAAATAACAAACGATCTTCCTTGCAAGTTCAAGATCTTCAATTGGTATATGCTTATTAATAGCATCTTTTTTTTTTATTTTTTGGCTTGAATGGACAAGTAGGAATGAGATTTTGTTATTTAATTGGATTCTAAGAAAATATACGATGGCGTACAAAGAAATAACGGTTGATGATCATCTTAGCACGACGAGGAAGAGGCGGCAAATTAGGTCGCTGGAGAAAATCCAAAAACATAAAAAAAGGTACCAAGTTCTGTATACAAAATTCACTCTTTAATTTCTTTTAGTTTAATTGGTACATTTGTTTGCTTAATCGGTCCATAGAATTTTGATTTTAATTATACTTAATTTTTTTCTTCAGAGTTTGTGTTCAAATAATCCCATATTTTACCTTCAAACTGCCTATAAGTAAGAACTGTAAATTCTTGAGTTTGAAAATTTAAACTGTAAAATTTGAGTTACAGTTTGTAAGGATGTAATTTTTTTTTATTATATGTTCATTTTTTTGGTCAAGAAGTTTTTATTTCTTAATTTGTGTCGCTTGACGATATGTCGTTTGATGAGGTGTAGGTGAGGGTTTTCTCATGTATTGGAGATGAGGAATCGGACGGCTGTTTGGGCCGAGAGCTTACATGCCATTGTCGTAAATTCATAAGCCATTTAAATGCTTTTTGTATGCTTCATTCAAGACGTATTTAGGATCGCTTATTAAACCGCTAATGAGGAGGCGACAAATGGGTCGACTTCGGAGAGAAGTGACACTTTGTTGTCCACTGAAGAATTAATTGTGAGGTTTTTTAAAGTGTTTGGATTCTTAATTTGCTTATTAGGATGTTACAGATTATATGTATTGTGTAGAAAGTAAATTGTTGTGAAGTACTTATAAAAAATGTGAATTAAATATGATTTGTATGTTTGCTTGAAGATTAACATAGCCATAAGAGAAATTGTTTTAGGATCACCACCTCACATTTGTAGTTTGTTTTCGTTTCTTTAATGGCCTGTTTATGAAATTTATTGTATTATGGGATTGTGTAGAAAGAATCAGGTTAAATCGAAAGAAGCATATGTGAAGAAAGCTAAAAAGAGAGAGAGATACAAATGAACTGAAAAGGCCAACTACCGCTTTTCGCTTTATGTAAGCATAAACTTTATCTGGGTTATAGTGTCTTTTAGTTTAATGTAATTAATTGGAATAAACTGTTGTGGCACAAGGATGATTTTAGGAAGGAGTTCAAGCAAGCACACTGGATAACAAAAATTGCCGCAAGTTTATTTATTACTTAATCAGTTGTTTTATTGTCTTGATATTTGGTTATTTGGTGGTTAACGTTTTGTTTAAATTGAAGATGTAGGTTGTCAAAGAAGACGAGTAGGCGTGTCACAAGCGGTGCACGGCAAGTGAGAAAGTATGGTTTCGGACAAAATGGTAACGCTCATGACAGAATGCCTAAGCGGCTATAGGAGCCTGTGACAACTAACAAGCGACAATGGAAGACAACCACTACAAGGTAATAGGAAATTTATGTTTGCAATCAACTTTTGATAATTCCAGCTGTTAATGCACGGGATGCGTAAAAAACCAATATGCGTGATTAATTGTTTGTTTTGTTCATTCAGATATACCATCCGATTCACCCACGAGCTTGTAGAGCCTACGACAACTAACAACAAGCGACAATGGAAAAACCAACTACAAGGTAATAAGAAATTTATATTTGCAATCAACTTTCGATAATTCGAAATATAATGCATCGAGATGTGAAGAACCAATAAGCGCCGAATTGTTCTGTTTTGTTCAGTCAGATATACCATCTGGGATTCACCCTTCCATGAATATCTGCCCCATTTATTTGTCACCTTTATATAATTCCTCACATTCAGATAATACGGTAACGAAGGCAGCTTGGTCCCAGTTTTGAAGGCAACGAAAGTAAACATCTATTTTTTTTATCATCACTTTAACTTTGAAATAAACAAAACAATTTTCATATCAATAGCTTACATTCCCATTTCAGATTAACCATTTTAAATCATTTGTTGTAGATATGCTGCCAGAAAGGAATTTGCGCATCATAAACCTGTAAAACAGAAGTATGAGGATAGGCATGTGCATCCCTAAATACTTTCTAGACAATGTTTAAAAGTTGAGCAAAACCATATGCAGAGATGTTATAATAATATCGAAACGTGGTGTAGAAGTCAATGTATATCTATTAACTGTCTACCATCGTTTATGATCGTGGGGTGTTTGGTTTAGCGTATAAGCCTGTTTATGGCTTATCTAAATTTGGAATAGACGAGAGTGAAGAAGGATAGCGTAAAAGCCATACATGGATCCATTTATGATGATGTTGATGTTGATCGCATCGACAAAAACCAAGGTTCTGTAGTCCAGCGATGCATTTGAAAAGCTTGATGTGTTGGTTGCAGTGAAAAGTAATTGTCCGGTGCTCGAGTACGCTGTAGACATTGCCACGAATAAAACCTCTAATCTACGTGAGGAATTGAGGGTTGAAGAGAGGTTGGATCTGGAAGAAAGTCAGCTCTGAGAGCAAAATATACGGTAATCAGGCCCTGGTCTTAATTAGTTGTATGCCTTAATAATTTTAACTCTAGACATAACAGACTTTTTAATAAGTTTTAAATCACAAATTAATGGTGCAGTATGAACTTAGGAGCTACAAAGGTGTGGTTGATCGTATCACCAGGATGGTAAAATAAAAGGCGCCACCACTTATGGATGCACCATGAAAAGATAGGATGCACTGAAAGTGGCTGTCTCCACTTAAAATTGCATCGACCACAAGTCCTCTTAATTATCCAACAAACATGATTAAGTATAGTTCTATTGGGTTGTAAAGACAAAGTCGAGGTAAGGGTTAAGAATTTAGTTTAAATTTATAAGCAACTAATGTGTTTAATATTTAAATAGTTGGAGTGATTTAGGGAGCAGCAAGCCCTTTAGTAATACGCGATTAGTCGCTTTGCCATCCGATTTATCTCAAATTCAGACTATGCTTTATTTTTTTTACCAACTTGACCTCTTACCGATAAAATAGAATTAAAATGGACCATTTGAATTTTATATGTAACAACCATAAAATGGACCCCTTTGCGATTGTTTTGTTCATTTTAGCAACTTCCCATCGATCCTACCGCCTTTGAATTGTACGGTTGGCATAGAGCGCTTAAAAAAACATGTTAAATAACGGGTCAAATAGATCATATGGGTTAACTGCGTATTTAAATTTCCTTAATCACTGCATTCAGACTCCTAAATTGTTGTATTTTACCATGAATAGGCTTTTTTTGAGCTTCTTGAAGAAGGCGTTAATGTTCCAGCATGGTTTTCGTTAAACTCCAAAGATGGTGTAAATGTGCTCAGTCACGATTCATTAGCCGAACGCGTCGAAATTGCTGAGTCTGCAGGTAGCTGTTGCTGCAGGAATCAACCAACAGTCTCCAACTATAATAAAGGTGATATAAAGATTTGCATCGGCAAATTTGTGTATTTATTGGCCAATCTGATATAAAGAAAAAAAAAACAGCTTATGAAATAAGGTTGCTGTATTTGTCTAACTACATGTTTCCATTAAGGTCAAATGGGTTAGATTTAGACTTTTGTTTAGTCATGAATTGTTGTCATTTTTTGTACGGTTTCTTAATCTTTGGTTGAATCACAAAGGCTTTTAACATGGCTTCTATTCACCCCCGCCGCAGCGCGGCGGGTTCAAATGACTTGTTAGTATATATATAGAATGTAGTGGTAATAAAATAAAAGAGATAAAACTGGCCTCGTAATGCTTGAGAAAGAAATTAGATGTTGCGCTACTATACCATAAAAGGTAAAAGACGTCATGTAGCCATTACAAATTTACAATTACTTAATTGTAAAAGTTCTGTAATTATATATTATACTAACAGGGTCATGTTATTTTATTTACCCACAAATCTATACGTACCAAAGAACAAAGCCTCACTATCTATATAATTTGATCCAATTGTGAGGATTAACCTCGGATTTAATATATAAACCTAAGTTCATGTTTTTTTTCTTGTCTATTTGTCTTTCTTTTTTATTTATATATATTTCTTTTGTTATTTTTTAAAAAAAGAAACACGTTTTTTTATAAAATTAACGTTTTTTTTAGTTCACGTTTATTTTTATTTTATTTTTATTATTTTTAATTTACGTTATTCACATTTTTCTTAATTCGTTTTTAATTCACGTTTTTTTCATATGATATTGTGTGATATTGGTGATTTTCTGAATATCACTTTGTGATATTCTGAATATCACTTTGTTATATTATGAGTATCACTTGTGATTTTTTGGATATTACTTTGTGATATTCTGAATATCACTTGTGAGTTCATGTTACAAAACATTAGTTGAAAATTACTTGTGATATTCAGAAAATCACTTGTGACATTCTGATTTTCTAAATATCACTTGTGATCAACTGAATATCACAGAATATCACTTGTGATATTTAGAGTATCATTTGTGATATTCAGAATATCAATTGTTATATTCAGAATATCATTTGTGATATTCATAATTGTGATATTTTGAATATCACAGAATATTACTTGTGATATTCAGATATCACTTGTGATATTCTGAAACGTTTGAAAACGGACAAAAACATTTAAAAACAGACGGAAACGTATGAAAACGGATGAATATGTATGAAAAGGACGGAAACGTATGAAAGCGTAAAAACACGTATAAAACGGACGAAAACGTATGAATAATGGACGAAAAAGTATGAATAATGGATTAAAACGTAAGAAAGTGGACGAAAATGTATGAAAACGGAAGAAAACGTATGAAAACAGACGAAAATGTATGAAAACGGACAAAAATGTTTGAAAGTGAAGAAAAAAACCGAATTAAAAAAAAAACGTGAATAACGTGAAAAAAAAAGAAAGAAAAAAACTGTTAATTAAAAAAAAGTGAATTTAAAAAAAAAAAAAAAAAAAAAAAAGACAAAAAAAAATGGAGTTAGGTTTATCTATTAAATCTTAGGTTAATCCTACCATTAAATCAAATTAAATAGATGATAAGGATTAATCCATTGGTAAGCACTAAGTTACTTATTATCGCATTGCGTTGATTTAATAAATAAATTGTAGAAACGAGCATTTAAAATCATTCGGACAATTATACAAAAACAAACAACATTATTTTGTTTAAATTTAGACTTTATAGTCGCCTCTTACCAGTAAAATGTGATAGTCAAATTAAGACATAAAACATTTTAATGAAACAAACACACCCAAAAAGTAAGCAAAATAAAAATTACTATATATACTAACATAATATTTGTAAAATGTTTTTGCTAACAATAGCCCTAAGGGTTGTATTTAAGCAAATGATTGTTATTACAATTTTATTAATGAATTATCATTATTGGATGAAAATTACTAAAATTGCGGAAATAATTCCGAAAAAAATGAATGCATAACTAACACTTAATTTTGATTGGTTTAAATAGTCTATTAAATCAAATTGTAAAAAAAAACATTTTTTTAACCACAACCTTAAAGAGCTGATGTTAGCAAAACCCTATTTTAAAATTTAACACCCAAAAAAAGGGTATTATCCTTCTACTGTCAACTTCTTTCCCATTTAGCTACAAGCCGATGACTCTTTCTCTTACCCCACCACTACTATTTCTATCCGAAATTGGCCATGATCAAAAGACATAAATCCATATATATCTGATAAATAACAATGATGTCGTTGTTAATTATTGACACATGTACATGTCGAAATTTTCATTTCTGTTGGAGAATGTTGCTTACGTGTTTTTCTTGCCCAAGCTTTCCTCCTTGTAACATATAATAATAATTCATAATCGCTTGCTATTATTTGTGCGTACTTATCTCTATACCAGATTAACTTAATTAATGCTCTTATCCTTTAATGATGATCACCACAATATCATATGGATAATGTGAGTTATATATCATCCAAATGTTGCATGCATATCATTTGAAATAGATTAAAACTCCTATTACGTATTAAGTTTTTGTAGCATAAGGTTAAAGCATAATAATTTCATTTATTACGGCAATCACTTCTTAAAAATGAAGGTAAAAGAGTAAGTTCAAACTAATATATAATCCACGGACTGTAGTGATTATCAAAATACCAAAGCAAAAGACATACTTTATGTAAAAATTTGGGTAAAAGCCATAAAATAACAACGTACTTTTTTAAATTTACCGAGTTGAAACACATACTTTTTTATTAACATATATACCCACGTACTTTCGAATTTTGTTCCGACTTCACCCATATGACCGATTTATATTAATATAATATTATATTAAATAATATTATTTTATTACAATATGGGTAAAGTCGGAACAAAATTTGAAAGTACATGGGTGTATATGTTAATAAAAAAGTATGTGTTTCAACTCGGTAAATTTGAGAAAATACGTTGTTATTTTATGGCTTTTACCCTAAAAATTTAGCTAAAATTGCTCTTTGAAAAATGATATCATCTTGAAAGAAATTCGTATAGATTAAGCTCTTGCAACCAGTTGCCACAATTCTATTACGTTAGAAATCATTTTAGAAAAGGAAAAAAAAAAAAAAAAATGCAGAAGAAAATCACCTTGATAATGCATGCCAGGGTTCAACGGATCGTGCAAATTAAGATGGTGTTTGTTTTTTTAAAAATGCCTCTTAACAACATCTTAATCTAACTAATTCAGACGAGGTCAAATATTTAGATCATTAAGACTGTTTGTTTTTTTCTGTCATTCAGAGACGGTAAGAGGCAATCTTTGTTAAAAGTGTTTGTTTTTCTCCGATAATTAAGAGGCAATAAGAGACATAAACCTTTTATTGATAGATGTGTGGGGGGTGTCTTAACACCTCTTAATGTCTTTTATTTATTTATTTATTTATTTTCGTTTCTTTGTTTTTTTTGTCATGTTTCATTTTTATTTTTCATATTAAAAGTATTAAATAAAATCACTGCATATGTTTTGTTAGATAAAGAATGTATAAGATAATATATGACAATTCATTTTTATTTTTTTTCCAAGTTGAAGGGTTTGATTTTGGCCTCCTATATCTCAACTCTAACGCAATCCATATAGTTAATTGTTTTAAAAGTTCAATTTACACTTTGACACGTTTATTTTTGTCAAATAAACATGAAATTGCATGTTTTGTTTAAAATGCTTTTAATTTTAAGCTGATTATATTATCAAACTTGGTTTCTTATATTTAATAAAATTTATTTATTATGCGAATGGAATGGTTTTATATTTAAATTGTAAAAAATAATAGTTTAACACATCCAGACATTTATAGAAAAACAAACAGTTTTATTTGAGTCAGATTCAAAATTTTCAACCACTTATTCAGATTAAGATGGGAATCATATTCAGACTTTTCTACCGCATATTCAGATTCAGATGTGCGAATCAGATTCAGAGTCTCTTTATAAACAAACAACACCTTATATTGAAATCCGTTGTGGAAATGGTCTTGGACATTGCATAGAACATTGTCGAGAAACAAATTAATTTTTATTTGTTAGTTCAGATGTGCTTGCAAAAGACTGTAAAAAGAAAATGCAGTGTTTTATAAACCCAGTATTGAACTTTTTATGCTTTATATAAAAATGAGTCAAATTTTTTTAAGGCTTGAAAATTCATTTTGACTCGCCGAATTTTATGTGAACCGAGTCGACCCAGTGCCCTCCAAGGTCGACCGTGTTTGATATTTTTCTTTTCTTTATATTTAGAAAATGTATACGATAAGTTTGAACTGAACGTAATGATGGATAATGTTGGTTTTAAGTTTAAAACTTGTATCGGCGTTGAATTGTATGTGTTTGATATTGTATAGTATATGTTTTATATTGGACTTGTTATGCTTTACGTATGTTTGGTATTAAAAATTAAAGGTTTTATAGGTGTTTATTGGACCGAAATATTGTAATATACTAAAATGAAAAACCGGGTTGACCCGGCGGTCAAATCGGTTGAACCGGTAACCAGAGCCGTATATGAGGATGTGAGAGATGTGTTTTCGCACATGTCTTTCAAATTATATAAGCCTCAAACTTTATATTTGTTAGGAATTAGAAAATTCCATGTTAAAGTGTCGGTCACCCCAATTATAAGTCTAGCATATGTTAGCTCGTAGACGTGTCGTTTGTTACGTTATTTAGTAGTTTATTTGTTTGTCAGTAGCGTTGAATAGTTTAGTGTAACACCGTGGAGGAAGGACGGGTCTTTACCCACTGTATACCTGATCCACAGGCCGATAGGAGGTCGTATTTCTTGTAACTATAAATACCCCTTCCTTCCATGGAAGGGGTGGTGCTTCTCATTCAATCTAATATTCCCTTTGTGTAAACCTCTAGCAAGAACACCCTCTCTCTCTACTAACTCTCTAACTATGGCAAACATGTATTTTGATCATCCAAGACCACCCGAATCATCAACACAATATTATTTGGATCCTAACAATTGGTACCAGAGCCAAGGTTATTGTGTTGTGGTTTTGATTCACGTTGTAAACTATTTTTTTGGTATTATTTTGTGGTCGGCAAATTTTTGGTTTAACTGTTTCACATGTTATTTTACTGGTTTTAACAATCATATGAATGGGTTATGTGGTCTAACATGTTTTATTGGTAAAAACGTATCCGTGAAATGGTTTTTGGTCTTAAAAGTCATGGTCCTAACTTCTTTTCATCTCTGTTTTGTGTCCTTTTGTCCATAAAAGTCTGTTTTTTTAAGTTCAAACAGTGGTAAATATGGTCAAAAAGGGGGTCAAACTGGGTCAAAAATGAAGTTTTGTTTTATGCATAAGTAACTGTTTTCTGGGTTTCATGAAAATATCATCGGAAAGTGGTCGGAAAACTCATATTCATGCTAGCGAGTTGTTAGAACAAGATGTCCAAATTCAAAAATCTACTTAGCGACTTGTTTCTGGTACTGGTGGCGACTTGTCTTTACAAGTCGTCTTGGTTCAATGTATCCTCTCTGTAGCGACTTGTATATGAGGTGGCGACTTGCCATGAGTATTTACTCATGGTAGCGACTTGGTCTAGCGACTCAGTGCTAGTGACTTGGTCTAGCGACTTAGTGCTAGCGACTTGGTCTAGCGACTTGGTCTAGCGACTTGGTCTAGCGACTTGACTTAACGATTAAAAGACAGAAATGTAGAAGAAGAATGACATGTATGACCACGACCTCTATACCTTTTACCAAACTATACTCGACCTCAGCCAGATTGTTGCATCATCAGTCCAAGACCTTTTGTATCAGTCCAATAACCAAACCAACTCTAGTCAAAACTCATCTCAACCTCAGGTTCCTTCAACCATCACCGATCCAAGAAAAGTTAACACATGATCTCAGATTTCTTTATGTTTTGTGTCTAATCTTTTCAGATCCAAACAACATCAAAGAACCTCATCATCGATCTTGTTAATATCCGAATCTAATGAATATGTGATATAACATTGAAGTTATATCTCATGACAAGATTCGTTCAATATGAAATGCAAACATCACTACACGGGGTCATATTAACTTAATCAAAAGTACATCAAACAATCTCAGACTTACTCGTGGGTTTATGATAAATCATAGATCTCTTTAGATCCTTTTAAACCCAAGCACATCATCACATATCTTTTTTTTTTGCATAAATCAAGAAACGAAAACTAATGACAAAAGGTAAAAGATCTCAGTATGTTTTTCTTGTCTTATCAATTGAGACAAATCTAACCTTGAAGGTTATAATCACGAAAAACATTTCTTCACTGATCCGGGTTGTTTGAAGTATATACTTCATCTAATTATACGAGATGTGAAACGTTTTTAACAACTTTGTTAACACGCTTTTCACTTGCTCGTTGTAATACTCTTTAACTATTCATACTTGTCAATTTAAGAACCTACCTGTGAATCCATTGAGAACGAATCAAGAAGACAATCATAAGAGGTTCAAGCCATCCCTGTGGCGAAGTCAAGATAAAGAAGGATCATACTCCTTGATTCGTTTGATGAGTTTGATTGAATGAATGGTTTTATGAGAACATTTTGATTAAGGTTCGGATGTATGAAGTGATGTTTGTGGCTGCGTTATTCTTTAGGGTGAGATAGATTAGGGTTATTTGAGCAAATGACGATGGGGGGCGTTTTGCTTGAGAGAATATTTGAGGATGGTTATTACGATTAGGGTAAATGTGAGTGTGTAGGTTGTGTTTTAATACCTGGTTATTTAGGGTTTGGATTGTTTTTATGGGCCGTGAGTGTGTATTGTGAATTGGTGGATCGTGCACTTGAATATCACTTGGGCCAACCAGGGTTGATGCTACTCTTCAAGTATATAAACATGGGCCATGCACTAAATATACACATTGGGCTGAAATTCATTTCATGGGATTTAAAGTGTTATTAGTTTGGATGATTCTTATTGGTATTATTGTTGTTTTACTTGGTTATTTGTGAAGTGTAAATCCGTTGTATGCGTTGAAAGTTGGACCAGGTGGAATTTTATAAGGATCATATTGTGAGTTTCTTGAGAACTGGCCCAGGCTTGAGTAGTATATATGATATTGTGGTATTAAATGATGGTCTGATGGGCTTCTCAAAAATTGAATTGAGGAAGAGATTTGATTTGCTATGAGTCTTGTACATGAGCTTTGACGATAATATTTGTTATACAAATTAATACGTTGGTTTATATATTTTCACGGATAATATTATGTTACGGCTTGAATCGATACTTGAACACGTTTGACTACGAGATTGTTTGGACGGCATTTCTTATTTGAATTTGAAGTAAGGTTTTTCCGGGCGCGTTCACTTATTTCATCTTCTTTCTTTCTACCCTTCCGCGAAGATGACTTGTTTGGGCATGTATAGAGTGTGATAAAGACTTGGCCATTTAATTACGGTTGTGATTCTTTCTCGCTTAACCACAACGTAACTATCACTTCGGTGTCTCACTCAGTTGAGAATGTCAAGAGGTTTTGTACATTGGGTACACCATTTCTTCTTCACAAGGATTAGTACAAGGTTAAGTAACATATCTGGGGAATTTTACTTCATGATCAAGTTTGGTATATCGGATTTACTTCAACATGTAGTCACAGCAATTGCCGTCAGATTATGTGGAAAATGTGTTTACCAAAGTGTTTATTAGATGGTCAATGATGTTGATGATGTTGAATAATGAACCGCTAATGAACCGCTGCATGTTCTCCTAAAAACAGATATTCACCGAAACCAAAATTGTTATAATACATTCATGCTGACATTGTTTACGGTTTTGTCTTGATTTTTGTAAAATCCCGCGAAAGAACATATTTCTCGGTTAAATCATAGACTTGTAAAATCCCGTAACAATGGAAACATCCTGGTAATTGTAAAGTGCATATCCAGAACTATCATACGGTTTATTCTTGGTTTTGTAAAATCCCGCGAAAGAAACTATTTCTCGGTTTAAACTATAGAATTGTAAAATCCCGTGATGATGGAACCATCTTGGAGAAAGGAAAGCGTATCTCGGGGTCTTCTGATGCTGATGTTACGGGTTCTGTTTCGAAGAAGGGATAAAAGGGTGTACTTCATAAATTGGATGTGTGTTTGGATATTCGTCATGGCAGTTTGGTTATTACATGGTTTTACGGGGTTATGTGCTTTTGACCATGGTCGGGATGAAACCATTATCAAAGTTCATTTAAATGTCAAAGAAGGCTAGAATTGAGCTTTGAACCAGTAGATGTGACAACGGCGTTAATTCAGTATTATTTATTTGAGGTTGAAGTGAAATATCACGGGCGAGTGTACTTAGTATCTGAAGGTATCGGGGATGGTTGGATGAAGATTCTTCATGATCCTTGTTCGATGCTTATTATCAAAAACGAAGACTTGGAAATCTAGCTATTGTTGGGTGTCTTTTACCTTTTCTTTTACCACTTGGGGGAATTGGGCTCATACCACTACAAAATGACTATCACTTTAAGGAGTTACGTTGTAGTGCTCAGTGTCACATTCAATTGTGGATTTTCAAGAGGTGATATACGTCTAATACTCGATGGTTGGTTGGTTGAAGAGTATAGAGTACTTAGAGATTCAAATGGGCATGAATTCTCGGCACCGCTCTTTGTTACATATGTGCAAGTTTAAGTCACGAGTTCGGGTTATTCTACTTCAGGGTCAAATTCATCATATTGGGTTTTCTCCATCAGTTGTCACTACAAAGAGCCTACAGAATGATAATGGGGTTGATTACATGTTTTGCCAAGAGAGCAGAAAAGAGAGAGATTATGACGTATGAACACAACAGTTCATGCCTCGTACTCTAAAGTAAAGAAAAGTGTACGTTTCAGTGCGCTTTATCTTCGAAAGAAGAGAAATCTTCTTATGACGTCTGTTCACATCAGTTCAGGCCTCGTACTCCAAAGAAAAGAAATGTGTACGTTTCAGTGCGCATTATCTTCCAAAGAAGAGAAAACTTCTTATGATGTTTGAACACAACAGTTCAAGCCTCGTACCTTAAAGAAAAGAAAAGTGTACGCTTCAGTGCGCTTTATCTTCGGAAGAAGAGAAATCTTCTCATTAATGACCATTCTCAATCAACATGCTTCATACTTTTTCCATGCGCTTCAGTCATCAAGTGAACCGGGCTACCACTGATTGTTTTCTCATTCCACTTGCTCGATTATAATGAAGATGGCGACATCATGTGCTTATTTTGCGGGAGAGAAGTGTGAATAGAACATTCGGATGATTTTCACTTATTCAATCAAGAATGGCATCTTCGTATGCAATTCTTGAGGGGGAGAAGAAGTATGATAATTCTGCATGGTTGATTGTTTTTTTTTTGAGAATAAATGGTCAAACGGCTCCAAACTCATGTAAGAACCGAGCTTCTTCTTATCGGGTCATCTTCACATGGTGTTTCTTCTAAGAGCCGTTGGTTGACATCTTCACTCGGATTGATGAGTTTATCGACAAAGTGCTTCCGGTTAATGCTTCACGTATACATCAACATGATGATTCCGAACAATCTCTCTGTTCTTGTTTGATGTGATTGGTAGTTTGGTGTTACCATCTTGTGTGTTCGTTGCGGCCTGATTGCTGATTTCCTTGATGAACATCTTTCTGTTCTTGTTTGATTGGGAGGGATTTTAGTTAAGGGGATTTGCAAGATGTAAGTTAATTGGGATGCTTTTTGGTGGGATGCTTTTTGGTGTGAGTTGAAGATGTTAACTATCTATTCCCCAACTGCACAATCTTGAAGAAGGTCGAGTCTTCAGTCTGTTCTACATTTTCTGCTACATGTTAGAAGACTAAAGACGTGTTGCATTTAACGATCTAAAGACTTCTTCTTAATCTAGGCATTTATCAAACAGATTGTCGGTTTAGGGGAGAGCACTAATTGAGGGAATGTGATATGTCGAATTTAATCCCCAATTAGACTTGCTCACATTATTCAGCATGTTGATTCTCACAAAGACTTCAAGCGATCTTCTCAACAAATTTCAAGTATTTGGGCATTCAAAGAGTTGCTGATTCTGAAGTATCAAAACCAGAAAGGGGTAAGGAGACAAGCATCTAAACGCGAGTAAACTTGATGAACTTAATACTTCTAAGTAATTGAAGATATCCCGGGAAGACAAATGTTATTACCACAGAGAAACTCAAGGTTTGACTCATGGCGAGTAAACTTGATGAACTTAATTCTTCTAAGTGATTGAAGATATCCCGGGAAAACAAATGTCATGACCGCAGAGAAACTCAATGTTTTACTCATCAAGGCGTTTAGTATTCTTATTCCAACTATGTGGGGGAAGCGATGAAAGAGTTAGTTTCTGAAGATAAAAGAGGTACACTGGTGTGTGATGATCTCGATGTTATCGCAATCATCAGGGGAGAGAGAATTGTGTACATTGGGGATGCTCAGCTGTTTTCACTTGAGTGCTTAATCAGTGATTCAGAGATATAATCACTTATTCCGGAGTTGACATCCGCAGTGATTGTCACCCGCAGAGATAATCAGTGACTTGGCCTGCTTCTTCAATGTTATCAGTTATTCATTCCTTGTGTATTGGTATACTTCGGATACTTGAGCTTCATACACGATCATCCGGGAAGAAAAATGTGAACATGGGGAGGTGTTTTCATTCCCCTCATGATGTGTATTCGGGAGAGCTCTTGGATATTGGTGTACTTCGGGTTCTTGAGCTTCATACACGTTCATCAGGGAAGAAAAATGTGAACATGGGAAGGTGTTCTTCATTCCCCTCATGAAGTGTATTCGGGAGAGTTCTTGAGCATTATACTAAGAGACGGACTGCATCAGTTCAACTACAAAGGGGGAAGTGTTCTCTTGACACCTTTTGGAATGGATCGTTTCAGACTTCAGTGGAAAGGAAATTTGAGAAGATTATTTATACGTGGGATGATACTTTGCTGTTATTCTTGTTGATGATATAACCCCGAATGGAGAACCTTGATTATCGTTCTTAAATGGAGCAGCGGGATTTATGATAATGGTGTGCTTTTTTGTGCACCTGGCTAAGGAAAGCTTGAAATAGAGCTTCGAATCTGCTCATCTAATGGATCTTCGGTTTGGGGGGAAGCTGCCAAAGTTTTTTTTTCTCGAAGGCTCATGTTCTATCTTCTATTCTGGAGCCTTGGAAGCTTTGGTGGTGAATGTTTAAGAGATGACGATTTCTTCTTCAACAACGGGGCTGCTTGATATCCTTATCTCGGTACTCGTATCATCATCTTCTTTTACTATATCATCTTATCTATCCTTGTAAATATTTGTTCGAAAAACCAAATACAAAAATATAAAACCAGTAAAACAAAATAGAAAATTATAAAACCTACAAAAACCCATAAAAATCAAAAAAAATTTCAAAAATACCAAAAATATTGTTTCTCAAGACATGTCTTCTGGTATCGATAACATCTACGGTCTTAGAAATGTCATTCAATAATGGCACGGGACTTTAGATGAAGTTCGAGCAGGAGGTGTAAATATTCTTTTCATAACATGTCTCAAAATATGGCTTACAGTTATTTCAGACTGTAACCCGGGCTTCAAATAATGGCTTGCAGTTACTTCAGACTGTGACCCGCGCTTAAACTATGGTTTGCTATTATTTCAGATAGCAACCCGCTCTTCATGAAAGGAAAGTGCTGCGCTAAACCAATTTTCAAACATTTCGTGCACTTATCCTAAAAACAAAAATGAGGAAAGTATGTCGAAGGACTACTGTTCCTACACAAATGTTTTTCCGTCTAAAATTCTTCAGAAAAATATTTTTTGTGTTTTCAAAAATGGTGGTAAATGAGTTGCTTGAAAAATCAATCAGTATCAGAGTTTTCGTATTAATTTGCAAAAACTCAATCGATGACTTCAACACTTTTAAAACTTTTCAAGAAAAAGAGTCATTGGTTGAGGGGAAGAATATTTTTCATATTTACATCATCTAATAGATTGATGAACATTATTCCCATGCTTTATATGAACTGATTGATATGTTGAAATTGACTTTTATTAGTCGATTGTTGTTTGGGTGTTGTCGACCACCATATACCTGTTTGTGTCCACTAACGTATGCAGGTATCTTGGTATAAGAATGTTCCCGATCAGGATCCCACATAATATGATGTTTGGATGCCGAATGGAAAGGGTAACTAGATCTTGGGTTGACAAATGAAGAAACGGAGCTTAATTGGACTTCAATGGAGAGTTGGCATAAATGCAACGTAAGAGGTCTCACTGCATCAGCAGATGGTTTTCTTCTAAGTGATTGAAGAAACAGAGCTTAATTTGACCTCAGTTGGCATTCAAAATGCAACGTAAGAAGAAGTCTCACTGCATCAGCAGACGGTTTTTCTTCCAAACCCTACAGCAACAACAACAGAAGCTTCTCAACCACCTAACGTATCTTTGTGCAGGATAACATTTTTTAAACAATTTTGAAAAATGGAAAAATATTGTTTTGAAAATAAATTGGACTTAATTTTGAAAATCACCGGACTTCATTTTTACCAAAACCTAAGTCACTCAATCATCGACTACGGTCATCGATTGAGGGGGGAGAGTGATTTAAAATAAAATATTTTCAAACGATATTTCTTCACAAAAGTTCCGCTTTGTACCATATAAGTGGTGATCTAAAGATTTAATGTTATGTCATGGTATGATTTTTCTTTAGAATCAAGGTCTTTCAAAATGAAATTTTTTCTGTTCTTGTTTGATTGTGAAATTGTTTTATTTTACTAAAAGATCTCTTAAAAATAATCATACCTGACACTAACAATCTTTAATGTCTAAATCTGGTCCTTATCTATCATTTTTTTCAAAATTAAATCTTGCCACGTCTTTCCCTCAAACTTTCTAAATGATTTAAATCAATCGGGATCCAATTCTAGTTGGTTTGAATTTTTTGATCAAGGGAGAGATCGTGATTTAAATCTCAAATTTGTTTTAATGGAATCGGTTTTAGTCCTTTAAAGGCACTCCTGCCTCCATGTGCCAAACGATTTCAAATACACGATGCACATGTTGAGGAGGAGGATTTATCCAAAAACATGATGAGTATTTAAACTTGGCCACATATTCTCCCATGTTTTATAAACCTTATTAAATCACTTGGGATCCAAAATCTCAAAGGGTTTGATATTTTTGATCGGGGGAGAATTTGTGATTTAATAATGAAATTTGATAAAAGTTTATCGTTTTGATTTAATTGTGCAGGCTGCTCTCTCGTATGTGCTAAACGCTTTCGAATCTCGAAGCATATATTGAGGGGGAGCATTTTAAAAGAAAATAAACTATCGAGGTACAAAAGCTTTTATGTTTTAACATAATGTACCTTGATTGAGTTTTCAAATGGTTTCTTAAATGGCTTTTGTAATCGTGGATGTGCTTCAAAAGAACTTTTGCCTCTATGTGATAAAAATGATTTCAAATATCCTATGCACATATTGAGGGGGAGAACTTTACCATGAAAATCAAATGGCTTTTTCGTATGAAAATTGTGATCAAAGAAAATATTTCAAAGTCCTCTTGCCTCCTTGTGCTAAACAATTTCTAAATCATATGCACATGTTGAGGGGGAGGTTTTCTAAATGATCAAAACTATTAAGGTACAAAATGCTTTGATCTCGTATCACAAGTACCTTGATTGTTTTTCCAAATGATTTTTCAATTGGTTTCGAGAAGGAAAGAACTGTACCAAAAGACCGATCATTTTACTTTATGCATGGTGTTATAAGGATGGTTAGGTTAGGTATTTGTTCCCACGATCCGCCAGAACCGGAGGGATCTACCCAGGGACAATCCACTAGATAGTGTAGAGTCTTTAGGTATATTAAAAAAAAGGAGAAAAGTGAGATATGGGAAGAGTGCGGACTGAGACAGAGCTAGTACTGGAATAAACCCAACAAGGTTCTAGTTATGAAGTCTCGGTAAGCACTGAAGAGGTTGAAGAATGAAAAAGAACTGAATGTGAAAAAGGGTGAAAAGAAATAGCCCTCCATCAATTCAACCTTAGGGCAGAAACCGGGTTCAATACATATGCTACTGGTGGTTACTTAGGTAACTCCGGTATTGAAGACAAGACGTCATGAACCCAGTGACGCACTGCACTAAACTTCCCAAACTACTCAAGTTCCTCTTAAAAGGGCTTGTTTCATTCTCACGGGGAACCGACATTATCTATCGACTTTCTCTTAGAGATTGTTGATATTGAAGAAGGAGACCCTCTCCCTAGTCTCCGGCATAGGAACCAAATGTGCACGATTGAGTCTAGAGCCAAGAGATCATCCACAATATCTCATTAGGACACTAAATTAATGAAGACTTGCTGTTTCACACTATGTGGAAAGTAAGAATATATTAAGAGTCCTACGCATTATCCTTGTGGTATTGCCAGAACATCTGAGTGATATGTAAAAATATTCACAATGAAGATGGAAATCCTTCTAGAGCCAACATCAAACAAGCTCTTGGTGGGTGGCATGTGAGATCTTTCATAAGATCAAACTTGTGACAACTGGATAGAAACGATGGGGCGATTCATTCGTGAATCAACCTTGGTCCAGGAAATGGATTGACGGATGCTTTTGGAAAAACCATTCGATGTGCAAACCTTCTTTTCTCTAGCACGTCGAATGTGTACTTATGTTTTCAAACTCAAAAAGTATCTCTGATTGAAAAAATACTTTTGGAAAAACCGTTCGATGTGCAAATCTTCTTTTCTCTAGCACGTCGAATGTGTACTCTTTTAAATACAAAAAGTATTTTGATTGAAAATTGATCTTTCTCATAAAACCTTCGTCGTATTGCAAAACTCTTTCTTCTAAGCAATACGCGATTGTTTTCAAATCATTTTCTATCAATCAGCGAATCTCAATTCGCTGGTTCACTCACTCCGTGTTGTCTTCTTTGAGACGTTCCGGTTTGAGAACGGCTAGAACAGCTGCGAAACCCTGTCAAGGAGATTCTTAGGAATCCTACCTGATCACAGGCAGTATTTATACTGATCAACGGGGAACCGTGGGCCGTGTACCTCAATTCAGCGAAAGTGATCAAAGACACTTCACTCGTGTGTTTTTTGCTAAAATGTTGTTTGCAGGTACATTTGGACGATTGCAGCTGATCAGAATTGAGGAGTCAATCCAAAGCCGCATGCTCACAGCATCCACACTTAATTGAAGAAATCATGACTGGTGCATATCTACATAACCTGGCTCTGATATTTCATACTATGCTTCTGCTTCGCTGCTGCAAATATCATGAACCAGTAAGGCTTCCGCTACTCTGATGGAAAGATGTCATGATTCAAAAGTGTGAGCATGTCGGTCCGAAAGTCACAACTTCACATGATGGCAACACAATAAAGGGTGATCCAGAGATTTACTGTGGCTGATGATCTCAATGAAAGCTCGAAGATCATCAAAATGTGGATCAGTTTAAAGGCCTCCACTTAAAGTACAAATCTATGCGGACTTTGAAGAATCGCTACACAAGCACAAAGAATGCGGAATTTGAAGAATTGAAGTCTACGAGCTTGGAACTAAAGACAAAGATAGAATGCTAGGATGTAAAATGTATTTCATGGGGTGACCTCCCTTAGGGGGAGATTGTTAGGAATTAGAAAATTCCATGTTAAAGTGTCGGTCACCCCAATTATAAGTCTAGCATATGTTAGCTCGTAGACGTGTCGTTTGTTACGTTATTTAGTAGTTTATTTGTTTGTTAGTAGCGTAGAATAGTTTAGTGTAACACCGTGGAGGAAGGACGGGTCTTTACCCACTGTATACCTGATCCACAGGCCGATAGCAGGTCGTATTTCTTGTAACTATAAATACCCCTTCCTTCCATGGAAGGGGTGGTGCTTCTCATTCAATCTAATATTCCCTTTGTGTAAACCTCTAGCAAGAACACCCTCTCTCTCTACTAACTCTCTAACTATGGCAAACATGTATTTTGATCATCCAAGACCACCCGAATCATCAACACAATATTATTTGGATCCTAACAATATTTGATATTATATATATATTCTATAGAATTAAATAAAAATTAAAAATATATATATAACAATCTGAACTTTGCTTCATTTCATATTTTAAGAAAATTATTGACCTTTTATTTTAGTCCTCATTTTTTTATTTAAACTGAATGTTGCTTGATTTTTGTCTTTAAACTGAATTTTGCATAGAGTCTCCGTAAACTCAAAGATGCCACTGCCGATAATCCGATGACTCGGTAGCTCGACCGTGTCAATTCGACACCCGGTTTTTAAAACATTGAAAAAATGGATGATTGTCACAGACTTTGTACATGTAATTTATCTTGTTCGTAGATTTACCAAAAAGAATGGCACGATTCTTTCATACGCTAACAATCTGAACTCCATTTCAAGTGAAAAAATAAAATAGATCATATAGAAAAGGGAAAATGGCACAAAAATGTACTCTATTTTGAGTATTTTTTCAATCAAGGTATTTTTTTTCATAAAAAGGTACCCCGCTTTTTTTTAGCGGATTTAGGCTTTTCGTTAGCAACTAACCAATAATTTCGTTAAGTGTAAATTTTTTGTAAGTGAAACTTTTATAAATGTTAGAGGTGCTAAAATAAAACATTTTTACAACATCTAAAACTTAAATAACGGTAAAATGTTTTCTTCCCCAAAATCAATCTAGGGCACACTGGTATCTTCCCCAAAACAAATTCATGGCAAAATCATCAAATTCATCAAATTGGGTTCACTGGAATCGAAGAAATGCTGGTTGGGAAAAAGACAATTTGGTCAATCGTGTTTGTGTCTTGTGCGAATGTGGTGATGTTAGTGGCAAATGGACATCTTGGACTGAACAAAACTCAGGCAAAAGGTTTTTGGGATGTCATAACTATAAGGTAAACCACTATTTTGTTCTAATGTTTGTTGGGTAAAAAAATGTTTCGACTTTTTTTTATGATAAATTAGGGAAGAAAGAAGTGTAATTTCTTTCATTAGTGGGATCCTGATTTTCAAACTGAGCATTACAAAGCTATATTGGTTGATGTGCAAAAAAAGATGAAGAAAGATGCTGTTGAATTTGAGGTGAAAAAAAAGGCTTTGAAGAAGGAGTTGCATTGTTGAAGTCTAAGCTTAATCTGCAATCTAGGGTTATTTGTGTACTCTTAAGAATGCTTTTCATTATGTTTATTAAAGCTATTTAGTTTTAGAAGTAAGATGCATTGAGCATGTTAAATGTTGATCAATGAATGGAAAATTGTTTTGAGTAATGTATGCAATTGTTATAGTTTTGATGATATCTTTAACAATAAAGATATGAAAATGCAGTCATGAAAAGCTAAATGTGTAATAAAAAAAAGAAGATGAAAATGGTGTCATGAGAAGCTAAATGTATTGCAGTCATGAAAAGAGATGTAAATGCAATCATGAAAATGCAGGCATGAGAAAAAAATGCAGTCAACTAAATGTATTGTAGGCATATTTCTAAAAAATGCAGGCATACTTTGATGATACAAGAGTTGCCGTCATGAAAAGCTGATTTTTGACTAAAACAGTGACTCAAAAAAAACTGTGCACACATAGATGAGAATCTTGACTGTATTTTTGTATTCTTGAAGCACCAACATTTTAGTATATAAAGGCATAAGGATTATTGGTTGAAGCACACACATCAGCTATTCCTGTTAACAAAGGGTTCTTCAAAAATGACTTCCAAACCCAAACCAGGTTTCAACCATTTATATTTATTTATAAATTATTTTTATATATATATTTTTTTTAATTTTTATTTGATTCTATAATGCAGAAATTTTAACCATTTCAAGCTCTGAAAGCTCTGAAAGCAGATTGTATCCAATGCCATGGGAAATGTATTTTCCCTCAGATTACAATCAAAAAAAGGGTTCTAGCTCACACAAGGTTGAAGTTAGCAAGATTCCCTCACCAAATGAGCTAGCAAAAAAGGGTTCAAGCTCACAGATTGATTTTAAAGATAGGATTCAGGTTCTTGGACTACCAAATAAGGAAACTTGTGACTTCATTGGTATGAAACCATTTGTTCCAAAGAATCTCACATATCCAGTTTTTAGTCCAAAAGGGAAGGGGAAAAAAAGATGGGTTAGACTATGGAAACATGTTCATCATGGATGTTTGGCTTGCAATGCAGTTATGCCTTGAAATGGCTTTTAATAAAGCATTTGTAATTTCATGATGAAATGCAGATGTAATTTGAAATGCAGTTTGTGAGTTGAAATGCACCTATGAAACATGTTACACCCCGTGAACGACACGATTTAAAATCATTGAAATTTAAACTTTTACGCGGAAACGACTTCACTTTAACGGACATTTCCTTACTCTTTTGCCATTAATAAAAATCCATAAACATTTAGATCTCTAGACTATTTTTAAATAAAACTAGACTCAATTCCCTTTGAAATGACGGGTGGCACGGCCCATGAAGACTTACGGTTTAAAAGATATGATTTTTTTAAACTGGTTAAAAATATGCTAAAGCCACTTGTGGACCATACGCCCTTATGCCCAAGGTCTAGAAGGGCGTATGGTCTGGTACTCAGAATGTGTAAAAATGCATTTTTAAGAAGAAGGCCTTATGCCCAGCCCATAAGGGCGTATGACCTGTAACTCAGAACTCAGAAAACCTCTTTTAAACGCAGAAGGCCATATGCCCAGAAACGGAAGGCCTTATGCTCCCATTTCCAGATTTTACCAAAAACACAACATTTAGCAACTTACTCCATTTTTCGAAAAACCGACTTCTGAGACTCGAAACTTAACGAAACTTTCCAGAAATCTTTAATATAACATAATACATAATTTTCATAACCATTCGACCCGTTGAACCCTAAAATGGGTCGTAATAGACATTATTCCAAACACCCCTTTTTCTAAAATATACACACTTCAATCCGTTACTATAACGAACCATTTGACATATTTAACTTTAACAACAAAGACATAAACTTTGACACTCGACAACATACATACAACCCATTCAAACACTCTCGGGGGACAACATTGAAATGAGCTCAGTATCTACCTAAGCTCTACTTTCTTACCATTCTTCTAATATCCATCTAGCAATCCATAAGCTTTAATCCAATGCTTACCATCGCCATCACATATGGAACTACAAACATTAACATCTTAAACCGTAAGCACGAGGCTTAGTAAGCAAAACAGATATAACTTAACATTATACATCAATCACACATTACACATTATAACCATTCTTCCATTACAACTTTAATCACAAACATACCTTGGGATATCATTAAGCATCACCATACATACTCTAACCATTTCCATCCTACTTTATCAATCTCATGCTAGTTATGCCAAAGTAGCACTACAAACTATTTACACACAAACACATATACATCAAGGCATACCATATACTTAACATAAACATCACATAACACATAATGCATTGAAATCTATATAACATTAACTTATAACCGGTTTACTTACCTTAGTTCCAAGCTAGTGAAACCAAGGACATCATCATCATCCTCTAACATCATCATCACCTTCCACTCTTGTCATCTAAGCCACAATCACTAAAGGCACATATACATAATCAAAATACTAAACCATGATTATCCCAATCTTAGATTTTCCTTAAACCCATCTAATTATCATATAATCATGCCATGATTACATGATAATTAGCCCCATCAATTTGTTAGCTTAATGCAATAATACTTATACCAATTTTATCATAATTTCTTAATTGAGCTTATGAACATCATTTACCAAAATTCCCAATTGATATCAAGAACCTTAATTCTTGGATTAACCAATAAACTTTAGGTAGAGAATTACTTACTTGAAGAGATGGTTAGTACTAACTTATTTCTTGAATTGGAGCACTAATCCTTCATCAATTTGCTCATTAGAAATACTTTGTTTTTCCATCCTTTTTCTCCAAACCGTACCCCCTATTTCATAATTATGAATATCCTGGAGATTTCTTAGATACAAATTACTTCATACCAAAGTTATGTCACCAGTTGTCATCTTTGGTCCCTTAAGTCTATTTGCTTCTATTTTGGCCACAATAAACTTTATTACTAATTTACTTCATGACAACATTAGCCCTTTAAGTCCATCTTTCTTATATTTGTGGTACGTCATACTTTCTATAGCCATTTACATGACATTAACACTTATAGTTTGACTATCAGGTTTGACTAACCAATCCCGTAAGTCTACAAAAATTATAAAAATCATAGTCAACCATTCAAATGGCATTCTTGTAATAAGATACTTAGGCCCGGTTTCAGGGTGTTATAATTCTAACCCCTTATTTAGATTTTGTCCCCAAAATCTCTCGCTTAAACTATCCATGACTTGGTCATTTCTTAACCCCATTCTTAGTACTAAGCACACTTTCATTCAAACATTTCGTTGCAATGATCTAAGTGATCTTGCAACTCAAGGTAGCTCATTCAAAATCTTTAATCCACTCCACTTCTCATTTAACTTTCTAAGAGTGTATAACTCTTACTAAGGTCATTATATCAAACAAGACACATTTAGTATAATCATTGTATCATTTTCCAACCTCATTTCCATCACATCACATTCTTACTTACTATACTTAACTTTTTAATTAAGGACTATGTGTCATTTGAGAAAATTTATGCCGTTTTGACTTTACATAAGTCAAACGTTAATCTATACGACTTAGCATTTCAATTCTACCATAGTGGTTTTATTATCCGCTTAAATATTTTGCTATAACTCCTTTTTCCTTTCTATTTCATTTAAGGATTTTCGCCAAGTGTTAAGGTTCACTTGGGAAATCTTAAGTGGCATTTGACTTCACAAGTCAACATTGACTAATACCTTCACATTCTACTATGCTCATTCCATTATTTCCTTAACATTTTTATTACATTGTCTCGTTTTCTTTACTTATTTCTATAATATATCGTCAAAGATTATGAGTCTCATAAGAACTTTTAACACTTTGACTTCAAAAAGTCAAACTTAACTTACACCTTCACATTTACACATAAGGTAATAATAATAATTAGCATCCGTTACTATCATTACTCATATTTTGTACCACGTCTCAAGGCATGTTATAACATCATTACCAATTTCTTAATCTTTTTGAGTTATACTTTAAACTCCAAATGGTTGGTTTCACTCAATGTCTCAATTTAAAAGTCGCATTCTAATTCTACCCCGCTTATCTTAGTTCGTAAAACTTCTAACTAATTCTAGGCTTTCGTTTTCTACCCTTTTTACCTTACTCACGCCATGTCGAGAACACATAAGCCCACTCATTTATATTTGCTCATTTACATGGAAAGGCGTCCTAGTCTATGTAAATCAAAAAACATAAACTCATGGTTCGGAGATTCATAATTTCTTTAATTAAATGAAAAGGCGTCCCAATCCATTTAATCAAGGAAATCATAAATCATCCTACTTATACACTTTCGACATAACATTCACACCTATTCGTTACACATTTTAACTTCTGTTTCTCTTTCTCATTTCACATTCAACGTTTGTAAATTAAATATTTCACTTTTAACTTTTCTCTTTTCTAGCTTGGATCCATCTCACCTTATCATTTCAAGCTTGGTCATCCCGGAGGATACCATCATTAACTTGGTCATCCCAAAGGATACCATTATTAACATCATTAGCTTGGTCATCCCGAAGGATACCATCATAAACATCATTAGCTTGGTCATCCCGAAGGATACCATCATTAACATCATTAGCTTGGTCAACCCGAAGGATACCATCATTAGCTCGGCCAACCCGAAGGATGCCATCATTAGCCATCATTAACTCATTGGTTACGTGATAGCCATCTTTAACCTTTCACATTTAACTTGGATCCAAGCCATTAATATTTTACTGCACACATTATTCCATTCATGCTATTTAGCTAAAGCAAGCATCATAGAGTATATGAAACCTGCTTATCATACTTACACATGTACTAAGTATTTACATTTCTCATTACAACTTACATTCTTTAACGTGCGTTAACCATTTCCACATCTTTACTCTTACCTCTTTTAGGTTATTCAATTTTTTTTACATCTAACCTTACATAGGTTAGTTCGATAACGCCTTCATTAACTTGCATTTATCTTTTATATACACTTTATACATTAACACGATCTCTTCGTGCTTAGTTAGGCAACATATCCTTACATTCTTAACTCATCTCTTTTAGTTTTTAGCACATTAGCTATACCACTTTCATCTCATCATTACTTGTCATCGTTTCTTTAATCCCATTCTTTACTTTTCTCATTAATAGATGCTTAATAATTAGTGTGGCAATTCTCAGTTTACCTTCACACATTATAATTTAGCACACTCATCATTACTACATTTCATACTTTAAGCATCAAATACTTTAATTCACTATTATCCCATCTCTAATACCACTCACCATTTTAATCACATATCATTACCACCATTCTTAAAACACGTTCTTATAATCACAAAGTGATTACCAGCACTAACCAAGTTGCACGGCGATTATCATTTAAACATTTCATGTCCTCCGCGGACTTATATCAAATACATGCTAACGTTATAAATCACATTCATCATTATCTACTTAGGTTCATATAACCTATCTCATAATTTGCTTCAATACTTAAACATTTACTTCTACACATTACTACTCTTATGTTTAACGCATCTAATAGTGGTTTAAGTCTAGGCAACCTAAAGTGGAAACCTAATTCACTTAAACCGAAGCTCTGATACCAAGTTGTTACACCCCGTGAATGACACGATTTAAAATCATTGAAATTTAAACTTTTACGGGGAAACGACTTCACTTTAACGGACATTTCCTTACACTTTTGACCATTAATAAAAATCCATAAATATGTCGATCTCAAGACTATTTTTAAATGAAACTAGACTCAATTCCCTTTGAAATGATGGGTGGCACGGCCCGTGACGACTTACGGTTTAAAACATACGATTTTTTTAAATTGGTTAAAAATATGCTAAAGCCACTTGTGGACCATACGCCCTTATGCCCAAGGTCTAGAAGGGCGTATGGTCTGGTACTCAGAATGTGTAAAAATGCATTTTTAAGAAGAAGGCCTTATGCCCAGCCCATAAGGGCGTATGACCTGTAACTCAGAACTCAGAAAACATCTTTTAAACGCAGAAGGCCATATGCCCAGAAACGGGAGGCCTTTATGCTCCCATTTCCAGATTTTACCAAAAACACAACTTTTAGCAACTTACTCCATTTTCCGAAAAACCGACTTCCGAGACTCGAAACTTAACGAAACTTTCCAGAAATCTTTAATATAACATAATACATAATTTTCATAACCATTCAACCCGTTGAACCCCCAAATGGGTCGTAATAGACATTATTCCAAACACCCCTTTTACTAAAATATACACACTTCAATCCGTTAATATAACGAACCATTTGACATATTTAACTTTAACAACAAAGACATAAACTTTGACACTCGACAACATACATACAACCCATTCAAAGACTCTCGGGGGACAAAATTGAAACGAGCTCGGTATCTACCTAAGCTCTACTTTCTTACCATTCTTCTAATATCCATCTAGCAATCCATAAGCTTTAATCCAATGCTTACCATCACCATCACATATGGACCTACAAACATTAACATCTTAAACCGTAAGCACGAGGCTTAGTAAGCAAAACGGATATAACTTAACATTATACATCAATTACACATTACACATTATAACCATTCTTCCATTACAACTTTAATCACAAACATACCTTGGGATATCATTAAGCATCACCATACATACTCTAACCATTTCCATCCTACTTTATCAATCTCATGCTAGTTATGCCAAAGTAGCACTACAAACTATTTACACACAAACACATATACATCAAGGCAGACCATATACTTAACATAAACATCACATAACACATAATGCATTGAAATCCGTATAACATTAAATTATAACCGGTTTACTTACCTTAGTTCCAAGCTAGTGAAACCAAGGACATCATCATTATCCTCTAAGATCATCATCACCTTCCACTCTTGTCATCTAAGCCACAATCACTAAAGGCACATATACATAATCAAAATACTAAACCATGATTATCCCAATCATAGATTTTCCTTAAACCCATCTAATTACCATATAATCATGCCATGATTACATGATAATTAGCCCCATCAATTTGTTAGCTTAATGCAATAATACTTATACCAATTTCATCATAACTTCTTAATTAAGCTTATGAACATCATTTACCAAAATTCCCAATTGATATCAAGAACCTTAATTACTTGAAGAGATGGTTAGTACTAACTTATTTTTTGAATTGGAGCACTAATCCTTCATCAATTTGCTCATTAGAAATACTTTGTTTTTCCATCCTTTTTCTCCAAACCGTACCCCCTATTTCATAATTATGAATATCCTGGAGATTTCTTAGATACAAATTACTTCATACCAAAGTTATGTCACCAGTTGTCATCTTTGGTCCCTTAAGTCTATTTGCTTCTATTTTGGCCACAATAAACTTTATTACTAATTTACTTCATGACAACATTAGCCCTTTAAGTCCATCTTTCTTATATTTGTGGCATGTCATACTTTCTATAGCCATTTACATGACATTAACACTTATAGTTTGACTATCAGGTTTGACTAACCAATCCCGTAAGTCCACAAAAATTATAAAAGTCATAGTCAACCATTCAAATGACATTCTTGTAATAAGATACTTAGGCCCGGTTTCAGGGTGTTATAAAACACGCCTACTTCTAGCTTCAATTTAAAACTGTGCAGTAATGTATATCAATAATGAAAAGCTAATTTTTGACTAAAATAATGACTAAAAAAAACTGTGCAGTCATGAAAAATGCATGCTTATTTCTAAAAAAAGTATTGCAAGCTTATTTCTAAAAAATGCAGGCTTATTTCTAAAAATGTGCAGTCATGAAAAATGCAGGCTTATTTCTAAAAGAAACTGTGCGGTCATGGAAAAAAACTGTGCAGTCACTAAATGTATTGCAGGCTTATTTCTAAAAAATGCAGGCATGCTTTGATGATACAAAAGTTGTAGTTATGAAAAGCTGATTTTTGGCTAAAATAGTGACTAAAAAAAAACTGTGCACACATAGATGAGAATCTTGACTGTAATTTTGCATTCTTGAAGCACCAACATTTTAGTATATAAAGGCATAAGGATCATTGGTTGAAGCACACACATCAGCCATTTCTGTTAACAAAGGGTTCTTCAAAAATGAATTCCAAACCCAAACCAGGTTTTTAACCTTTTCTGTTTATTTATAAATTACTTTTATATATATTGATGAGTGTGTAAATACTCATCATTTTTGTACAAATTAAACTGCTAAAACATCTGAAAACACTCAGAAATGCATCAAAATGATAAAAATATCACAAATAAGTGTTTTATGTGTTTTAAATGCAAAAATATCAAAATCTGGTGAAAAACGTATCAAGTTTGCATAATTGGCAGTTTTAGTCCCCCAAGTTTCAAAAGTTGTCAAAAACAGTCCCTGGTAAAACCAAATAAAGAAAAATATCATTTTAAGTCCTTAGGGATTCTTAAGTTGTTAAAATTGGTCCTTGAGGTTTAAATTTACAAAATTACAACTTGAGTCCCTGAACTTTAAAATTTGGCAAAAATGGTCCTTTGAGAATTTGAAAATGTCAAAAATGGTACTTGTACTATTAAAACTTGTCAAAAGTGACCCTTGTGAGAACTTTGGAAAAATGGCAGATTTGGTCCCTCAAGATTGGAATAATTGCAGCTTTGGTCCTTGTCATATTAACCTTACAAGCCTTGTCAAAATGAAATCCAACCCCTGCCATTATACACCATTGTGACCCTTTGACCCCTGTCACCTCCCATTTTGGACCCCCAGGTCAAACCAAGTTAAACCCTTCCCTTTATCCCGCCACCACCTGCTTGTCTTCCCCAGCTGTTGCCTGCAACACACTAGCCTTCCCATCACCTTTTCTCAAAACCTCCACCCCTCATCATCACTCAACCCACTACAATAAATGCCACCCCCCCTACTAGCTATATCATAGGCAACAGTCAAATGTAGCTTTCCCGCCAAAATGAGAAAAACAACCAACACACTCAAAACTCAACCATTGGCTCCAAAAAGAGGTGGGATTCTCTCAGAAGGCCACGTGGAAGTGATTTGGAGCATAAAAGAGAGAGGAAGTGCAGAGAAGAAAAAAGTACTTAGTTTTTTTTAAATTCATGTATGTCGTTTTAAAATTTTCAAGCTTTCCAGTGTAATTTTAAACTTTCAAGCTCTTGTTTAAGTATTTTTGAATGTATTTGAACTGTTATCAACAATAAATTTCAAGTTTTATTTTCATTCACAGTTTATGTAAAATTTAAATTTCAAGAAAATCTAATGTTAAGTCGAATGATGTTTGTAACTGTTGTTTTGTACTTATAAGCTTCTATAAGCTCTTATAGAAGCTTTTCTAAGCTAGTAGAACCCTTAAAACTCAGTTTGAATTCAAAACAGAAAAATTCACAAAAAGACTCAAAAATAGCTTGAAAATAAAAAATCATGGGTAATGATGTTCAAGACTGAAGCAAAGTGTATTCTGGATTGCTTTGGTATTAGTGCTTACTGGTAAGCTATAGGAAAGGTTCTTTGATCTTGGTTCTCAGTTGTGGCATAAACTCAAGTTGTAAGTATATTTCTTGATTTTTGGCATAACCTGTTCTTGTTCTTATCTTAGTATAAATTCTCTTGATTCATGCTTAGTTGATGTTTGTTAGTGATATTATAACTTAAAATTAGTAGGTTGTTAGTTGAAAATCTTAGTTGATAATAATTTTAGTTAGACAGTCAAAATTAGCTTAGTAGTGATTCATAGTTATAAGTTGTTGTTTACTGTGTAATTGTGTTTATCTGATCTCATATCATCATAATCAAGTATCTGGAATCAATTTCATGTTCTATCTTATTGTTATACAACACTAATCTAAAAAACAGCCTTGCTAAGGCCTGTTTGGATCAAGCTGTTTCAGTGAGTTTATGCCTGTTATTGTTGCTAAATCTTGTTTGTGCATGTTTATCTAGATCAATATAGTTCATATCTGTCATAATAAATAGGTCTCAGTAGTTAAAAAGTCAAAATAGTTTGTAATTTAATCTAGCTGTTTAACTGTTAGGAATTTGATTTGCTTAAATCATCATATTAGCTTAAAAGTTGTTAACATAGCTTAAGATAACCTTATTACACCTTAATATCTCATAATTAATCAGTAGGATAGATTCAAAGTTCATAAAAGTCAAAGTTTCAGTGCATTAGAAAAGTCAAAATTTTCCCCTGTGCACAGAATTGGTAGTCTAGTTCATAAGCTCTTAGAGAGCTTATTGGTGATCATTAACTTGTGTAATTTAGCTTTTTGAGAAGCTCACCTAGCTGTCTCAAGGTTCTAGTTTTCATTTTTCAAATTCTAGCTTATTTGCTTAGCCTGCTATTAGCTTTTTGTTCTGTCCATTTCATGTAGTACATAACCAATCAGTGTTTTCAAGTTTTTGCATAAGCTCATTATAAACTCTTAAGTGAACACCACTGTGAGTACTTTAGCTTTTTGAATAGCTTAATTGGTCAGCTTGATAATGCTAGTGTTCATTTTCATTTCATAGCTTATTTTAGTGCTTAAAAATTAGTTAGAAGTTGCCAAGTAAATCAAACAGTGTCCTGTTGATCTGTGCAAAACCGTCAAGTTATCTCACGCAAGCTAGCCACTTGTGAATGACCAACTGTAAGAAACTTAAAACAGCTCAGAGCACAAATACAATTTAGATCAGGAGAATACAGTGGATTCCCGGGTCGTTAAGTCCCACGGAGGTTGACTGGGTGTTTAACACTATCAGAATGGTAGAATGATCACTAAGGATAGTAATCAGTAAGGTTTTGAGTTGTATAAACTACAGGAGATTAAGGGAAATAAAAAGTTAAAATCTATTAAATAAACGCTATCACTATAATTAAAATGATGGTTTTGTTTTTATGTTTTTAAAATGAATTTAAAATCTACGTGACGTACAAATTTAAAAAGTGAAACTTATACAATATTAACCTAAAAATATGAAAAATATTTTTATAAACCAATGATATAAGGAAACTTTTTAGAAAAGTAAAATTATTTTTATAACTAATTATCTAATTTTTATTAATTAAAAACTATTTTAACTAATTAATAATAACCTAAATTACAAGAAATTATGAAATAAAGCTAGAAAAATAAAATTATGACTTAGAAAAATCTAAAATATCAAAATAGAATTTTCAAAAAATTTTTTATATTTTCTGATTTTTTTTTAGATTTTTTATGGATTTAAAACTATTTAAAACTAATTAAATTACTAAAAATTACAAAATAAACTATGAAAAATCTGGAAAATTACTTTTTTTTTTTTTTTTTTATATTTATCTTAGACTTAATAAAAATGAAAAATTATTTTTTGAACTTTTCTGCATTTTTTGTATTAAAAGCTATTTAAATAATCTAGAAACTGTTTTAATTAAGAAAAATAGCAAATGTTATGGAAAAATGTGAAAATTTTAGGAAAAACTCAAATTATACTGGAATCTAGGAAAAATAGAAAAACATGATGTTGGGTGGAGAAATGAAACTGCTATAGTAAGTACTTAAATAAGCACTTGAATAAGCAAGTGAGAAACCCAGGACCACAACCTTCACAAAAGCTATTTTATGTTAAAATGACCCAAATGCAACTTATTTCAACAACCTTTAACCTCTGATAAGCTAATTACCAAGATTTGGCTTTGGTGAGATTTTTACTAAAACAGTGGTAAGGGTACTGCTTTTAAGCTTAAGCACAAGTTTATTAATAAGCTGTAAATGAAAAGAAAAAGTTGGAAACTGCACTAGGCCTGGCTAACTTCCTTCAAACCAAAAATCAGCCCTGGAGCAGCTCTGTGGAGCTTGGAACAAGCTCTTGAAAAAGCTTGAGAAAATCTCAGCTCTGACTGAGCTTGTGAGCAGGGCAGATGAGCCCTGCTTAATGAGCTTCTTTGAGTGCTTAAGAAAATTAATAAAATTCTACTAAAATAACAATAAGAAAGTAGACCTGGCTAACTTAATAATCCCAAAGTTTGATTTGATTTGGTCCAAGAATGAACCCAAGAAAAATCCTTTTCAGTAGGCTCAAAACTAGAGTTTCAGTTTTTGACTTTTGTAGTAAAACTGAAACTTTGACTTTGATGGAGTTTGATCTCAATTTAAAGACTGATAGTGGTGTTATATGATGTAATGAGCACAAAGCAGGCAAGGTTTAACACTTCTAAACATAAAACCATGATCTACTAATCCTAAAATTCCAACAGTGATTGAATGAGACAGATTTACTGAGATGTTGACTTTCAGTGCAGCAGACCAAGTATGATTCAAATGAACACAACTAGACTAAACAATCATGAACCAAAAGGTTTTAACTCTTGAACACACCTTAAGTACAAGTTAAGCTATAAACCAAACACCCCTTTAAACATGAATTTGCAAAGTAAGACTGAACTAGAGACTAACCCAGCTCATTTTAATCATCAAACTAAGTTCTACTAACCTAATTACTACTAATTGCACAGATAAAACTATTTATAAACCATAAGAGCAGATTATGCTATGAAATTTGAATAACACTTACAAATGCTTCCCAACTGAAAACTGAGAACAATGACCAAGTAGAACTTCCTATAGAACCTCCACAGGTTCACTAACCCATTCCCATCCAAAAACCAGACTGCATCAGCTTGTTTGCACCATATCCATGGATTTTTGATTTTTAACTATTTTCTTGGTAATTTTTGGTATTTTTCTATTTTGAAGCTAAAAGAATTATAAAATTTTTTAAAAGCTTAAATAAGTTATTATAAGCTTAAATAAACTTACGGAGCTTAGAACCACAACAATAAACCACTAAACCAATATTTGAGATTTTCCTCAAAAATTTGCATAAATTGTATACTTGCATAAAACTTAAAATTGAGACTGGAAATATGTTTGATACACACTGGAATGAGATTACAAATAACTTGAAACTTTAAACATAAGCTGGAAAACTTAAAGAAATTAAAACGACATACAAAATATAAAAATTACTCTAGATAGCTTATCCAATGACTCCTCTGCCTCTTTTATGCATCAGTTGAGCTCACACGTGTCCTTAGAGCAGATCCCACCTCTTATCCTGACCAATGGTTGAGTAATGAGTGTTTTAGCCATTTTTCCATTTTGGCGGGAAGTGGTACTTTTGACTTGTAGGTTCTGAAAACTAGCACTAGGAGGGGCGGGGCATTAATTGTGGGGGGTTGAGTGGGGAGGTGATGATGATGGGGTGGAAAAGGTGATGGGAAGAAGGTGGGGTGTTGCAGGGTGTTGGTCGGGGGAGAAGCAGGAGGTGGAGGGAACACTGTTTTGTTTGGTTTTGTTTACCAGGGGTCCAAAAGAGAGAAAGGGGTCAAGGGCTAAGGCAGGGGGGGTCCAAAATGGTGTAAAGTGGAAGGGTCAAATGCATTTTGACAAGTTTAGCTTAGGTTATTATGACAAGGACTAGATTTGCACTTTCTGAAATCTGAAGGACCAATCCTGTAATTTTCCAAACTTTGTCACAAGGACTGAAATTGACAAACTCCATTAGTACAAGGACTAGACTTGACAATTTCAATTTCTCAAAGGACCAAACTTGACAATTTTCAAAGTTCAGGGACTAAAGTTGTAATTTTGTAATTTTAAGTCTCAAGGACCAATTTTGACAACTTAGGAATCCTAGGGACTTAAAATGATATTTTTCTTAATTTGGATTTGCAGGACTGATTTGACAACTTTGAAACTTGGGGGACTAACACTGCAATTTTGCAAATTTTATAGTTTTTCATATCGAAATTTTGATATTTTTGCATTAAAAACACATAAAAACTGATTTGTGATATTTTGATCATTTTGCAAATGTTCTGAGTGTTCAGATGTTTTGCAGTAAATTTGTACAAAAAGATGAGTATTTAGACACTCATCAATCCCCACACTAGATATTGCCAGTCCCTAGCAATGTTTTGAGAAAAATTTAATGGATTTCATCTCTTTACCAAAAGCCATTACTTCTGGAGTAGCCAAATGTTTTAGTTCAAGTAAGAACCATGGTACACTGATAACCATGTGATTTTGAGCAAACCACCAGCTTTCAACGGATTTGATTTGTCTTTACCAGAAGCCGTACCCTTCTGGACTAGCCAACTCTTAGATAAATTATCAGTATTATCTTTGGTGGGCTGATTACCAATTATGGTTTTTCCACTGCCTTTACCACAAGCCATAACCTTGCGGGCTAGCCACATCTTCATTTTTAGGATATGGTGAGTAGAGAACCATACAATTTTGGGCAAATTGCAAGCCATATAAACGGATTTGAGAAATCTTAACCAAGAGCCGTTTGCTCCTGGATTAGCCAATCCTTTGTTTAATTAGACAAGGCGGACTGATAACCATTAGTAAGTGTAAACACTTACTCAAAAAAAAAATTTTGGCCAAAAATGGGGGAATAGGCGGTAATTACATGATAAATATCGTGAGAATTCCCCCCCACACTAGAAATGAATATTGCCCTCAATATTCAAAAGTAACGGCGGTTTATGCCGAACATAGACGTAAAAGGGAAATACTTCGGCCATTATTTAGAAAGATGATTTTTTTTTTTTTTTTTTTTTTTTTTTTTTGAACCTCTTTATATATAAAACATGTGGGCAACCCCCCCCACTAGGGTGTAAAAATAGAAAGAAGTCAGAAATATGGGTGAAAACCCATATGGCATGCTAATGTTTTTGATTACCGAGTCGCTATTGACTCGATCCGCATTCATTGGTTCATGGGGAAAGTTTGAAGATCC
>OU343216.1:183478940-183496360 GCA_910596185.1 Chrysanthemum makinoi
TTCAATACCCTCAAACTTCTTATTTTTGTAGGGCATTATATACTTAACACATTCGGTCCTATTTGAGAATTTGACTATTCCTTCCTCTTGATCATAAACCATCATAGACTCTTCAATAAATGGTCTCCCAAGTATCACATCTCCTAGAACTCCATCGATGATGCCCTTAACATTTTCTAGGATCATGAAATCGCACCTATATGTGAAGTTTCCTACGAAGACATGTAATCCTTTAACCCTCCCGACATAGTTACTCACCTTCCTAGGGTAAAATGGATCCCTCATAGGTCCTAACTTTTTATTCATGATCCAATTGTAGTAAAGCCTAGACATTATGTTCATAGGTGCCTTATAATCTATGTAAGTGTGATCCCAATATAAGTATCCAATCATGCACGGTATCTTGATATTTTTAGGGTTACCACTTTTTATGCATGGGTCGAAGGGTGGCCGTGGAAAGTTAACTACATTATAGTGATAAGCAATTTCCTTCCCATTAGGGTATGAATCGAAATACTCCTTAAGTTCCTCATCTTCCTTACTTCCATCCATAATTTCCAAAACCTTATAATCTCCTTCCACAATTTCATCTTCCGAATCACTTGAGGTTGAATCACTATCAAAGGTGCCAGTGGATTCCTCAAGGGCTTTTTTAAGTGCACTTTCAATTATCCTATTCAGTTTCTTAAGTTCTCCAATTTCACTAACAATGCGAGCTCGGAGTTGGTTGGCAAAAGTTGGATCGAGTGGTGGGTATTTGTTTGATGGGGAATTGTTGTTTGGTGGTTAGTTATCACCTTCCATGATGAAAAGTGTTGGGTTTCGAACAAAGGTCACGAAGAAGGGGGATAGACTACGAGGAAGCTAAAAAATGAGAAAAAAATTACTTGATAGGAATCAAGCAAAGAAACCTAAACGAGGTGGACTACTAAACTAGCTATTCTACTCCCGACGTGCGCCAAAAACTTGATAATGCTACACGCGTCGTTCGGGGTCAAAGGAACTTCCTTTTCGTCAATCAAGTTTTTCAACACCCTAGGCAGTGAACCTAATCATTGTAGTGTAGTATTAGGGTAAGCCACGGGAATTGATATCGTTCTCTAGGGGAATAGTGTCGTTAGGGTGAAGTGTATGTCGATTTAAGTCTAAAGGTGAGGGATGATTATTTTTGTATTTTTATATTTTATGAATCTCAGTTGTGAAGGTTTGGGTGGAATTAGTTGCTAGTCAACTATCCCAAAAGGTACTAACTAAATTATGGGTCTACCAGGAACGTGAAGCGTATCTACTTATGATATATTACTCCTTGCTAGCTATCCAATTCTACCTACTGAATTGTCATGTCCTATTGATGGTTGAATTGTCACGTCCTTATTCTTAACGTGTTGTGTTTTCTAAGGTCGTAAGGTGTGCATTCCCTAACTCTTTGAAGTCACCTTTAAGTGTAGTAAACGAAATCCACTAAGTCATTCATAAACTAACTTTGAGGTTATCTTTGGGTTTAGTAAATGAAATCCACTAAGTCATTCATAAACTATCCAAGATTTATCAAGTATTAAACACAACGATAGCCTAGTCGCACTCCTAAGCCAATTACAATTAAGATAAGAGACAACCAATCAAACAAGAGATAGTAGGATGCAAGAATTATAAACTAAACCAATTAGACTTATTGAAATTGTCACACCCCTAATGATGAAGATAGACACAAGCATCATTAAGAAATCAATAAGATCTAATTAATTATATACAAGTTTCATACAATCATAAGCAAACACAAGGTGAATTAGCCAAGCATAATTAATGAAGAGCAAGCAACAATTATGATAATTGAAGACATACCATAGGATTGGATTAACAAACAAACCATTACACGATGTTTATAGAGTGTTTGAAACCCTTTAAGTTGCTGGAAAAACACCTACCTAAACCCTAGAATCGGACTTAGGGTTTAGGGCTTACAAAAAGTGAAGTTATAAAGTTATATTTATAGGCAGATTTTCTGTCGGCAAAGAGTGACGGCATCACACCTATAGATTGATGGCGTCACGACCATTTTTTCACCAAACTGTAGATTTTCTCGTTCTGGTCGCATGGGCTTTTGAATCACCTAAATCCGAGTTCGTATGCAAAAGTTATGGCCAAAACGATATCGGCTACTTCGCGCATGTTGCGGCTTGTGACGGCGCACCTTATGGTTGTGGCGCCGCCGCTTCATCTTCTCGACGCCGTCGATCAAATCTAGGGCGTCACGAGTTGTGACGGCCCTACTCTTTTAAAACCGGCCGCCACTTAATATTAAGCAAATTGGCTCTGAGCCGTCACAAAATTGTAACGGCGTCACGCATTAAGCGATGGCGCCGCCGCTTGTTCAGCGGCTGAGTGTCTCGATTCTTGACTTTGGCCATTTTCTTCGTATATTCGCGCCTTTTCGTCTGAATAAGTGTCATTCCAGCAATTTGCCTTCAAGAGACCTAAAAAGTGAAAAGGAACGAAATAAGGTAGTAACGGATACAAAAGTGATCAATTAAGGGCTTAAATGACCCCTCAAAATTGTACCTTTTAAATCCTTATCAAATATCCCTACACTTGGTATTTGCTTGTCCTCAAGCAAATGTGCTTTTAGCCAATTAATTTATAAGTTAGGGGTCATGAAGCATTGGTTTAAAACAATCCACAACACATATAAGCCCCTCTAAAGTCATAACAAGCACGGAAATTACATACTAGCACCTCACATGGGGTGTTTGGATACTCACATCTCTCGGGTGTATATGAAATATAACAAGTTGGAAATGGAAGATAAACACTCATTAACTGGTCCTAGTACATAGATTACCATAGGCTTGAGACTAGATCAAACCTCCATCGCTTTTACGTAAGCACGTAGGAAAGACTATCAAAGAGGTCTTTTAAAGGGTTGTAATGTTAGGCTTACGGTAAGGAAACAAATGGTTTGGTGGGATAGGCTATTTAGTGGTGGCAAGTCAAAAATCTTTATGTTACAAGCATGCGAAGAATGGCGTTGCTAAGCCAAGACTCGACACTCTAAACTCTAGATAACTAAAACAAACAAACATAAATTTAAAGATAGATGTAGGATGGTTGCCCGTATGGTTTTTTTTTTTTTTTTTCAACACTCTATTTTTTTTCTTTTTCTCTTTTTTCGATTTTTTTTTTTCATACACTTTTACTCTACCATCCTCTACGGTAACATCAAAATGATAGGGATTTATAGGCACATCCCTACACTTGATTTTTTATTACCCTAACACTAATTTGACCCGAATTGAAAAGATCAAAACACTTGGGGTACGTTATTACGCAAATAAGGGAATTTAACGTTCTCTTCTAGTCATTTCATAAACTTTAACTTTTCCCATGAGTCCCAATCGTCCCAAAACTGTATACAAAGGATATGACTCGACTTAGCAACTCATGCAAGCAACTAGATAATTGAACTAAGGGTTTAGGGTGATAACAATAATGCACTAAAAGTGAGTGCATACAAGGTAGGCTAAGGCGATTTGGGTGTATATTTGGGGTGGGGTGTAAACAATGCTCTTCATTGATATTCCGAAAAACCGAAACATCACGAGAACAAATAAAATGATACTCTCGAGGGGTTAACTAGGGGTATCGTGTACTAAAGATGAGTACAACGCAAAGGGTGTGGGGAATTACTCAACCGATGTGGAAGAAGTAATTATATTACGGGTATCAAACAAGGGTTATCCTAATGCCTCTTATCATTTAGTTATTCCTAACTACACAAGTGTAGTCTTACTAGCGATCTCGGAATGCATCACAAAACAAGTTCTAGAATCTATAATACTACCGGTTCACACTCTAAGCATTAAAGATGAATGCTTTAATTCCTACTAATCTAAGAGCGATCCTCACATTTTGGGTGGAATTTAGGTGGTAAAGGGTTTTGTGCTAGTCATGCAACTTCCTATCCGTGGGACGCTTTTGTTAAGACTAATGGCCCACTCCTATATGTCATGAAAAATTTTAAATTTGGTGCCAAAATTACCCTAACCGACATTTTCTCATGGTTTATTACACAAGTACAATTGGACAAAGCAAATAGTCAAGGATAAGCATAGTTTCAAAGTTCCCATTTTATTTTCCCTCCTACACTTAAACTGAACATTGTCCCCAATGTTTCCCGAAAGTATCAAAGTTATGATAAAAGAAGGTAATGCAAAATGAAAGAAACTAATACTCCCCTGATTAGCTCGGTAGGATCCGTGTGTTAAGTAGTGGTTAAATCCTTTCCAAGAAAAATGTATGCGTGAAAAGCTCCTTCCAATCTTATGTAACTTTTTCTTGATAAATTAAACACACACACTTGAAGAAAACAAATGAAACCTTCAAGTAAAATCGGTAATAATATATATAATAATCGACTAAACTAGGATATAATGCTTGTGGAATGGATGTTTCTGAAATTTCGGAAAATTAAGACTGGAAAATTCCAAAAATTTATAAGTAGCTCGAGAAAACGAGAAAAAAAGTAATCATGTTTTTACTCCTTCCGGCGACGTCAGTTTGCGATCCTGACACCGCCAGTTATCGACAAAAGCGGTTCTGCGATTTTTAGAAAAAATTCGAAAATTTACATCTTTAGAATCGGAAAAATTTACGCAAAACATCCATTATGACTCGATACAAGCATTTGACTCCAACAAACACACACATATATATCTTTTAATGAATTTCTATTCTCATGTTTACGTTTCTTTTGAAAACGTGTGTAATCCTCCCTACACTTATCCTTTATGTAAAATACCTTTATATGCAATTAAGACGAGGTTAAAAACAAAATAAAGCATTTTTACAAATTTAAACATGAGATTAAACAATCAATAAAAGATATATGACACTAACAAGCAAACAATTAAGCATGGGTTGCCTCCCACGAAGCGCTTTTCTTTATTTATGAGTCTTGTAGCTAGACTCGTATTCGTGCTCCTACGCCTTCCTTCTCTTAGAGGCCCATTCTATTATCTCAACTCGATTTTCATCACGAATATATTCAGGGACCAACTCTAGATAAGCGGTATAGCTTAATCTTGTCTTCCCAATCAACTTCAAAGGCAGAATGCTTTGTCTACATCAAGATCTTCAATACCCTCAAACTTCTTATTTTTGTAGGGCATTATATACTTAACACATTCGGTCCTATTTGAGAATTTGACTATTCCTTCCTCTTGATCATAAACCATCATAGACTCTTCAATAAATAGTCTCCCAAGTATCACATCTCCTAGAACTCCATCGATGATGCCCTTAACATTTTCTAGGATCATGAAATCGCACCTATATGTGAAGTTTCCTACGAAGACATGTAATCCTTTAACCCTCCCGACATAGTTACTCACCTTCCTAGGGTAAAATGGATCCCTGATAGGTCCTAAATTTTTATTCATGATCCAATTGTAGTAAAGCCTAGACATTATGTTCATAGGTGCCTTATAATCTATGTAAGTGTGATCCCAATATAAGTATCCAATCATGCACGGTATCTTGATATTTTTAGGGTTACCACTTTTTATGCATGGGTCGAAGGGTGGCCGTGGAAAGTTAACTACATTATAGTGATAAGCAATTTCCTTCCCATTAGGGTATGAATCGAAATACTCCTTAAGTTCCTCATCTTCCTTACTTCCATCCATAATTTCCAAAACCTTATAATCTCCTTCCACAATTTCATCTTCCGAATCACTTGAGGTTGAATCACTATCAAAGGTGCCGATTGGATTCCTCAAGGGCTTTTTTAAGTGCACTTTCAATTATCCTATTCAGGTTCTTAAGTTCTCCAATTTCACTAACAATGCGAGCTCGGAGTTGGTTGGAAAAAGTTGGATCGAGTGGTGGGTATTTGTTTGATGGGGAATTGTTGTTTGGTGGTTAGTTATCACCTTCCATGATGAAAAGTGTTGGGTTTCGAACAAAGGTCACGAAGAAGGGGGATAGACTACTAGGAAGCTAAAAAATGAGAAAAAAATTACTTGATAGGAATCAAGCAAAGAAACCTAAACGAGGTGGACTACTAACTAGCTATTCTACTCCCCGGCAGCGGCGCCAAAAACTTGATAATGCTACACGCGTCGTTCGGGGTCAAAGGAACTTCCTTTTCGTCAATCAAGTTTTTCAACACCCTAGGCAGTGAACCTAATCATTGTAGTGTAGTATTAGGGTAAGCCACGGGAATTGATATCGTTCTCTAGGGGAATAGTGTCGTTAGGCTGAAGTGTATGTCGATTTAAGTCTAAAGGTGAGGGATGATTATTTTTGTATTTTTATATTTTATGAATCTCAGTTGTGAAGGTTTGGGTGGAATTAGTTGCTAGTCAACTATCCCAAAAGGTACTAACTAAATTATGGGTCTACCAGGAACGTGAAGCGTATCTACTTATGATATATTACTCCTTGCTAGCTATCCAATTCTACCTACTGAATTGTCATGTCCTATTGATGGTTGAATTGTCACGTCCTTATTCTTAACGTGTTGTGTTTTCTAAGGTCGTAAGGTGTGCATTCCCTAACTCTTTGAAGTCACCTTTAAGTGTAGTAAACGAAATCCACTAAGTCATTCATAAACTAACTTTGAGGTTATCTTTGGGTTTAGTAAATGAAATCCACTAAGTCATTCATAAACTATCCAAGATTTATCAAGTATTAAACACAACGATAGCCTAGTCGCACTCCTAAGCCAATTACAATTAAGATAAGAGACAACCAATCAAACAAGAGATAGTAGGATGCAAGAATTATAAACTAAACCAATTAGACTTATTGAAATTGTCACACCCTAATGATGAAGATAGACACAAGCATCATTAAGAAATCAATAAGATCTAATTAATTATATACAAGTTTCATACAATCATAAGCAAACACAAGGTGAATTAGCCAAGCATAATTAATGAAGAGCAAGCAACAATTATGATAATTGAAGACATACCATAGGATTGGATTAACAAACAAACCATTACACGATGTTTATAGAGTGTTTGAAACCCTTTAAGTTGCTGGAAAAACACCTACCTAAACCCTAGAATTGGACTTAGGGTTTAGGGCTTACAAAAAGTGAAGTTATAAAGTTATATTTATAGGCAGATTTTCGTCAAAGAGTGACGGCATCACACCTATAGATTGATGGCGTCCACGACCATTTTCACCAAACTGTAGATTTTCTCGTTCGGTCGCATGGGCTTTTGAATCACCTAAATCCGAAGTTCGTATGCAAAAGTTATGGCCAAACGATGTCGCCTACTTAGCGCGCATATGTTGCGACTTGTGACGGCGTCACCTTATGGTTGTGACGCCGCCGTGGCTTTCATCTTCGGCGCCGTCGATCAAATCTAGGGCGTCCGAGTTGTGACGGCCCTACTCTTTTAAAACACGAAGCCGCCACTTAATATTAAGCAAATTGGCTCTGAGCCGTCACAAAATGTGTAACGGCGCCACCAGTTAAGGCACGTCGCCGTTCAGCAGAGTGTCTCGATTCTTGACTTTGGCCATTTTCTTCGTATATTCGCCTTTTCGTCAATAAGTGTCATTCCAGCAATTTGCCTTCAAGAGACCTAAAAAGTGAAAAGGAACGAAATAAGGTAGTAACGGATACAAAAGTGATCAATTAAGGGCTTAAATGACCCCTCAAAATTGTACCTTTTAAATCCTTATCAAATATCCCTACACTTGGTATTTGCTTGTCCTCAAGCAAATGTGCTTTTAGCCAATTAATTTATAAGTTAGGGGTCATGAAGCATTGGTTTAAAACAATCCACAACACATATAAGCCCCTCTAAAGTCATAACAAGCACGGAAATTACATACTAGCAACTCACATGGGGTGTTTGGATACTCACATCTCTCTCGTGTGTATATGAAATATAACAAGTTGGAAATGGAAGATAAACACTCATTAACTGGTCCTAGTACATAGATTACCATAGGCTTGAGACTAGATCAAACCTCCATCGCTTTTACGTAAGCACGTAGGAAAGACTATCAAAGAGGTCTTTTAAAGGGTTGTAATGTTAGGCTTACGGTAAGGAAACAAATGGTTTGGTGGGATAGGCTATTTAGTGGTGGCAAGTCAAAAATCTCTAATGTTACAAGCATGCTGCGAAGAATGGCTGCTAAGCCAAGACTTCGACACTCTAAACTCTAGATAACTAAAACAAACAAACATAAATTTAAAGATAGATGTAGGATGGTAGCCCGTATGGTTTTTTTTTCAACACTCTATTTTTTTCTTTTTCTCTTTTTCTATTCTGTTCAATTTTTTTTTCATACACTTTTACTCTACCATCCTCTACGGTAACATCAAAATGATAGGGATTTATAGGCACATCCCTACACTTGAGTTTTTATTACCCTAACACTAATTTGACCCGATTGAAAAGATCAAAACACTTGGGGTAATGTTATTACGCTAAATAAGGGAATTTAACGTTCCCTTCTAGTCATTTCATAAACTTTAACTTTTCCCATGAGTCCCAATCGTCCCAAAACTGTATACAAAGGATATGACTCGACTTAGCAACTCATGCAAGCAACTAGATAATTGAACTAAGGGTTTAGGGTGATAACAATAATGCACTAAAAGTGAGTGCATACAAGGTAGGCTAAGGCGATTTGGGTGTATATTTGGGGGTGGGGTGTAAACAATGTTCTTCATTGATATTCTGGAAAACCGAAACATCACGAGAAAGCGAAAATGATACGCTCGAGGGGTTAACTAGGGGTATCGTGTACTAAAGATGAGTACAACGCAAAGGGTGTGGGGAATTACTCAACCGATGTGGAAGAAGTAATTATATTACGGGTATCAAACAAGGGTTATCCTAATGCCTCTTATCATTTAGTTATTCCTAACTACACAAGTGTAGTCTTACTAGCGATCTCGGAATGCATCACAAAACAAGTTCTAGAATCTATAATACTACCGGTTCACACTCTAAGCATTAAAGATGAATGCTTTAATTCCTACTAATCTAAGAGCGATCCTCACATTTTTGGTGGAATTTAGGTGGTAAAGGGTTTTTGTGCTAGTCATGCAACTTCCTATCCGTGAGACGCTTTTGTTAAGACTAATGGCCCACTCCTATATGTCATGAAAAATTTTAAATTTGGTGCCAAAATTACCCTAACCGACATTTTCTCATGGTTTATTACACAAGTACAATTGGACAAAGCAAATAGTCAAGGATAAGCATAGTTTCAAAGTTCCCGTTTTATTTTCCCTCCCTACACTTAAACTGAACATTGTCCCCAATGTTCCCCGAAAGTATCAAAGTTATGATAAAAGAAGGTAATGCAAAATGAAAGAAACTAATACTCCCCTGATTAGCTCGGTAGGATCCGTGTGTGAAGTAGTGGTTAAATCCTTTCCAAGAAAAATGTATGCGTGAAAAGCTCCTTCCAATCTTATGTAACTTCTTCTTGATAAATTAAACCTGCACACTTGAAGAAAACAAATGAAACCTTCGCGTAAAATCGGCGGTAATAATATATATAATACTCGACTAAACTAGGATATAATGCTTGTGGAATGGATGTTTACGAATTTCGAAAATTAAGACACGGAAAATTCCAAAATTTATAAGTAGCTCAGAAAACGAGAAAAAAGTAATCTGATGTTTTACTCCTTCCGTCAAAGTTATCCCGACAAAAACGGTCTCGATTTTCTCGAAAAAATTCTGGAAAATTTACATCTTTAGAATCTGGAAAAATTTCCGCAAAACATCCATTATGACTCGATACAAGCATTTGACTCGAACAAACACACATATATATCTTTTAATGAATTTCTATTCTCATGTTTACGTTTCTTTTGAAAACGTGTGTAATCCTCCCTACACTTATCCTTTATGTAAAATACCTTTATATGCAATTAAGACGAGGTTAAAAACAAAATAAAGCATTTTTACAAATTTAAACATGAGATTAAACAATCAATAAAAGATATATGACACTAACAAGCAAACAATTAAGCATGGGTTGCCTCCCACGAAGCGCTTTTCTTTATTTATGAGTCTTGTAGCTAGACTTGTATTCGTGCTCCTACGTCTTCCTTCTCTTAGAGGCCCATTCTATTATCTCAACTCGATTTTCATCACGAATATATTCAGGGCCCAACTCTAGACAAGCGGTTTAGCGAATCTTGTCTTCCCAATCAACTTCAAAGGCAGGAATGCTGTCTACATCAAGATCTTCAATACCCTCAAACTTCTAATTTTTGTAGGGCATTATATACTTAACACATTCGGTCCTATTTGAGAATTTGACTATTCCTTCCTCTTGATCATAAACCATCATAGACTCTTCAATAAATGGTCTCCCAAGTATCACATCTCCTAGAACTCCATCGATAATGCCTTTAACATTTTCTAGGATCATGAAATCGCACCTATATGTGAAGTTTCCTACGAAGACATGTAATCCTTTAACCCTCCCAACATAGTTACTCACCTTCCTAGGGTAAAAGGGATCCCTCATAGGTCCTAACTTTTCATTCATGATCCAATTGTAGTAAAGCCTAGACATTATGTTCATAGGTGCCTTATAATCTATGTAAGTGTGATCCCAATATAAGTATCCAATCATGCACGGTATCTTGATATTTTTAGGGTTATCACTTTTTATGCATGGGTCGAAGGGTGGCCGTGGAAAGTTAACTACATTATAGTGATAAGCAATTTCCTTCCCATTAGGGTATGAATCGAAATACTCCTTAAGTTCCTCCTCTTCCTTACTTCCATCCATAATTTCCAAAACCTTATAATCTCCTTCCACAATTTCATCTTCCGAATCACTTGAGTTTGAATCACTATCTAAGGTGCCAGTGGATTCCTCAAGGGATTTTTCAAGTGCACTTTCAATTATCCTATTCAGTTTCTTAAGTTCTCCAATTTCACTAACAATGCGAGCTCGGAGTTGGTTGGCAAAAGTTGGATCGAGTGGTCGGTATTTGTTTGATGAGGAATTGTTGTTTGGTGGTTGGTTATCACCTTCCATGATGAAAAGTGATGGGGTTACGAACAAAGGTCACGAAGAATGGGGATAGACTACGAGGAAGCTAAAAAATGAGAAAAAATTTACTTGATAGGAATCAAGCAAAGAAACCTAAACGAGGTGGACTACTACTAGCTATTCTATTCCCGTGGCGTAAAAACTTGATAACGCTACACGCGTTTTTTGGGGTCAAAGGAACTTCCTTTTCGTCGAGCAAGTTTTTCAACACCCTAGGCAGTTAACCTAATCGTTGTAGTGTAGTATTAGGGTAAGCCACGGGAATTGATATCGTTCTCTAGGGGAATAGTGTTGTTAGGCTTAAGTGTATGTCGATTTAAGTCTAAAGGTGAGGGATGATTATTTTTGTATTTTTATATTTTATGAATCTCGGTTGTGAAGGGTAGGGTGTAATTAGTTGCTAGTCAACTATACCAAAAGGTACTAACTAAATTATGGGTCTACCATGAACGTGAAGCGTATCTACTTATGGTATATTACTCCTTGCTAGCTATCCAATTCTACCTACTGAATTGTCATGTCCTATTGATGGTTGAATTGTCACGTCCTTATTCTTAACGTGTTGTGTTTTCTAAGGTCGTAAGGTGTGTATTCTATAACTCTTTGAAGTCACCTTTAAGTGTAGTAAACGAAATCCACTAAGTCATTCATAAACTAACTTTGAGGTTATCTTAGGGTTTAGTAAACGAAATCCACTAAGTCATTCATAAACTATCCAAGATTTATCAAGTATTAAACACAACGATAGCTTAGTCGCACTCCTAAGCCAATTACAATTAAGATAAGAGACAATCAATCAAACAAGGGATAGTAGGATGCAAGAATTATAAACTAAACCAATTAGACTTATTGAAATTGTCACACCCCTAATGATGAAGTTAGACACAAGCATCATTAAGTAATCAATAAGATCTAATTAATTATATACAAGTTTCAAACAATCATAAGCAAACACAAGGTGAATTAGCCAAGCATAATTAATGAAGAGCAAGCAACAATTATGATAGTTGAAGACATACCATAGGATTGGATTAACAAACAAACCATTACACGATGTTTATAGAGTGTCTGAAACCCTTTAAGTTCGAAAACACCTACCTAAACCCTAGAATCGGACTTAGGGTTTAGGGCTTACAAAAGTGAAGTTATAATGTTATATTTATAGGCAGATTTTTGTCGGCAAAGATGACTGGCACACACACCTATATATTGACGGCGCCACGACCATTTTTAACCAAACTATAGATTTTCTCGCTCCGGTCACGTGGGCTTTGAATCACCTAAACCGAAGTTCGTATGCAAAAGTTATGGCCAAAACAAGACGCCTACTTCACGCCGCGATTTGCGTATCTTGTGACGGCGTCACCTTATGGTTGTACGCGTCGGCTTGCCCATCTTCTCACGCCTCGGGTCAAATCTAGGGCGTCGAAGTTGGACACCCTACTCTTTTAAAACCTGAAGCCGCCACTTGATATTAAGCAAATTGGCTTGGCCGTCACAAAATGTGTGACGACGTCGCAGCTAAGCATTGGCAAGACGCCGCCGCTTCGGCAGCCCACTGAGTGTCTCAATTCTTGACTTTGGCCATTTTCTTCGTATATTCGTGCCTTTTCGTCCGAATAAATGTCATTCCAGCAATTTGCCTTCAAGAGACCTAAAAAGTGAAAAGGAACGAAATTAGGTAGTAACGGATACAAAAGTGATCAATTAAGGGCTTAAATGACCCCTCAAAATGGTACTGTTTAAATCCTTATCAACACCTCAGTAGATTCCTATCGAAGGGTGCAGACAGATCTTTGCAATTATTCAAGACACTAAAAGGATGCAAGGATAAAAAGACGTTTCAATGGAGCACGGATGCAGAAGCTGCCTTTCAAAAGCTCAAGGAGTTCATGGAAATTCTACCTACACTCACCGCCCCAATCAAAGGCGAAGTGTTGTTTATGTACATCGCAGCCTCCTTCGAAAGCATCAGTGTTGTTTTGTTAGCGAAAAGGGAAAAGAAGCAAATCCCTATCTACTTTGTTAGTAGGGTTCTACAGGGAGTTGAGCTAAATTACCCAGAGTTGGAGAAGTTAATCCTGGCTTTGGTTCATGCTGCGAGGCGCCTTCGAAGGTACTTCGGGCTCACCCCATAACCGTGCTCACCGACAAGCCAATTAAGCGAGATACTTTGAAGCGGAGAAATCTGGAAGGATAGCTGAATGGGCCATCGAGCTAGGAGAGCATGAAATCGAGTACAAGGGTAGGAACTCGGTCAAAGGGAAAATACTGGCAGACTTCTTAGCAGAAACACCCTCCAAACCGAAGCAGGACAACAAAGTTGCTAACAAGAAGCCTACGAAGACGGTCAAAGGGTGGAAGCTTTACACCGATGAGGCCTCCAGCTCCGACGGATCAGGTGCAGGGTTGATGCTAGTAAACCCTGAAGGAAAGGAGTATACTTATGCACTCCGCTTCGAATTTGATGCTACTAATAATGAAGTTGAGTACGAAGCCTTGCTAGCAGGTCTCCGACTGGCTAAAGACATGGAGGTAGAAGACTTGGCTATTTTTTTTGACTCACAACTAGTGGCCAACTGATCAAGGGCTCCTCTGAAGCAAGACAAAGCATGTCATTAAGCAAGACTGACAAAGCCAAGGAGATGCTCGAAGGATTCACTTCCTACGACATAGAGCATGTTCGAAGAAACCAAAACAAAAAGGCGGATGCACTTAGCAAACTGGCATCAATGGCATTCGCTCACTTAACTAAGGATGTTCCGTCGAAGTGTTGGCGTAAAGGTCCATCGTCCAAAGGAGGTGTGCGATGTAATCGGAGGAAGAGTCAAATTAGATGACTCCAATCAGAGAGTACTTAATAAGTGGCATACTGCCGGAGGATCAAAAGCTAGCACGAAAGGTTCGCATCAAAGCACCACAGTACAGAATCATGGGGAATTACCTATACCGAAGGTCTTTCTTGTCTCCATGGCTCTGTTGTGTAGGACCTAGGCAAGCCTATAACATAATTCAAGAAATTCACGAAGGGTCTTGCGGGCTACATGCAGGACCTCGCTCCATTGTTTCTAAGATCATGATGATAGGGTACTATTGGCCTTCGATGCACAGGGACGCAGTGGAAATTATCCAGAAGTGTGAAGCCTGTCAAATCCATTCAAGAGTACCAAGGCTACCAAAACAAGATATGACCTCCGTGACATCCGCATGGCCTTTCAGCCAATGGGGGATAGATATCATAGGCCCTCTACCGATCACTCCAGGAGGGGTAAAGTTCTTGGTCGTAGCCATCGATTACTTCACAGAATGGGTCAAAGCTAAACCCTTAGCATCCATCACAGGGAGGCACATGGAAAATTTTGTGTGGGAACACATCATTTGCCAGTTCTAAGTACCCCATACCATCATTTCAGATGATGGGAAGCAGTTTGCCGAAGGAGTGTTTCCCGTGTTTTGTATAGGCCACGAACATAAGCGCTCGTTCACCTCCGCTTTACCATCCTCAAGGTACGCAGGCGGTGGAAGTTACTAACAGGAACATTATCCAAGGCATAGAACGAAGGCTCGGTTACAGCCACCATGGTTGGGTGGATGAGCTGCCCCAAGTACTCTGGGCCCAGAACGCATACACAAAGTCAAGTCATGGGAGACACCTTTAGCTTGACATATGGCACGAAGTGTCATCTCTTCTAAGTAAGTGTCAAAATAGAACGGGTCATGAACTTTGAAGCAACAGACAACAAAGAAAGACTCCGCAGCAATCTGGACCTACTCGAAGAAAGAAGGGAAATAGCCTCGATAAGGGAGGCTATCCATAAACAAAAGATTGAAAAGTACTACAACAGCAGGGTTCGACCTTCGACATTCAAGCCATGAGAATACGTCCTCCGACTCAACAGTGCAAGTAAAGCTGAGTATAAGGGTAAACTAAGGCCTACATGGGAAGGGCCCTACATCGTAACGAAAGCATATGGCAACGGAGCCTACAAGTTGGAAACCCTTGATGGAGACGCTATTGATAGGACTTGGAAAGGCACTACCCTCTGTAAGTTTTACATATGAAACTTACAATGTCTAAGGACATTTTTTAATTTACTTTAAATCAATGTATTTGCATTCTTCTCACTTGGGGAAAGAAGCATTAATGGTAGGCGTCTAGTATTCATTTCTTAAAATGATGTAATCCTCCCTACCCACTTAATGATATAACACATTTCCCTCAAATCTCTTGTTTCGTTCAATACAACAAAGATTTGTCCACCAAGTCGTTTTATAAATTTCAATGTCGAAGGGATGTACAAAGACTAACAATACGTCTTGCTCATATGCTTAACATCCATCTCAACTTCACATTAACTTTCCTACGCGGTCTTAAGGTATTCCAAGCCTTTTGCTACCCAAAGGATTAAGATGGAGTGGGTCGCAACCCTCTGTCGGAAATTAAATTATACGATTGCTATATTCTTGGTGAAGAAATTACACACAATGGGGCTATGCATCTACCATATGCCTTAGGTTGTAAAAAATTTACGTGCAAATGAAACGTAAAGAGAAGAATCAAAGTTACGCAAAATATAGGCCGTAGTGGCCATCATGTAGATATTCATTCATGACTAGTCCAACTAGTCCAATAGGCCGTAGCCTTAAAGATCAACAAGCAAATATTGTCTTAGGCCGTAGCCTTCACCACATACATAAAAGTAAATTTTTTCATCAGGCATCATGCCTGGATAGAGACACAAAGATATATTGTTTAAAATAGGGTACATACCACCCTGGAAGATCAAATTACTACCACATAGTAGCCTTCATCATACCTTGGAATGTGTTGGATCAGCAGAACATGGGGATGGGACCTTTGGAGATTGTGTCTTCTTGGAAGGAGAAGCAGGCCGAACCCTCTTTGGCTTCTTTTCCAACAGGTCCTCAATGGAGGCCGTTGGGTCCTTTGTAGCCTCAGCAAGGAATGGGAACTCCGAAGTGGATAAGGCATTTCCTGCATCATCGTATTCATGCCCATGGGTTGCCCTATAGTATGGAAGACTTGCAAGTTTCACCGGTTCACCTGTCTTGGCCACCTCCTCCAGCGTAGTACATTTGCCATGAAAAATGGCTGCATTCACCAACTTCCCAATCATTATGCCCACATCATCACTATGGTACAACTCCATAGCAATGTATGGGATGACTTTGGTCACCAGATCAACCTTGTCTTTCTTGAGCATTTTCAGACGAAGATCCAACCCATCCACCTTTTCCCTAAGCTTGATCTCTTGGTCAATCAGCTTGGCCCTCTCTTCTTCAAGGCCTCCACACTTGGTAGTCAGAATGGAAATTTTCTCTTTGTAGCCTATGACATTCGTGCTTGAGATAGCCTGCACACTGCCACCGGCTTTCGGCTAGCAACCCTTGAGCTTCTCCACATCGCTCGAGAGATCTTGGACCGAGAGGATTTTTGTTGAAGTCTTCCATAGCATCCTTACACTTTGCCTGAAAGTCTGCGTATTGCTTGTCCCTAGCCTTCTCCCTGGCAAGCATGACGTCCATCTCTTCCCTAGCCTTGGTGACGGCACGAAGAAGCTCCCTTGTCCTAGTGTTGAGCTGATTACCCAATATGCATTGTCTCACATAGCTCTTATCATGAAGGTCGCAGAGCCTTTCCAAGGACATGTTATCCATAACCCCCTTCCAGCTAGATGGGGTCAAACGCTCAACGAGCAGGTGACAAGCTAGGGGGACGGAATCTCCTTCGTATCTGGGAGTCCTGCAACATAATTAAACTTGTTAGTATAACACAATATGCAGATATCTTTTTGCAACAGGGAAGTAGGCTTACCATGAATATCATCAGTGTTGGGCCCTTCGATGGCTGGAAACACCACGGCCTACCCCAGCACTCTTCGCCAGGTAGTTCGAGAGGGAGGAGTGGGCAAGATAAGCTTCCTCTTTGATGCAGACTTAGCAGCCTTCGGGCTTGTACCTTTCTTGCTTCGGAACCTGTCCGCTATACTGGAGGACCCTACGGTCGCCAGCTGTTCCTCCGCGTGGTCATCTGAGTCTGCCACATTCTCAACTAACTGGTCTTCAACATCCACAGGCTCCTTTTCTTTTGCAGGAGGAGAAGATGACACAGGCTTAATTGGTTGGGCATCTACATCATTATTGTTAACTGAGACTGAAGGAGAACCTAGACCGTAGCTAACTTCCCTGGCTTCCTTGGGAATGAAGCTTACTTCCTTAGCACCACCAGCAACAACGAAATTTCGGAATGACATTTCTGCAAAAAGGAAGGAAACAGATAAATTTTAGAAAGATAAGTTCCTATATCTTATTTTAATTGAAAAATTTACATACTTTCTCCACAACAAACA
>OU343216.1:183502222-183553797 GCA_910596185.1 Chrysanthemum makinoi
GGAGTATTTGTAGGATATGCACCAAACAAAAGGGATACAGATCTATAACAAAGAACCGAGAAATATCATGGAAACCATTCACGTTAAGTTTGATGGTGGCGGTCAAATGGCTCTGAGACACTCACTGGAACCAGCACTTCTTGATCCCATTGGTTCATCCCTTGTTCCAACCTCTTCTCAAAACTCCATCGTACCTCCATAGAAGATGATTTAAAAATTGTTTGTTCTATGTTTGATGAGCCTATGATTCAATTACTAATGAGGTGTTGATCCTAGCGGATACTCATTCTTCATGAATAGTCTGATCTCGATATCCTTAAGTCAAAAGCACCTCTGCGATCCTTGATCTCATCAACAAATCATCATTCTTCAAATGTACATCATGGAAATGTTTGCGCATCAATGATGATTAATCCTTTGCTACTCAGAAGATTCTATTTGAAAACATATTTGCTCTGAATCATCATCGAGAACCATCTTAGTCGGAGACATCGACTATTCACCTCGGTCCCTCGGCCCCATACATGAACACCTTGAGAAAATGGACTCACGATCATCCATTAGACAACATCATTGGTAATCCTCCGTCACGGCATCAGGGAAACAACTTGGCGGTGCCTTATGGTGCTTCTTCAACTCCGTACTATCTAGATCGAACCAAAAGATGTTAAACCGCCATGAATGAAGATAGTGGTTCAATGCCATGATGAGATTCATGAGTTTGATCGACTTGATGTATGGGAGTTAGTTTTTCTCGGTATGCTGCTATGATTATAGCTCTTAAATGGATCTTCAAAGTGAAACTTGATGAGCATGGTGTAGTGTTGAAGAACAAGGCTCGATTAGTTGCTAAAGGATACGTCAAGAGGAGGTGATGATTTGAAGAATCTTTGCTCTCATTGCTTTCGAGTCGAGGCAATGAATCTTCGGCTATCTTAGTAAGAACATGGTAGTCTATCGGATGGATGTGAAGCGGCATTTCGAGCGGAGATCTTAAAGAAGTCGATCTACTCGCCCAACTGAAGGATTTGTGAATCAAGAGCATCCTATTACTCGATAGTCTGAGGAAGGCTTCGTTACGGTTTAAAGCAAGCTCCCGAGGGCATGGTATGATATGTCAAGTTTCTTCTATCTGGTTGCAAAGGGGCAGTTGATCCTACATTGTTCACCGGAAGTCGGGGCAAACATTTAACTCATTCAAATTTATGTTGATGATATTATTTTGCCTCAGCAGACCCAATGGAATGTGATAGTTTTTCAAATGAAATGAGTTCAAAGTTTCAAATGTCAATGATGGGACAAATGTCATTTTTCTTGGGATTACAAAATTCTCCAAAGTCCGGAGCATTTTCATAAATCAATCTTAATATGCAACAGAGATTTTAATGAAATTTGGATTTGATTCAAGTGACACCCCCATGATTGTGAACCAAACTAGATGAGGACCTCGGGGATCATGATTGACCAACGAAATATATAGTAGTATGATTGGATCCTGATGTACCTCACGGCTAGTAGACCAGTATCTTGTTGTTGTTTGCATGTGTGCTAGATACAGGCTAAGCCTACTAAAAAGCACTTGAAAGTTAACGGGTCTTTGGTATCTCCAAGAAACCATCAATATGGGTCTTTGGTACTGAAGGACACCTGTATGTCACTAACGGCCTATCAGATCTTTGATCATCACAGGGTTGTCAAAGATACTCGTCGTGTAGTACATCACGGAGGTGCTCGTTTTGGGTGATAAGCTCTGGTGGTCTTCAAGCAATGGTACTTCTATTTCCTACAGTGAATACATAATATAATGTCATCATTGTGCTCAAATCTTATGGATGAGATCTCAATTATCGGCTATGGCCGTATTCAACAAAATCCTGTCTTTGTGATAATAAAGTGCTATTGCTCTCTCATGCAACAATGTTCAACACTCAAGAGCAAAGCATATCGACATTCGACATCATTTCATCGGGGAACAAGTAGAAAAAGGTGTGGTGGAACTCTATTTTGTGAGGTCTGAATATCAGTTAGCAGACATCTTCACCAAAAGCTCTTCAAGAAACGTTTTGAGTTTATTCTTCCCGACTTGGCTTGAAACCTTCAAGCGGAAAACACTCAACGCGTCTTCAGAGGGAAGGCGAGGAGGTAAAAGGTTTCAACATCTATCTCTTGTAAATACCTATTGGAAAAAAAATACAAAACTATAAAACTCTCAAAAAATCAAATAGAAAATTATAAAATATTTCAAAATCCATAAAAATACGAAAAATTGAAAAATCTTCAAAAATATTGTCATTTTGTCATGCGTTTTTCTCGGTTCGATTATATCTACGGTTATTGTGTCGTCATTCAAAGAATGACACGGGACTTTAGATGTTGTTCGAATTTAAAAAAAAATTGGGAGAAAGAGAAACAATGGTTTTATTGTCATTTTCGGCAATAACCGGTTTTAAAAGAAAGAACAAAGCCATGTTTTATCATGATTTCTAAGTCCATGCTCTGATTCTATAAACATTTATTTGTTGAAAACTAAATGCTTTGAAAAATAACTCGGTCTCTATTTTGATAATCATCGGACTTATCTGTCAAAATATCTATCTCTCAATCAACAACCTATGTCATTGATTGAGGGAGAATGATTTCAATTAAATTAAAAAGTTATTTGGCATTCAATTGTTTCAAAAGATAATCATGCATGTTTAACCAATGGAGTTTAAAATCTCAAAAAATCAGATCCTTATCGATTAAAGCGCTTTCATAATCAAGTCACAATTCTCCTTAAAAGCTTTCAAAATCAATTTAAATCTCTAAGAGATCACAAATCTCAAATGTTTTAATAATTGTGATCGGGGGAGAAGTTGTGATTTAAATAGGATTTAAGCTGATAATTCGATAAATGGTTTCTTAAGTGATTAGCATGTTTGCCTCCCGTAAGTGACAAACGATTTCAAATTTTCCATGCACACGTTGAGGGGAGCATCTATCTTAAACCACAATGATTTGAAACGTGATCACTTATCTCAATGTGGAGGTTCCCTCTAGTATGTGCAAAACTCTTTTCAAATCTCGAGGCACATATTGAGGGGGAGCAAAATCATGAAAACCTCATCCTTCCCCAAATGCTTTATCTACTTGATTCGATTAGGGAAGTGATGTTGATATTTTTAGAAAATGGTAATCAAAGAAGTTAATTATTTCTCTTGCCTCCGTGTGGAAAACTATTTCAAATACTTGATTCACATGTTGAGGGGGAGTTCTTCTTCAAAAAATATCAAAAATAATTCAGGTACAAAATGCTTTGATAAAATATCATAAGTATGCGATTGATTTTTCAAATGGTTTTCAATTGGTTCCTATGGCAGATGAACAATACCAAAAGACCGACCAACTTTCCATTATGTATGGTGATATAAGGACGATAAGGTTAGGTATATGTTCCCATGATCCTTGAGAACCGGAGGATCTACCGAGGACTATCCACTAGTTAGTGTAGAGTTCTTAGGTATGATGATAAAGGAGAAAAATGAGATATGGGAAGAGTGCGGACTAAGACTAAGCTAGTACTGGAATAAACCCAACAAGGTTCTAGCTATGAAGTCTCGGTAAGCACTGAAGGGGTGAAGAATTAAAAGGAATTGAATGAAAAAAAGGGTGAAAACAAATAGCACTCCATTTATTCAACCTTAGGGCAGAAACCGGGTTCAATTCATATGCTACTGATGGTAACATCGGTATTGAAGACAAGACGTCATGGACCAGTGCGCGCACTACAACTTCCCAAACCACTCAAGTTCCTCTTAAAAGGACTTGTTTCATTCTCACGGGGAACCGACATTATCTATCGACTTTCTCTTAGAGGTTGTTGATATTGAAGGAGGAGACCCTCTCCCTAGTCTCCGATATAGGATCCAAATATGCACAAATTGAGTCTAGAGCCACGAGATCATCAATAAATCTCATTAGGACACTTTCAATGAAGACTCTCTGTTTCACACAATGTGGAAAGAGAGATTATATCTTGAGTCCTACGCATTATCCTTGTGGTATTGCCAGAACATCTGAGTGATGTGTTTACATATTCACTGTGAAGATGGAAAGCCTTCTGGAGCCAACATCTAACAAGCTCCTGGTAGGTGGCATGTGAGATCTATTATACAGATCAACCATGTGACAACTGAACAGAAACAATGGGGCGATTCAATCTTTTGAATCAATCCTGGTTCAGGTTATGGATTGACGGATACCTTTGAAAAACCGGTCTTTGTGCTTTAAAACTCTTTTTATTAGCACGTCGACCGTGTACTAATTTTTCAAATCAAAAGGTGTTTTATGATTGATAATTGATTTTCATTAAAACCTTCGTTATATTGCAAAAACAATTTCTATTGAGCAATACACGATTATTTTTCAAATTTCTTTTCATCAATCGGTGGACGTAAATTATTTGGTTCACTCACTCCGAGTTGTCTTCTTTGAGGCCGGTTTGAAACGACGGCACGAAACCCGTCAAGGAAATTCTTCGGTTATACGATCACGAGGCGTACTTGTCTTGATCAGCGGGGAACCGTGGGCGTGTACCTCAATTCATCGAAAGTGATCAAAGACACTTTAGATGCGCTTTATGCTAACTGTCTTATGCGGTACACCCCGACGCTTGCAGTGATCGAATGAAGCGGTCAATCCATAGCCGCATGCTCACCTAACACATTCATCTCAAAGAAATCATGATTAGTGCATCAATGACTCTGATATTTTCACTCCATGCTTACGCTCGCTGCTTTGCCAATATCATGAATCAACGAATGCTTCCGCTACTCGATGAGAATATATCATGATCCAGAATGTGAGCATGTCGGTCCGAATGTCACAACATCACATAATACCAACACCACAATGGATGTATCGGAGATTTTCTACTAGCTGATGATCTCAAAAGCTGGCTCAACATTATTATCACGTGGATGAGTAAAAGACCTCCACTTGGATTAACCAAACATGCAATGAGTGGAATCAATGACTCTGAGCTTGAGGAGCAAAGTACTACATCAAGAATGCAAGATCAATTGTTAATGTAATATCCGATTGTATTCAATGTCATTTTAGTATATGTTTGAGGTGACCTCCCTTAGGGGGAGATTGTTAGGAATTAGAAATTCCGGTATTAAAGAGTCGGTCACCTCAAGTATATGTAATCGTTAGAATGCTGGTAGTCGTATGGTTATATTTAGGTTAGTTGTATTTAGTTAAGTAACACCGTGGAGGACGGACGGGTCTTTACCCACTGTATGCCTGATCCACAGCCCGTTGTGTGGCGATTTATGTAAGACTATAAATACTCTCTAACTCCCAAGGTAGAGAGTTGGAGCTCATAATAATATCTTTCACTTTCTCTCACTAAGTTCCCTAAACCTCTAACTTTCTCTCTAGAATTCCACTTATACGCCCACTTGTGTTAATGGTTTGATGTGATTGTGAAATCAATATCCAACACGTTCCTCATCATGGCGGGTGAAGGACGAACGTCTACGTCTACGCTGGCGGAATACTTGCAAGCTCTGAAAGTGGCTGGTGGAGCTGGAAGAAGCAGTGCGCATGCACTAAGTGTAAAATCGGTTTTCAAAAACAAATGCGAGGCAAAACGACAAGTGAACTTAAACCAATAATCACAAATGAAATGGCTTCTTTGAAAAAGGTATACCAAATCACAAGGACACAAAGGCAAGTTTTAATCTTTAAGATTGGGAACTTATTATTGTTCACACCCCCAGTTGGTAGGTGCTGCCTTGGTTTCACGGTGGTTGATTTTTATGTATTTATTTAAGTACCACTAAAAAGACGTAGGTATGGATTTGTGCTAAGGGTTTAAAAACTTTTGGACAATATTTTGGTATCGTCTCGTTTAACCAAATCGTACCTCTTTAAGAATCACCTTAAAGAAAATACAAGATAGGAAACGTTACGATTGTTTTGTTGTTTTATATATTTTTTGGTGTTGCTTAACACTTTAGGAAAAGTGTTAATGAACTTTTTGATATTGATAACTTTACAAAAAAGTGTTTACAAAAGGTGGTATATGTGCAGTATGGGTTGAAAATGTTTAAAACAACCTGACCTCCCGACAGTAAAATTTTGATTCATTCCAAACTGTCAAGTTTATTACACGAGTCAACCACTTGTGAATGGTAAACCGTAATAAAATTCAAACAGTCTAAAACCAATGCAATTTCCCTTGGAATATAGTGGATTCTCGGGTCGTTAAGTCCCACGGAGGATTAATGGTGCTTAAAAACGTTGAGATGTCGAATGATCACTAAGGATAATGATCTGTAAGGATTTTGATTGATAACTACACTACTGATTGATTGGAATTGTATTTGGATACAGAATTATAAAGCACAACAATCGGGTTAAACAAACGAATACGTACGTTTATTAAATTTTACTAAAGCATTACAAAATAAAAGCGTAAATTTAAAAGAATAAAACACCTATGGATATGAAAATGATATTTTTACAATCCTAATAATAAAAGAAAATTATTGGAAAATTAAAATTATTTTTATAACTATTTATTTATTTATTATTAATTAAAAACTATTTTTAACTATTTAATAATACCCTAAAATATAAGAAAATATTAAATAAAGCTAGAAAAGTGAAATTTTAACTTAGAAAAATCTAAAATATTATAAAACTTATTTTAAAATTGAAAATATATTTATTACACTTTTTATCTATTTATTATTAATTAATTACTATTTATTAATTATTTAAAATACACTTAAATACAAGAAAATATAAAATTAACCTGGAAAAATGAAATTTTAACTTAGAAAAATCTAAAATATTAGAAAACTAATTTTAAAACTGAAAAGATATTTTTTATGTTTTTTATTTGTTTATTATTAATTATTTAATACTTTTTAACTATTTTAAATTCTAATAAATACTAAACAGACTAAAAAAATTCTGAAATTTTCTCTATAATTATCCTATGGTGACAGAAAACTAAGAAAATTATAAAAACAGAAAGTGCTTAATAATAAGCTGAAAAAGAAAATTAAAAAACTAAATTATATTAAATAAACGTCACTATTATTTTAAAATGATATTTTTGTGATTTTTCTTTTTCAAAACTACTATACTACTGATTATAAGCAACTTTAATAAAGACAAAAATTTTTGAACTTAAAAATAATTTGAGAATGAGCTTATGAGCTCAACATGGAGCTTATGGCTTATTTTGATGTTTTAAAATCAAACAAACTTTACAAACTGGAACCAAAGATGAAATAAGATACAAATAAGCTAAAGTTACTCAAATGAAGCTAAAAGATACAAAGAACCACACTGAAAAGCTTTAAATAAGCTAATAATCACTATGACTAAATCTATAAAACAAACAGGCTGAATCATATCTAGAAGCAATTTTAGCTTATGAAATAAGCTTAAAAGCTCAAAACAAAGACTGAGGTATTGAGATGGGTTGGTGAGCTTTCTAAAAAGTCCAAGCTCACACAATCGGTGTTGACTAATGAGCTTATGACAAGCTTGTGAAAAAGCTTGTAAATCACTGAGTGTTTAGTGTACACAGAAATGGGACAAACAAAAAGCTACTTGCGAGCCCTATAAATAAGCTAGAAGTGAAAATATAAGCTTGAAACTTTAAGACAACTAGGTTAGCTTTCCAATAAGCTAAGATACACAAGCTAAAGCTAACTAATGAGCTCTGTGTGAGCTTGTGAAAAAGCTTGTAAAACTGTGCACAGGGCACTTTTTCAGACAAGGGCTTAAAAGAAACTAAAAAATAAGCAGTTAAATAAGCTAACTAGAAATTATAAAAATACTATGATAAAGATGAGCAGTTAAATATTAATACCCCAAAAGCATGAAACATGAAACTCAACATTAAGTCCTATAAAAAATTAACTAGTTTATTCAAAACCCTGATTAAGTAAATTTGACTTTTTAAGTTATACTAAAAAGTTGACTTATATGAACTTTGGATTGATCCTACTCACTGATTATGTTATATTAACCTAAAATAAGATGAAATTAAGCTATGTGACCAAATTATAAGCTACTATGATGAATTTTATCTTCTAAATCCTAACAGTTAACAAGTAATATGAGATTAAAAGCTATTTTGACTTTTACTTGAACAAGGACTGGTTTTTATGGTTTCTTTGAGTTATTAAGACCAAGTTTGACAAACAACAAACAAGAACAAAGGCTTGGATACCTTCTAACACAGTTTACACAGTTAAACCAAACAACTCTTTAAAAAAAACTGTTATGAAACTTTTCAAAGCTTAACACTGATTTAGGCCATGAAACTGATTCATAAGAACATTTAATGATATAATAAGCTGATTTAAACACATAAACACCAATAATAACAACAAAGACCTCTAAATTACTATTATGCAATGTTAAAAAGTGAGAAAAATTAAGCAACTAAGGAAATTAATGAACAAGCTTGCAATATTAAGCAATAATATCACTAACATACACTAAATAAGCATAAAAAAAACAGAGATAAGCAATGATAAGCAGTTCTACAGTGATTGGTCAAAATCAAGAAATAAGCTTACAAATTGATTTCAAGCTCAAAACTGAGAACCAAAGCACAAGACCAAAACCTATAGCTTCCCAAGAAGCACTAAACCAAGGGCTATCCAAAATAAACCCTGCTCCAGCTTCTTTATCATTTCTTGATTGATTTTTGATTTTCCAACTATTTTCTAGTATTTTTTTGTATTTTTGAGTTTTACTTCTAAACTGAGTTTCATGGTTACTAAAAGCTTAGAAAAGCTTTAATAGGAGCTTATATGGGCTTATGAGTCCAAAACAACAACTAATAACAACATTAGAACATTTTAAGAATTTAAGCTTGAAAATGCATAAACTGATTTAGTACTTAAAACTTGAAATTGATTATTGAAAAAGGTTTATAATACACTGAAATTGACAAATACAGTACTTGAAAGCTAAGAAATACACTAGAAAGCTTAAATTGATTAAAACGATTAAGAAAATTAAAGATTACACTAGATTACTCTCTACATTGCTCCCATCCTTCTTTATATAGATCTTTTAGAGTCTTTGTCGACCTCTGAGACTTTCCCACTTCATTCCAACCATTGGATTCTTCAAAATCATCATAATCGTCCATTTGGCATTTTGGCGGCAAAAGGTTATTTGAGTGGGTTTTTGCAATTAAGGAATTTTAGGAGGATGTGGAGGTGGAAGTGGTTATACCTGGTGGGGAGAGGTGGTGGTGAGGTGGTAGACAGGTGGTGGTGAAAACCACCCTGGTTTTGGGTTTGCAGACTTAGGTGGGGGAGATGAACAGTGGAACTGGTTTTTGGCGCGTTGACTGGGTTTGACCCGTTTTTTGATTATTAAGTTGGGGGTTCAAAATAGGTATATTGAACTGGCTCAAGGGTTTTGGACTGGCTCAAGGGTCAAGGTCCAAGGGTCAAGTTACTTGGGCTTGGGCTTGTGTGTTGCATTGGGCCAGCTGGGTTTGGGATTGGGTTAATAACAAAAAGGGTCCGTTTGGTTTTGTAGCTAATACACAAGGACCACTTTTGCAATTTCTGCAAAGTTGAGGGACTGAACCTGCAACTTTTCCAAACTTATCAAAAGGACCAATTATGCCATATATGAATAGTACAAGGTTTACTTTTGATTATTTTCACTTTTTAAATTCACCAAGGACTATTTTTAACAATTTTCAAACTTTAGGGACTAAAGTTGTCATTTTGTAATTTTCAAACTTTGAAGGGTTTGTTTTGACAACTTTTGAATCTTGCGGACCTTAAATGATATTTTGCTTTATTTTGATTTACCAGGGACTAATTTTGACAACTTTTTGAAACTTGGGGACTAAACGCTAATTATGCAAACTTGATACGGTTTTCACCTGATTTTGGTATTTTTGCATTTGAAACACATAAAACACTTATTTGTGATATTTTTATCATTTTGATGCTTTGACGGGTGTTTTTGGATGTTTTTTGCAGTCTAAAAGGTACAAAAATGATGAGTATTTGCATACTCATCATGAAGTCTAGTGTACCTGCAAATAGCTCAAATCACAGTTTTAAGAAAGTGAACACTAATGTGCCCTCTAGTAGTTCAGATCCTTGCACATCAAGTTCAAGAATGCAAAAATTAGATCAACCAACTAATGTTCCCATAATTCCCTCTACAGGAGTAATCAGTGACATTAAAGCGAGCATGTCAAAGTCTCAAGACAATACAAGGAATGATAGGACCTTGCAAGCTAAGAATGTGCATTGGAAGAGAGTAGAAGACCAATCTAGGAACTTTAAGTTTGGGTCAAATAAAACGAATCGTGTTGATTCTAGTATTAGCCATAGGCGTACTATAATTAATTCGAATTCTGATACTATTTTCAAACCTTGTAATGATGTCTGCTTGAATTCTGTTGCTAATCATGAATGTGGTATGAATGCTTTGTCTAATGCTGTCAAATGCCGAGTTAAAATTGTTAATGCTAATAATCGTGCAAAGAAGGCTAAAAGGCAAAGACGAATGATTGTTAGAAAACAGTGGAAACCCACAGGAAGAACATTTATAAGGATAGGTTATTATTGGATACATTTTGGCCATAAGAATAATAGGCTTTTGCCCTCAAGTGCTAAGACTATGCCCACTAGAAAATGGATGCCTCTGGTAGAACTATTCCCTTAAGAAGTGAACATACTTTGAATAGGTCAAATCAGACACCAGCATTGCATCTATTCCCAATGATTCCATTGCTTCTACTTCTGATATGAATGGTTCTATTTTCGATGTGGGTGTTCCAATTCATGTCACTAACCAAGTGGAACCCATTCTTGCATGGGGATCCCAATTATCCGATTATCCATTCTGTTTGTGTTCAATTGCGGATCGTTCAAATCGTTCTGTGGTACCGGACTCGGCTTTCCAAGCATATGACTGGAGACCGGTGCGGCTCATGAACTTCGTGAGCAATTCATCGGACAGTTAGATTCGGGAATGATCATTTCGGTGCAATTATGGGTTATGGAGATTATGTTGTTGGAAAAAGTGTTATCTCCAGGGTATATTATGTGGAAGGTCTTGGTCATAACCTGTTCTCTGTTGGTCAATTCTGCGATTCTGATCTAGAAGTAGCCTTCAGAAAACATACTTGTTTCATTAGAGAACTTGATGGTAAGGAAATTTTAAGAGGTTCACGTGGTTCAAATCTATACACCATCTCTATCGAAGATATGATGAAGTCTTCTCCAATTTGCTTGTTGTCTAAGGCTTCTAAAACAAAGTCATGGTTATGGCATCGTCGTCTCAATCACTTGAACTTCGGCACCATAAATGATCTCTCCAGAAAGGACTTAGTTGTAGGTCTACCTAGACTTAAGTATGAAAAGGATCATCTTTGTTCAGCATGCCAATTGGGAAAAAGCAAGAAGTATGCCCATAAACCCAAACCTACAAAGTCAGTCACAGAAGTTCTTCATACTATTCACATGGACTTATGTGGACCCATGAGAGTCTGAGAATATCTTTGGGAAGAAATATGTGTTAGTTGTGGTTGATGATTTCTCTAGATTCACCTGGGTAAAGTTCTTAAAGACAAAGGATGAAACTCCAGATATCATCATCAAACTCATCAAACAGCTGCAGGTTCATCTTAACAAAATGGTCAGAATCATCCGAACAGACAAGGGAACTGAGTTTGTTAACAAACAACTTGGTGAGTTTTATGAAAGTATTGTAATCAGTCATCAAAGAAGTGTTCCTCGAACTCCTCACAGAAGCGGTGTAGTTGAAAGACGAAATCGAACTCTTGTGGAAGCCCGCGACTATGCTTGATTTACTCAAAGTTCCAATGTTTCTCTGGGGTGAAGCCATCGCCACTGCATGCTACACCCAAAATCGATCCCTGATTCACACTGCTCATGGAAAAACTCCATATGAACTTGTCCACAACAGAAAACCTAATCTTTCATTTCTTCGTGTGTTCGGTGCTTTATGTTATCCAACTAATGATGGTCAAGATTTAGGAAAACTGAGAGCTAAAGCGGATATTGGAGTTTTTGTAGGCTATGCACCAAACAGAAAAGGATACCGAATCTACAACAAGAGAACCTGAAATATCATGGAAACAATTCACGTCACGTTTGATGAGCTGACCGGTCAAATTGCTCCTGGACAATCCGGTTCTGGACCCGCACTTCAAGACAGTCCCATTGGTTCATATCTTGTACCAAACTCTTTATCAGCAACTCCATATGTACCTCCCTCAGAAGATGATTTAAAGAAACTGTTTGATCCAATGTTTGATGAACAATTTGAGCCAAGTAACAATGTGATGAGTGTCTAAATACTCATCATTTTTATACTGTCTAGACTGCAAAACATCTGAAAACACTCAGAAACGCATCAAAATGATAAAAATATCACAAACAAGTGTTTTATGTGTTATAAATGCAAAAATATCAAAATCTGGTGAAAAACGTATCAAGTTTGCATAATTTGCAATTTTAGTCCCCCAAGTTTGAAAAGTTGTCAAAAATAGTCCCTGGTCATTACAAAACTTATAAAAAGTCACAAAAGGTCCATGGGATTCATAAGTTGTCAAAACAATTCCTTAAAATCAAAAATTACAAAATTGCAACTTAGGTCCCTCAAGTTTTGAAAATGTCAAAAATGGTCCTTGGATTTACAAAAATGGAAAATAATCAATATTGGTCCTTGTACTATTCACATATGGCAGGAATGGTCCTTGTGAGAGCTTTGAAAACTTGTCAAGATCAGTCCTTGAAGTTTGGCAGATTTACATTTTTGGTCCTTGTGATAACATAACCAAACGGATCCCTTTTATTAATTAAACCCAATACCAAATCCAACCCAGCTGCTGGCCCAACATAACCCAAGCCCAAGTCAACCCCCATCCCTGGTCAAACCCACCAAAACGCGCCAATATACCACCCCTACTGTTCATCTTCTCCCCCATGGCTGTTTAAGCCAAAACCACCTGGTTTTTCCACCACCTCCACCTCATCACAGATATCTAAAACACTCATCATCATCACCTTTCCACCTGTAAACCAGCCCACAACCATTTAATGCTTCCCCACCATTTCACTTTCACTGTAGCACACACTAACCCTGTTTTTCTTTGAAAAATCACCACTAGCTCCATACCTACTATCTAATCTGTCCCCCTCCACCTCCACAACATCCCAAAGTTCTTTAATTACAGTGGAACTGCTCTAAATCCACTAGTCTCAATTTTGGTGCCAAAATCAGTTTAAACGGATGAGATGAGTTTGACTCATCCAATGGCTAAGATTGTTGATGGGATTTGTTCAGAAGCATGTGAGGGTCTCAAAAAGTCTATAAAGAAAGAGGAAGAAGCAATGGAGAAGATATCTAGAAGTAATTTCATTTTATGTATTGTCGTTTTCATTAACTTTCAATTTCCAGTATAATTTCCAGCTTAAAAGTACTTTGTTTAGCATATTCAGTGTATTATTAAACTTTATCAAGTATCAATCTCAAGTTTCAAGTTCCATTTTCAGATTATGCATTTTTAAAGTTCAAAATCTCATGATTATTCAAATGTTGTTTTTAGTTGTTAGTAAGGACTGATAAGCTCATATAAGCTCCTCATATAGCTTATCAAAGCTATTAGAGACCTTTAAAAGCAGTTTAGAAGTAAAAAAGAAAAATACCAAAAATACAAAGAAAATAGTAGAAAAATCAAAAATCTGTGGAAATGAAGATCAAGACATTGGAGCAGGGTTAATAAAGGATTGCCTTGGGTTTAGTGCTTCTTGGGAAGCTATAGGTTGTGTTGTTATTCCTCAGTTCTCAGTTTTCACTTGAAATCCAATTTGTAAGCCCTTTTTACTCATTTTGGCATTTCACTGTTTAATTCAGTCATAAGCTCAAATCTTTGTATTTTCATGTTTATTAGTTATAGTTAAGTGTAATCAAACCATAAAATCAGTTGTTTGTTCTTTTAAATGTGTAGTTAGCAAAAATCTAATTTTAACAGTTAAAATAGCATCATGGTCATTTCTTAATTTCTTGTTGTTAGAATTGTTGTTTTATGCTTCATTAGTCTTATTAAAGGATACTACAAGGTCTGTAATCAGTGGTATGTGTTTAATCTTTAAAATCCTTTGAAAAGTTTTAATACAGTCAAGATAAAGGTTGTTTGGTTGCATTTGTTTAACTGTACCAAAGGTTATTCAAGATAGTGTTCTTGAATGTTTTGTGTCACAACCTGTTCTAAATAACTCTAAGGTACAAGAAAAACAAGTCCTTTTTAGTGTATTAGTCAAACTCACTCTTAATCTCATTTAAATCATTAATTGTTAAGAGTTTTAGTGTCAAAATCATCAAAGTAGCTTAAAATCTGTTAACCTAGCTTAAATTAGCCTTAGTATAGCTTATCATAACATAATCAGTAAGTAGTAGTGATTTAAAGTTCACTTAAGTCAACTTATTTGGTTTTCTTAAAAAGTCAAAATTTTCAATTGGTCGTTTTTGAATTAAATAGATATTTTTAGTGTGTGTTTAATATTAAGATTTAGGATATAAGATCTTAGAATATCAAAGTTCAGTTGCTAAACTTAATTAGAAAAATACTAGCTTGTATCTTATTAGCTTATAAACAGCTTATTACATAGCTTCTTTTGAGAACCTTGTCTGAAAACATGCCCTGTGCACACAGTTGAGCAAGCTTTTTCACAAGCTTGTCAAAAGCTAATTATTGAGTCTCAGCTTGTGATTTTTAGTTTTTTGTGAAGTTAACCAAGCCATCTTTGAGTCCTAAGCTTAAATTTCCAATTTAAAGCTTGTTTGATAAAGCTGCACTAAGCTTATTGTTTTGTCCATTTTCTCAGCATTCACTGAGTCTTGACTCAGTGGTTTTTCAAGTTCTTCATAAGCTTCTCACAAGCTTATTAGTGTAAGCCAAACTTTGTACTTTAGCTTTTTGAAAAGTTTAACTGGTCATCTAGTTAATCCAGGTGTTTGTTTTAAATTTCTAACTTATCTAAGTGCTTAAAATTAAGCTACAAAGTGCCTAGTAATTCAAAACAGTGTCCTGTGCAAATCAGTTAGCTAGTGCTTATTTTTGCTTAATCAGTGCTTATTTTGAAGTTTTTGTGCTTGTTAAGTTGTAATTTTAACTTATTGTAAGTCATCTAGCTTATTTTCAGTTAGCTCTTAGCTTATTTACTAGCTTATAGCCATCTTGGCTTAATATCTTGTGCTTATTTTCATTTTAGCCCACTGTTGAGTTAAATAAGCTCAATCAGTGCTTATTAGTTGTTTTTGTAAAAAGTGGTAGTTATAAAAGTTGCTTAAAATCATTTACTTAATAAGTTTGTGAAGAAAAATCAAAAAAATAAAATGTTTTGCAAAAAGGTGGGGAGGCAGGCTCGAACCTGAGACCTCCCACCTTTGAGAGTGATAAGTGTGTACCTGGATACCAGTTGCCCTTGGGACTTGTCTCGTTCATATCTTGCAATATTTAATATATAACCCACTTTGTCAGTTTAAGCTTATACGAGAGTTTTAGCTTATTTCTAGCTTATTTAAGACAGCTTTTTCATCTTTTGTATTTTTCTTAAAATTTTATTAGTATTAAGTATTTTATAAAAAGTTTGATTTTTCTCAATAGTTTTAGTATTTTAAACATTTAATTAGTGTAAAATCTTATTTAATTCATAATAAAAAATATAAAAATCTAAAAAATATAAATCTTTTTTCTAAAATTTTCTTTTGTCATATAGTACGTAAAAAATTGTTTTTACACTTGTAGGACTTTTATTTCACAAATTTTACGTTTTGCTTGCTTGCAAGACTATTCGCGTAATTTTTTAGACATTACGTACGTTTTCATTTTAAATCTAGTTTTTAGATAAATTAAGTTTACGTTTTAGTTAAAATAGTTTATTTAAGTCATTTTATTTTATAAATCACTAAAACATCATTGTAAAAATAGTGATAGCGTTTATTTAATATATTTTATCTTTTATTTTCTTTAATTTGCATTTAAGTCGCTGTAATTTATTAATCTTTTCTTTAGGTATAAATATTTCAAAATCCTTACTGATCACTATCCTTAGTGATCATTCTATCATCTGATCAAGTGTTTATACACCAATTCATCCTCCGTGGGACTTAACGACCCAGGAATCCACTGTATTCCTCTGATCTAAATTGTATTGGTTTTACGAACTGTTTTAAGTTTCTTACGGTTGGCCATTCACAAGTGGCTAGCTTACGTGAGATAACTTGACAGTTTAGCACCAATCAAATTTTGGCGCCGCTGCCAGGGAGGCTGTAAGCGTGTTTTAAGCATTTTCAGACCCATTCTTGCACATATACCACAATCTTTGTAAAAAGTTTTCTGTAAAGTTAAATATAAATCAAAAAGTTCATTAACACTTTTCCTAAAGTGTTAAAAACCCAAAAACAATATAAAACAACAAAACAATTGTAACGTTTTCTAGCTTGTGTTTCTTTTAAGGTGATTCTTAAAGAAATACGATTTGGTTAAACGAGACGATACCAAAAATATTTGTCAAAAGTTTTTAACCCATCAGCACAAATCATTACCTACGTCTTTTCAGTGGTACTTAATATATACATAAAAATCAACCACCGCAAATCAAGGCAGTACACCTACTAACTGGGGTGTGACCATAATAAGTTCCCGAACATCAGATTTAAAACTTGCCTTTGTGTCCTTGTGATTTGGTGTACCTTTTTTAAAGAAGCCATTTCATTTGTGATTATTGGTTAAGTTCACTTGTCGTTTTGCCTCACATTTGTTTTGAAAACTGATTTTTAAAATTAGTGCATGCGCACGTTCTTCCAGCTACAAGTCCACTTTCGAGCTTGGCAAGATTCCTCGTAGACGTAGAGGGACGTTCTGCTCCTTCACCGTGGTGAGGAACGTCTACCACCACCACCACCTGCCGTAATGGCAGAAGATAAGCCCATGAATGAGCTTCTCCAAGCACCCATCGAGGGTTACGGAGATGCCATTGTTGTCCCAGCCATTGTGGCTGATACCTTCGAGCTCAAAACCGGGTTACTTAATTTGGTAACCCAAAGCCAATTCTATGGTTTTGAGCGGGATGATCCTCATGCACACATTCAATGGTTTAACAAGATTGCATCTACCATCAAGTATAAGAATGTCCCACATGAAGCTATCAAGCTTCTTCTGTTCCCATTTTCTCTAGAGGGACAAGCCCGGAATTGGCTTGAAAAACAACCCCCTCGTTCCATTGAGACATGGGAGGATCTAGTTACCAAGTTTGTTAACGAATTCTATCCTCCATCCCGAACTATAAGTCTTAAGAATGAGATAATGAAATTTTCTCAGAGATTTGATGAGTCATTCGGGGAGGCATGGGATCGTTACAAAGAATTGCTCATAAGTGTCTACATCATGGTTTTACCGAGTTAATGCAAATGGATACTTTCTATAATGGTCTGAGACAAGGTGACCAAGACTCTTTGAATGCCTCCGCGGGAGGTAATTTCCTTAGCAAAACCACAAAAGAAGCTTTACAAATCATTGAAAACAAGTCCCAGGTCCGCTCTTTCCGCACAAAGGCATATCGACTCGTCTAATGGACCTTCTACTTCATCTCCCGTGAGTACATCTAGCACCGATGCTAAGATTGAAAAACTCACAGATATTCGAGATTTGGTTCTTGCTAACCAAAAGAAAGTCACTTTCACTCAAACACCATCACATGGTGAAGTGAAGAAAGTTGAAGTTTGTGTTACTTGTGGTGGTCATCATGCATACTACAATCGTACAGCCACCGATGGTAGTCCGTTTGAAGCTAATGCTATAGCCGGTGCTTCAAATCAAGGAGGTAATCAATACCGTCCTCAGAATGAACCAAACTACTGTGCTAACACTTATCGCACCACCGGTTTTAACCAGAATCCTAACCGGAATCATAATCAACTTAGAATGAACCAAGGTTATCAAAACCAAGGTAATTTCTATCCTGGACCCAATCAAGGTTTCCAACAACAATGGAATCTTCATCAAAACAATTTCAATCGAGGGAATCAATTTCATGGGAATGTGAATCCTAATCAAGGGAATTTTCAACAACAAGGTCCTAATCAAAACATCCGACCTCAGAATTTCCCTCCACATCCTCCATTACCATCATCTGATGAGTTATTGAAGCAGTTCATGAAATCCCAAGATGAAATGAACAGGTTGTTGGTCAGTCAGATTGTTGATCTCAAAAAGTCTTTAAATGATCAACCCTCGGGCTCTGGAAAACTTCCGAGCAACACGATCGCTAACCCGAGGGGCGATGCTAAGGCGATCACAACTAGAAGTGGTGTTTCATACAATGGACCCACTATTCCTACTACCTCTTCTTCTTCTCTCCCAAAGGTAGTAGAAAATGAACCTAGGACACACAATGGACCTTCGACTCCAATGCCTCCTCCACTAGGAGAAATGAGTCAAGTTATCAAGAACTTCTGTTAATAGCGGAGGAACCAATGATGTCCATCCTCAAGTTGTCCGAAACCCAAGTCTAATCCGAGTTGTTTTTGAACCACCTGTAGCTCCGTTGAAAATACCGGATCCAAATCTTCTATTCCTTATCCATCGCGTTTGAATGAGCAAAAGCTCCGTGAAAAAGCTAATCATCAAATGGACAAATTTTTCAAATTTTCCAAGAACTACATTTTGACATAAGCTTTGCGGATGCTATCATGCCGATGCCCAAGTTTGCATCAACTCTCAAACACATGTTAAGCAACAAGGAAAAGCTGTTTGAAATGGCTAAAACTCCTCTTAGCGAGAACGCTCTGCAGTTATCGAAGAAGCTTCGGAAAAGCTTGGAGATCCTGGAAAATTTCTCTTACCTTGTGTATTTCCAGGAATGGTTGAATGCTTTGCCCTAGCAGATCTTGGTGCAAGCATCAACCTGATGCCTTATTCAGTATGGAAGAAACTTTCTCTTCCGGAACTTACTCCTACATGCATGACTCTTGAGCTTGCAGATCGTACAATATCCCGTCCTCTTGGCATTGCCGAGGGCGTATTTGTGAAAGTAGGAAAGTTCCATTTTCCAGCTGACTTCGTGGTTGTTGATTTTGATGCCGATCATAGGGTTCCTCTTATTGTTGGTCGAGGATTCTCGAAGCGGGCCGTGCTCTCATTGATGTATTTGAGCAAGAAATCACATTACGTGTTGGTAATGAAGCAGTCACTTTTAACCTTGATCAAACTTCGAGGTACTCCGCAAATTATGATTCTGAATCGGTTAACCGAATAGATATCATTGATGTTGCTTCTGAAGAGTACTCGCAAGAAGTTCTTGGTTATGATCATAATTCTTCGAGTGATAATCTCACTCATTCATCTCAACCTATCATCGCCAATTCTACTCCTTCTCTCACCCCATTTGAGGAAAGTGACTTCATCTTGGAAGAGATTGAAGCCTACTTGTCTAGTGATTCTGTTCCATGGGAAATTGATCACGCTCCCATCGACATCGAGGGGGACATACTTCTCATTGAGAAGTTGCTTAATGATGATCCATCATCATCTCCACTCCCTCCTGTCGAACTTCATAACAAGGAAGTCAAGTCAATTGAGAAAACTCAAGAATTTCTGAGGTTGAGCTTAAGGACTTACCGCCTCATCTCGAGTATGCATTTCTTGAAGGTGATGATAAATTACCAGTCATTATTGCTAGAGATTTGAGTAAAGATGAAAAATCTGCTCTCATAAAGATCTTGAAGTCGCACAAGCAAGCAATTGCTTGGAAACTCTCCGACATTAAGGGTATCAACCCTTAATTTTGTACTCACAAAATCTTGATGGAGGATGACTTCAACAGTTCAACATCGAGAAGAGTAAATCCAAAATCCATGATGTTATCAAAGCAGGAGGTTATCAAACTTCTTGATGCGGATTGATTTACCCAATCTCAAATAGTCCTTAGGTTAGCCCAATTCATTGTGTTCAAAAGGGTGGCATAACATTGTCACAAATGAAGATAACGAGTTAATTCCAACTCTGGTTACGGATGGCGTGTTTGCATTGACTATCGTAAGTTGAATGACGCTACCCGTAAAGACCATTTTCCTCTACCCTTTATGGACCAAATGCTTGAGAGATTAGCTGGGAATGAATACTATTGTTTCCTTGATGGTTTCTCGGGTTACTTTCAGATCCCCATTGATCCAAAGGAGCAAGATAAAACTACATTCACCTGCCCATACGGAACTTTTGCCTACAGACGTATGCCTTTTGGCTTATGCAATGCTCCAGGCACGTTCCAACGATGTATGATGGCCATTTTCCACGACATGATCGGGGAAACAATGGAGGTGTTTATGGATGATTTCTCGGTCATTGGGGATTCATTTCAAACATGTCTCTCCCATTTAGATAAAATGCTCAAACGGTGTGAAGACACCAATATTTGTCTAAAGCGGGAGAAAAGCCACTTATGGTCAAAGAAGGCATAGTCCTTGGCCATAAAATTTCTAAAAATGGGATTGAGGTAGACAGAGCAAAAGTCGATGTTATTGCTAAATTGCCTCATCCTACTACCGTCAAAGGTATTAGGAGTTTTTTAGGTCATGCCGGTTTCTATCGTAGATTTATACAAGATTTCTCTAAAATCGCCCGGCCTATGACTCATCTTCTTGAAAAGGATGCTCCTTTTATCTTCTCACCCGAGTGCATCATAGCTTTTGACACATTGAAGAAAAAGCTTATCAAGCACCCATTCTCGTTGCTCCCGACTAGGATTTACCCTTTGAGCTCATGTGCGATGCAAGTGATTTTGCTATCGGTGCAGTCTTAGGGCAACGTAGAGCTAAGCATTTTCAGCCTATTCACTACGCAAGTAAGACTATGACTGAAGCTCAAACTCATTACACCTGTTAGGAATTAGAAAATTCCATAGTGAAGTAGCGGTCACCCCAAATATAATCTAGCATAAGTTAGCTCGTAGACATATCGTTATTTACTGTTTTATTAGTTAGTTATTTAGTTTAGAGTAACACCGTGGAGGAAGGACGGGTCTTTACCCACTGTATGCCTGATCCACAGTCCGTAGGAGGACGTTTAGTTTGTAACTATAAATACCCTCTACCTCCCAAGGTAGAAGGTTGGACCTTTCATTCATCTTAATCTAACCTTCTAAGTTTTCTTTCACTTTCTCTCTCTAGAAAGGTTCCCACTTTCTCTCTCTAAACTCTACATAATTCGAACCATATATTGTTATGTGATGTGTTTATGAAATCCAATATGTTACAATTGGTATCAAGAGCCATGGTTAGATCATCTCTTTCATATCTTTGGATTTCTAATGGTTTTTAGGTGGTTTTTGAGTTTGAGAAAGTTTAGTGGTTTTTGCATCATTTGGTTGATTTCTTGTGTTAAAGTTTGGATTTTGATTGTACTTTTGTGTTTAGGATCATCATAAGTGTTTAGGTTGTGATTTGGAAGGCTTGAATCATCGTGGTTGGGTTGTTTTTGGATTGAAAAGTGAGGTTTATATGGTTTTTTCAAGCTAGCGACTTAGTTCACGGAATATTTTCTTGGTAGCGACTTGCTTCACATTTTTGTAGCGACTTACAGTGTTGGATTCTCCACTACGGGTAGCGACTTGTGGTAGCGACTTGGTCAGTAGCGAGTTGCTCTTTAGCGACTTGTGTCTCTAGCGACTTGTGTAGCGAATTGCTGCCAAAAATTTGGTTAGCGACTTGGTCTGTAGCGAGTTACTACTTAGCGACTTGCTTTTCTGTTAGCGACTTGGGACTCTAGCGACTTAGGGGTGTAGCGAATTAAGGGTTAGCGACTTAGTGCATTAATTTCTAGCGACTTGGTGCATTATCTTAGCGACTTGGGTCCTAGCGACTTGGTTCAAGAATTCTTAGCGACTTGTTGACTTTTCCCGACAAAACTTCAAACGGCTATAACTTTTGATCCGTAACTCCGTTTTCAGCGTTCTACCCATCAAAACGACCGTGAGAACGAGGAGAATGTCACGCCGAATTAACTAAAGTTCATTCGGGTAAACCTTCGAGGGCTAAATCCGCTCTGAACAGAAGTTATTGAGGTTTTTATGTTTTTAGACCTAAATTTCTCGGGAAAATCGTGCATAAACTAATCCAAATCTCAACCAAACAACATCTCTGCTAACCCTACAAACATTTATATGTCCTAACACACAATTGTCTATCATTTTGACAATCCATCAGTCATCTTAACACGTTCCATTGGTCATTGCTTAACGGTTTGGTCTTGATTTTAGTAAAATCCCGCGAAAGATTCTATTTCTCGGTTTAAATCATAGACTTGTAAAATCCCGTGCATACTACCACATCATGTCGTATTCTACTGACCCAGATGATTTGAAGTGCTTAAATTGTATGATGATGTGGACAACAATGATCTGTATGCTACTGAACGATTAAAGATGATTGAATCAATCAATGAGGATATGATATCTCGGGTTCGACTCTGAAAAGACAGAAATGCACCGATCAATGCTACAGAATGCCATGCAAAAGGAAAGCAACATTGAACCTTATCAACAACTTCACTCTCACCTCATGTTACTTCTACCCACATCAATGGAACGAACATGCATTGCCCTCTTTCATCAGGATTTTTCCACATTACAGGAACTCTGTGTTAAACCTAGAGCAATTGGAGCTACAACTTGACAAAGAGAATGTTCATAAGGATAGTTCCAGCTGCACTTCAAGTGATCTACAAACACTTTCAGTCATTCATTAGAAGGGAATTCACATCCGATTATGATCAAGACATGACTGAAATGTCCTTCAAGAGACACACTGGAATGGACATTAGCGTGTTCACGGAGACACTTATCCATCTCATGGATAATGTGGAGAAGTATATTGAGGAAGTTACTCAGAAAGATGCAAAAGTAGATGAGAGTCGGGTACAGTTGAGAGTTATTTGTGATAAGTTGGGAAATGTATCAGAAAGGTCGGGTGTTCTGAATGCGAGAATATCGAAACAACAAAGAATGATGTAACCGGCTTCTCAGTGACTCTGTCTCACAAGAAGTGGATGTTGTAATCAGAAAGGCGAATGTATCTCGGGTACAATCAATAAATTGTTGTGTTGAGAACGGTATGGCACCAGATGTTGGATCAGTTGACACTGAATACAGAGGCTCAGATACAGATAAGCTTGAAAGCGACCGGTTCAGTGACTCTTGTTACACATGATGTGGATGCAGATATCGGACCAGAATTGAGCAGGAGTCATGTAATGAGGTACCCTTCTTGTTCAACATAGTGCATCTGCTAAAGTACTTAAACAAACTGATCATGATCTTTGAACATAACTTTCATAAATGTTACATTCTGAGGTGAGTCCGAGATAAAGTGTTTCAAAACAAAAGATATAGTTGATAAGAAGGCTTTTGATGAACTTTCAAACAAATTCTCAAATCTTGAAAAGCATTGCATTTCTCTTGAAATCGCGATTCAGAGTAAAGAAGAAAGTTTTCAACTTAAAAAACCATGTAAACAACCGAACTTCACGAATTCCGTGAACTTTTTGAAATTAACACTTTGAAAGCTCAGCTTCAAGACAAAGAGTCAACCATTTACAATCTGAAGAAACATATTTCCGTCTTGAATGAGAAAAGTAATTTAGTCATGAATACACAAGACATTGATGCTATTATAACAAGAAATAATGAACTGTCAATTTATGTGGCTAAATTACTAAAGGAAAATGAGTCTTTGAGAAAGCATCATATAGAACTAAGTGACTCTGTCAATGATGCTAGAACTAAATCAGTAGAACAAACAAACTCATTAATAGCAAAACGATGATTTCAAAGCTCAACTTCAAGAAAGAGTTTCGCTATTGTTGCCTTAAAAAATGAGCTTAGGAAAACTGTAGGGAAAAGTGTGAATAATAAGTTTACAAAACCATCAACCTTGGGGAAACCAGTTTCTCATCCCATTAGAAACCGGTCCATTGTTAGGCAACCTACTGCGTTTATATCCGAAAGACCAAAATTTTCAAAAACACGGTTTGCCTCCCAGGTTGATGAGAAACAAGTTTTGTCAAAACCGTCACTTCACTGAGTTATCTAAGAATAAGGCTTCTAGCTCCGTTAACCCTCAACACGTAGCCACTTCTACTCCCAGCACCTCTAGGATTAGTTCGAAAACATTGTCAAAACCATGCATTAAAACCCAGAATTCATATGATATGAATGACTTGTGGAAGAACTATTATCTAGGAAAAGCTAGGAAAAAGGCACAGATTCGAAAAGACGGAATTTTAGGTGCAAAACCTAGGGTGATGAATTCTACGAGATTTCAAAGCACTGCTAGTAGTTGTAAACCACTACCTAGAAACACTCAAAAGACTAGGGATTGGCGTACATCTAAGAGTAGTTACGTGCATAAGAATGCTAAGCATGTAGAAAACAAAACTAGAAATTCTTAGTCTTTTCCACAAAAGAAACATTTTCCTAATTCACATGCTAAGGTACAATTCCCTAAGACTACTTATGCGACTAAGGTCCAACATGTTGTGAAGCAAAACAAACCAAAAACTTCTCCTAGATGGATACCAACTGCTAAATCTTTGGAAACTAGGAATAAGGATAAGTCTTCCACTGTGCATAAGAAGCCTAACAATCCTAGACCTTGCCATAAGTGGATACCGTCTGGTAGAATGTTTAAGGATCTTGGACTTAGGTGGATTCCTACCGGAAAGTTGTTCTCTGATGACAAAATCAAGGTTGACCGTGAAACCTCAAAGGGTTTGGATACTAATGTCACTAACCAATATATATGCAATCAAGCTTGTAATGTTAGTTCAGGTAGACCTTACTCTCGCAGATACTTCGATCCTTCAATACATGGACTGGTTTAAAGTATGGATAACACAAGGATTGATATCTCATAACTCACGGGTTCAAGTAACTCAATCTTGATATTCTTTTGGTTATGACGTCTGTTCACCGATTCAGGCCTCGTACTTCATCATTATGGTGTCTGCAGATAACTCTTCAGGCCCTGTTCTTCAAAGAAAAGAAAAGTGTACGCTCTTCGTGCGCTTTATCTTCAGCTAAAGAGAAATTCTCTCATGAATGGCCATACTCATCTACATTATTCATCAACAAACTTCATGTTTTTTCCACGCTCATTCTGTCATCAAGTGGATCTACGTTCATTGGTGTATACTCTTATTCACTTGTTAAATCAAAAATGGCAACTTCGGATGCAATTTTTGAGGGGGAGAAAAGTGAATATACTACATGATGATGGATGTTTGAATAATGGTTATACGACTTATTTTTGATGATGATGAGTGTATATTCTTTTTGATGAAGAGTGAATATACTAAGGATTAATGGGATTCATTGTTTTGATTTTTGACGACTCTCCAACGCCTAATGTTTCACTCACTAAGGATAAATGGGATTTATTGTTTGGGTTTCATTGTTTCAAGAGATGTTTGATGAGTATTTCCAACCGCTAGCGAATGTTGATCATCCAAGAAGTACTTCTCAGAACTCTCAAGAAACCTAATCTCAGTTATTCCTCAAGGTGTTGATAATGACTATCATAATATTGCAGTTGCACTCATGAATAATGATCCGCTCTTTGGTATTCCTTTGCCAAATCTTCACGGATTATTATTCATGAATAATGATCCGCTCTTTGGTATTCCTTCGCCAAATCTTCACGGGTTATTGTTCCTCTCATTGTGCACACTATTAATCAACCACATGAACATTAAGGAAAATGACTACCTCATCCGCTCGAAGACATTATTGGTGAATCTTCCAGATCAGTCACTACATGTATACTTTTAGGAAGAATGCATTGATGTTGAGGCATCATTTGTTCCGGTTCATTCAGTGGGTGAATGTACATCCGATTGTATGTTTATTCACGTGTTGGGTATTTGGCATAAGTTGATTACTTTGGAGTTAATCGTTTATCACTTATTTGAGATTGAAGTTGACCTTCACAAATGCGTTTTCTTATTTTATCTTGAAGTCGGGGATGGTTGGATGCATGACTTTCAATGATAACTTGCTCGTGATTGAATTTAAGTTGAAGACTTAGTTTATCTAGTTACCGCAGTGGGTGGATGGTTGAAGACACGGTTAACTATCAGTTTAAGGAGTTACGTTGTTTTACTCAATGACACACGCTCATGTCGTTGTGGATAATCGCAAGAGGTGTTAATGTCTCATACTTTGGTTGAGTATTGACTACTTATATATTTACTTGGAGCATAAATTCTCGACACCGTTCTTCCAACATTAGTGCAAGCTTAAGATGCAAATGCCGGGAATTCTACTTCAGTTTCAAGTTTGGTACATTGGGTTTTCTTCATCAGTGGTCACTTCAAATTGTCTACGAATGGGTTGATAAAGATAGTCAGAGAGACTTTCTATAGCAGTTGATTCTCACAAGATTCATTTGAGCTAATTTTTGTTCTTCTCTATTTCAAGAATATTTGGTATGTATAATGTGTTGCTGATTCTGAGGTATCAAGGGGAAGGAGACATACATCTAAACACACAACGAGTACACGTGATGAACCTAATACTTCTTTTTTGTTGAAGTAATCCCGGGAAAGACAATTGTCATAACCATAGAGAAACTCAGTGTTTACTCATAACCTTTGATGTATTATTCCAACCATTTGGGAGGAAGTGGTCTCTGGATACTTTTGGTATGTGTTAACTCAGCCCTCAGTAGAAGGAAATATGAGAAGAATATTTGGTTCGTGAGATGATATTGTTTATCGACATCTTCGATATGAATAATGGTAAAGTGCTTCCGATTATTCCTTCATGTACACATTATTATGTTGATTCCGATAAGATCACAACCATCATGGGGGAGAGATATGGGTACATCTAGAACTCACAACATGTTCACCTGATCGGGTTTAATCAGTTATTCTGGAGTTGACATCTGCAGAGATGATCAGTGACTCAACATGTTACTTGAATGTCATCGTCTCTACTCTTGTTGGGTACATGTGTACCTCATGGGCTAATTGGTTATATGTAAGATAATTGGAATGCATTTGGAAATATGAAGATGTTGATGTTTAGTTCCCTGAATTGACAACTGGTCAATCTCGAAGAGTAATGTGTACATCGGAGATGCACAACAGATTCATGTGATCGTAGTTCATCAGTTATTCGGATTTGATAACCACTGATATGATCTATGTTTCAACTTGTTACTTTGGTGTTCTCGTGTTCTTCGGAGTGCAGAGCTTCATTCAATGAGACTGTTTTCATTCATTTCTACTTCTTGGAAAATGGTCTTTATACTCAGTTTGTCGGTTTGAGGGGAAGCTACCAAAGACTCACTTGTTGAAGGCTCAAGTTCCTTCGACGATTCAAGAGCCTCGAATGCTTTGGTGGTGGAAGTTTAAGAGATGATGACATCTATCTTCTACAAAGTCTTTGAGCGATTTCCTTTTTTTTTTGGTACTCGTATCATCATCCTCTTAAACTATTTCTCTATATTTGTATATATTTATCAAAAACCAAATACAAAAATATAAAACCAACAAAAGAAAATAGAAAAATATAAAATCTTCAAAAGCCCATAAAAATCAGAAAATTGAAAAATACCAAAAATATTGGTTTCTCAAGACATGTCTTACGGTATCGATAACATCTACGGTCTTAGAAATGTCATTCAATAATGGCACGGGACCATAGATGAAGTTCGAGCAGGAGGTGTAAATATTCTTTTCTAAACATGTCCAAAAACTATGGCTTATAGTTATTTCAATTTGTAACCGGGCTTCAAATAATGGCTTACTGTTATTTCGTAACCCGTGCTTCAACGATGGCTTCAGTTATTTCTGTAACCCGTGCTTCAAACGATGGCTTGCATTATTTCTGTAACCCGCGCTTATATCGTGGTTTGCTATTATTTCAGATAGCAACCCGGTCTTCAAGAAAGGAAAGTGCTGCGCTTAAACAATTTTCAAAATATCGTGCACTTATCCTAAAACAAAACAAGGAAAGTATGTCGAAGGACTGCTGTTCCTACACAAATGTTTTTTCCGTCTAAAATTCTTCAGAAAAATATTTAGTGTTTTCAAAATGGTGGAAAATGAGTTTCTTAAAAACAATCGATTGAGTTTTTATAAAATTTGCAAACTCAATTAATGACTTCAGCTTTTAAACTTTTGAAAAAAGAGTCATTGATTGAGGGGACAATGTTTTCAAATCTATATCATCCAACGGGCTTTCTTAATTATCCTAATATGCTTAATTAAAAATGATGTTAACCTATGTTGAAGGACTAGGTGCCTAGGATATGATTGCTAGGATTAGATGATTATAGTTTGATGAAACACATTATTCCCATGCTTTATATGAACTGATTGATATGTTGAATTGACTTTAATTAGTCGATTGCTGTTATGGGTGATGTCGACCACCATATATTTGTATGTGTGTTCACTAACATATGCAGGTATATTGGTATATAAGAATGTTCCCGATCCGGATCCCACAATTGAAGATGATTGGATGCCGAAAGGAAAGGGTAACTATATCTTGGGTTGACAAATGAAGAAACGGAGCTTAACTGGACTTCAATGGAGAGTTGGCATGAAATACAACGTAAGAGGTCTTCTTGCATCGTGCAGATGGTTTTCTTCGCAAGTGAAAGCGGAGCTTAATTGGACCTCGGTTGGCATTCAAAATGCAACGTAAGAAGAAGTCTCACTGCATTTGCAGACGGTTTTTCTTCCAACCCTACAACAACAACAACGGAAGCTTCTCAACCACTAACGTATCTTTGTGCAGGATACCATTTTTAAACAATTTTGAATAAATTTGAATAAATTGTTTTGAAAATGGAATATATTGTTTTGAAAATATATTGGACTAAATTTTTGAAAATCACCGGACTTCATTTTATCAAAATTTAAGTCACTCAATTATCGACTTCGGTCATCGATTGAGGGGGAGAGTGATTTAATTTAAAATATTTTCAAACAATATATCTTCAAAAGAGTCCGTTTGTACAACAATAAGTGGTGATCTAAAGATTTAATGTTATGTCATGGTTTGATTTTCTTTAAAAATCATGGTCTTTCAAAATGAAATTTTTTCCGTTCTTGTTTGATTGTGAAATTGTTTTATTTTACCTAAAAGATCTCTTAAAACAATCATACCTGACACTAACAATCTTTAATGTTTAAATCTGTTCCTATCTGTCATCTTTCAGAATTAAATCTTGCCACGTCTTTCCCCAAAATTTTCTAAATAATTTAAATCTTTTGGGATTACAAATCTCAAATGGTTTGAAATTTTTGATCGCGGGAGAGATCGTGATTTAAATCTCAAATTTGTTTTAATGGAATCGGTTTTAGTCCTTTAAAGGCACTCCTGCCTCCATGTGCCAAACGATTTCAAATACACGATGCACATGTTGAAGAGGAGGATTTATCCAAAAACATGATGAGTATTTAAACTTGGCCACATATTCTCCCATGTTTTCTAAACCTAATTAAATCACTTGGGATCCAAAATCTCAAAGGATTTGATATTTTTGATCGGGGAGAATTTGTGATTTAATAATGAAATTTGATAAAAGGTGATCGTTTTGATTAGGTTGTGCAGGTGCTCTCTCATATGTGCTAAACACTTTCGAATCTCGAAGCACATATTGAGGGGGAGCAAAACCATCGAGGTACAAAAGTTTTTTAAAAAGAGATTATAAAGTACCTTGATTGTGTTTTCAAATGGTTTTCTTAATGGATTTTGTGATTGTGGATGTGCTTCAAATTAACTCTTGCCTCTATGTGATAAAAATGATTTCAAAAATCCTATGCACATATTGAGGGGGAGAATTTACCAAAAGAAATTCAAATGGCTTTTTCTACGGAAATTGTGATCAAGAAATTATTTCAAAGAAATTATTTCAAAGAACTCTTGCCTCCATGTGCTAAACAATTTACAAATCATATGCATGTTGAGGGGGAGCATTTTCTAAATGATCAAAACAATTAAGGTACAAAATGCTTTGATTTTATATCACAAGTACCTTGATTGATTTTCCAAATGATTTTTCAATTGGTTTTATGGAAGAATGAACTGTACCAAAAGACCGACCATTTTACTTAATGCATGGAGTTATAAGGATGGTTAGGTTAGGTATTCGTTCCCACGATCCCTTGAGCGGAGGGATCTACCCAGGGACAATCCACTAGATAGTGTAGAGTCCTTAGGAATATTGAAAAAGGAGAAAAATGAGAATATGGGAAGAGTGCGGACTGAGACAGAGCTAGTACTGGAATAAACCCAACAAGGTTCTAGTAATGAAGTCTCGGTAAGCACCGAAGGGGTTGAAGAATGAAAAAGAATTGAATGTGAAAAGGGTGAAAAGAAATAGCCCTCCAATAATTCAACCTTAGGGCAGAAACCGGGTTCAATACATATTCTATTGGTGTTTACTAAGGTAACACTGGTATTGAAGACAAGACATCATGGACCCAGTGATGCCTGCACTACAACTTCCCAAGCTACTCAAGTTCCTCTTAAAAGGACTTGTTTCATTCTTACAGGGAACCTACATAATCTATCGACTTTCTTTTAGAGATTGTTGATATTGAAGAAGGAGACCCTCTCCCTAGTCTCCGGCATAGGAGCCAAATGTGCACAATTGAGTCTAGAGCCAAGAGATCATCCACAATATCTCATTAGGACACAAAATTAATGAAGACTTCTTGTTTCACACAATGTGGAAAGTAAGTATATATATATTAAGAGTCCTACGCATTATCCTTGTGGTATTGCCAGAACATCCAAGTGATATGTACAATATTCACGATGAAGATGGAAATCCTTCTAGAGCCAAAATCAAACAAGCTCTTGGTGGGTGACATGTGAAATCTTGGAAAAGATCAAGCTTGTGACAACTGGATAGAAACAATGGGGCGATTCATTCTTGAATCAACCTTGGTCCATGAATGGAATTGACGAGTACTTTTGGAAAAACCATTCGATGTGCAAATCTTCTTTTCTCTAGCACGTCGAATGTGTATTCATTTTCAAACACACAAAGTATCTCGATTGAAAAATACTTTTAGAAAAACCGTTCGATGTGCGAATCTCTTCTTTTAGCTAGCACGTCGAATGTGTACTCATTCTCTAATACAAAAAGTATTTTGATTGAAAATTGATCTTTCTCATAAAACCTTCGTCGTATTGCAAAACTCTTTCTTCAAGCAATACGCGATTGTTTTCAAATCATTTTTCATCAATCAGTGTATCTCAATTTCTTTGGTTCACTCACTCCGTGTTGTCTTCTTTGAGGCGTTCGGTTTGAGAACACGGCTAGAACATTTGCGAAACCCTATCAAGGAGATTCCTCGAATCCTACGATCACAAAAGTACTTGTATCTGATCAACGGGGAACCGTGGGCGTGTACCTCAATTCGTGAAAGTGATCAAAGACACTTTCGTGTGTTTTATTGCTAACTGTTGTTTGTATGTACATTTGGACGGTTAAGTGATCGAATTGAGGAGTCATTCCAAAGCCGCATGCTCACAACATCCACACTTAATTTGAAGAAATCATGACTGGTTCATATCTACATAACACGGTTCGATATTCCATACTATGCTTTTGCTTCGCTGCTGCAAATATCATGAACCAGTAAGGCTTCCGCTACTATGATGGAATGATGTCATGATTCAAAAGTGTGAGCATGTCGGTCCGAAAGTCACAACTTCACATGATGGCAACACAATAAAGGGTGATCCCGAGATTTAATGTGGCTGATGATCTCAATGAAAGCTCAAAGATCATCAAAGATGTGGATCGATTAAAGGCCTCCACGAAAGTACAAACCACTCGGACTATGAAGAGTCACTGCTAAAGCACAAAGATGCAGAAGTTGAAGAACTCATGTCTACGAGCTCAAGGCGAAGATTAAATAGAATGCTAGGATTCAAAATGTAAAACATGGGGTGACCTCCCTTAGGGGAGATTGTTAGGAATTAGAAAATTCCATAGTGAAGTAGCGGTCACCCCAAATATAATCTAGCATAAGTTAACTCATAGACATATCGTTATTCTTGTTTTATTAGTTAGTTATTTAGTTTAGAGTAACACCGTGGAGGAAGGACGGGTCTTTACCCACTGTATGCCTGATCCACAGTCCGTAGGAGGACGTTTAGTTTGTAACTATAAATACCCTCTACCTCCCAAGGTAGAGGGTTGGACCTTTCATTCATCTTAATCTAACCTTCTAAGTTTTCTTTCACTTTTTCTCTCTAGAAAGGTTCCCACTTTCTCTCTCTAAACTCTACATAATTCGAACCATATATTGTTATGTGATGTGTTTATGAAATCCAATATGTTACAACACCACCACAGAAAAAGAGCTATTAGCCGTGGTGTATGCATTTGAGAAGTTTCGGCCATACTTAATCTTGACCAAATGTGTGGTGTATACGGATCACTCGGCTCTCAAATATCTCTTTGCAAAACAAGATGCAAAGCCGAGATTGCTCCGTTGGGTTCTCCTCCTCCAGGAGTTTGATATCATCATACATTGATAAAAAGTGAGAACACAGGCTGCGATCATCTGTCAGATTAGAAAACCCTCACCAAGATGTTTTCGAGAAAAAGGAAATAAATGAAACATTTCCTCTCGAGACACTCAATGCGGTTTCTTTTCGTGGAAACTCTTCTACCCCATGGTTTGCTGACTTTGCAAACTACCATGCGGGTAACTTCATAGTGAAAGGGATGTCGACCCAACAGAAGAACAAATTCTTCAAGTATGTTAAACATTACTACGGGGCGACCCTTCTTATTCAAAATCTGTGCGGATCAAGTCATCCGGCGATGTGTTTATGGACAGGAAGCTCTTGACATTCTCAAAGCTTGCCATCTTTGGACCACGGGGACATCATAGTCCAAACTACACCGCCAAGAAGGTATTTGATTTCGGGTTTTATTGGCCCACCATCTATAAGGATGCCCACGATTTTGTCAAAGCACTGTGCGCTTGTCAAGCGTCATGGAAATATCTCTCAAAGAAATGAAATGCCACAAAATGCCATTCAAGTTTGTGAGATATTTGACATCTAGGGTATTGACTTTATGGGGCCATTTCCATCTTCTCGAGGTAACAAATACATACTTGTGGCTGTTGACTATTTGTCAAAATGGGTTGAAGCGAAAGCTTTACCTACAAATGATGCCCGAGTAGTTGTAAAAATTTTGAAATCTCTTTTTGCGGGTTTGGAACTCCTCGTGCTATAATCAGTGATCGTGGTACACATTTTTGTAATGACCAATTTGATCGTGTCATGCAAAAGTATGGTGCTACTCACCGTCTATCTACGCATACCACCCCAAACAAGTGGCGGTGGAAGTTTCAAACCGTGGTATAAAAGAATTCTTGAAAGGACGATGGGTGAAAATCGTGCATCACGGTCGGATAAAGCTGGATGGCGCACTCTGGGCTTTTGCGACTTACAAAACACCAATTGGGTGTACTCCATACAAGCTAGTGTACGGAAAGGCATGTCATCTGCCGATTGAGCTAGAGCACAAGGCTTACTTGGCATTAAAACATGCAAACTTCGATATCTGAGGCGGTGATCACAGAAAAGTTCAAATGAATGAACTAAATGAACACCGTGATCAAGCATACGAGAACTCTTTGATCTATAAACAAAAGACAAAGAAGATTCATGACTCTAAAATCAAGAACCGCGTTTTAAGCGGTGATCGAGTCCTTCTTTTCAATTCAAGATTGAAGATTTTCTCGGGAAAGCTTAAGTCCCGTTGGTCTGGTCCATTTACTCTCACTAAGGTTTATCCTTATGGCACCATTGAGTTATCTCAGCCTGATGGTCCAAATTTTAAAGTGAATGGTCATCGATTGAAGCATTACTTTGGAGAGGACATTCCACCCGTGATTGTCCCGGATCTACAAACATTCCCCATGAACCAATGAATGCGGGGATCGAGTCAAGCTAGTGACTCGGGAATCAAAAACAGTAGCACACACCATATGGGTTTTCACCCATGTTTCTTGTTGGGATATGAAAGTGCTGAAGATATCAAAGTACTGAAGATATGAAAGTACTGTAAGCTGAAAAGAACTGGAATAAGTCAAATAGTCAAAATCTTGCTAAATAGAGTCAAAATCTTGCAAGAGGAAGTCAAAATCTTGCTAGAACAAATAAGCTGTTATATTCGTTTATGGAAAGTATTGTAGATTACTTGTCGTACAAGGTTATTAATTGTAAACCAACTAGGATATCCTTGAGCCTATAAAAGGACTCCTAGATTGGCATTAAGAACGATTTAAAAAGAGTTTTAGAGTTTACGAATTAGAGTTTAGAGAAAAGTTCGATTATCTTAGAGTTGTATTAGAGTATCTGCATAATAAGCCGATTTAGAGTTTGTTAATAAAGTTTTTCTTCTTAGCTTTGTTAAGTAAATTCCGCGTACTTAATAAAGATTGCTCAGTGTTTCTTTGTTAATAACTTAGGATTTATCCGAGGTTATTAAACCTTAACAAGCTAGTTAAGTTAGTTTGATTAAAGTATATCGATCCAACATTTCTGTCTTCTTATCCCCTTTCTACCACCCTAGTGTGGGGGAGTTTCCCCACACTGATGTACATAAAAAAAAAAAAAAAAATGTGTGTATATATCAAAAACAAAATAATGGCCGTAGTATTTCCCTTTTATGTTCTATGTTTCGGCATAACCGCCGGTACTTTGAATATTGAGGGCAATATTCATTTCTAAGTGTGGGGGGGAATTCTCACGAATTTTATCATGTAATTATTCCACCCAATTCCCCCGTTTTTGGCCAAAATTTTTTGGGTAAGTGTTTTTCACTTACTCGGCAAATGGTAATCGATCCGCCATGTCTAACCCACATAAGGATTGGCTAATCCAGGAGCAAGCGGCTCTTGGTAAAGATATCTCAAATCCGTTTATGGCTTGCAATTTGCCCAAAATTGTATGGTGTTCAACTCACCATATCTTTAAACTAGTGAAAAGTTGGCTAGCCCGCAAGTTTATGGCTTGTGGTAAAGGCGGTTGGAAATCCATAATTGGTAATCGACTCACCAAAGATAATATTGATAATTTATATAAGAGTTGGCTAGTTGAAAGCAAGCGGCTACGGTAAAGACAAACCAAAACCGTTGAAAGCTGGTGATTTGCTCAAAATCATTTGGTTATCATTGTACCAAGGTTCTTACTTGAGCTAAAACAATTGGCTACTCCAGAAGTAATGGCTTTTGGTAAAGAGATGAAATCCATTAACTTTTCATAAATCATTGCTAAGGACTAGCAATATCTTAATAATGGGGATTGATAAGTGTCTAAATACTCATCATTTTTATCTTGTCTAGGCTGCAAAAATATCGAAAACACTCGAAGCGCATCAAAATGATAAAAATATCACAAACAAGTGTTTTATGTGTTATAAATGCAAAATATCAAAATCGGTGAAAAGCATTATCAAGTTTGCATAATTTGCGCTTTAGTCCCCAAGTTTGAAAAGTTGTCAAAAATAGTCCCTGGTCATTACAAAACTTATAAAAAGTCACAAAAGGTCCATGGGATTCATAAGTTGTCAAAACAATTCCTTAAAATCAAAAATTACAAAATTGCAACTTAGGTCCCTCAAGTTTTGAAAATGTCAAAAATGGTCCTTGGATTTACAAAAATGGAAAATAATCAATATTGGTCCTTGTACTATTCACATATGGCAGGAATGGTCCTTGTGAGAGCTTTGAAAACTTGTCAAGATCAGTCCTTGAAGTTTGGCAGATTTACATTTTTGGTCCTTGTGATAACATAACCAAACGGATCCCTTTTATTAATTAAACCCAATACCAAATCCAACCCAGCTGCTAGCCCAACATAACCCAAGCAAGTCAAATCCACAGTCAAACCCACCAAAAGCGCCAATATACCACCCTCTTGTTCATCTTCTCCCCATGGTTGTTTAAGCCAAAACCACTGGTTTTCCACCACCTCCACCTCATCACGGATATCTAAAACACTCATCATCATCACCTTTCCACTGTAAACCGACCACAACCATTTAATGCTTCCCCACCATTTCACTTTCACTGTAGCACACACTAACCTTTTCTTTGAAAAATCACCACTAGCTCCATACCTACTATCTAATCATCCCCTCCACCTCCACAACACCCCAAGCTTCTTTAATTACTGTGAAGCTCTAAATCCACTAGTCTCAATTTTGGGCCAAAATCGGTTTAAGCGGATGAGATGAGTTTGACTCATCCAATGGCTAAGATTGTTGATAGGATTTGTTCAGAAGCATGTGAGGGTCTCAAAAAGTCTATAAAGAAAGAGGAAGAAGCAATGGAGAAGATATCTAGAAGTAATTTCATTTTATGTATTGTCGTTTTAATTAACTTTCAATTTCGGTATAATTTCCAGCTTAAAAGTACTTTGTTTAGCATATTGATGTATTATTAAACTTTATCAAGTATCAATCTCAAGTTTCAAGTTCCATTTTCAGATTATGCATTTTTAAAGTTCAAAATCTCATGATTATTCAAATGTTGTTTTTAGTTGTTAGTAAGGACTGATAAGCTCATATAAGCTCCTCATATAGCTTATCAAAGCTATTAGAGACCTTTAAAAGCAGTTTAGAAGTACAAAAGAAAAATACCAAAAATACAAAGAAAATAGTAGAAAAATCAAAAATCTGTGGAAATGAAGATCAAGACATTGGAGCAGGGTTAATAAAGGATTGCCTTGGGTTTAGTGCTTCTTGGGAAGCTATAGGTTGTGTTGTTATTCCTCAGTTCTCAGTTTTCACTTGAAATCCAAGTTGTAAGCCCTTTTACCCATTTTGGCATTTCACTGTTTAATTCAGTCATAAGCTCAAATCTTTGTATTTTCATGTTTATTAGTTATAGTTAAGTGTAATCAAACCATAAAATCAGTTGTTTGTTCTTTTAAATGTGTAGTTAGCAAAAATCTAATTTTAACAGTTAAAATAGCATCATGGTCATTTCTTAATTTCTTGTTGTTAGAATTGTTGTTTTATGCTTCATTAGTCTTATTAAAGGATACTACAAGGTCTGTAATCAGTGGTATGTGTTTAATCTTTAAAATCCTTTGAAAAGTTTTAATACAGTCAAGATAAAGGTTGTTTGGTTGCATTTGTTTAACTGTACCAAAGGTTATTCAAGATAGTGTTCTTGAATGTTTTGTGTCTAACACTGTTCTAAATAACTCTAAGGTACAAGAAAAACAAGTCCTTTTTAGTGTATTAGTCAAACTCACTCTTAATCTCATTTAAATCATTAACTGTTAAGAGTTTTAGTGTCAAAATCATCAAAGTAGCTTAAAATCTGTTAACCTAGCTTAAATTAGCCTTAGTATAGCTTATCATAACATAATCGATAAGTAGTAGTGATTTAAAGTTCACTTAAGTCAACTTATTTGGTTTTCTTAAAAAGTCAAAATTTTCAATTGGTCGTTTTTGAATTAAATAGATATTTTTAGTGTGTGTTTAATATTAAGATTTAGGATATAAGCTCTTAGAATATCAAAGTTTAGTTGCTAAACTTAATTAGAAAAATACTAGCTTGTATCTTATTAGCTTATAAACGACTTATTACATAGCTTCTTTTGAGAACCTTGTCTGAAAACATGCCCTGTGCACACAGTTGAGCAAGCTTTTTCACAAGCTTGTCAAAAGCTAATTATTGAGTCTCAGCTTGTGATTTTTAGTTTTTTGTGAAGTTAACCAAGCCATCTTTGAGTCCTAAGCTTAAATTTCCAATTTAAAGCTTGTTTGATAAAGCTGCACTAAGCTTATTGTTTTGTCCATTTTCTCAGCATTCACTGAGTCTTGACTCAGTGGTTTTTCAAGTTCTTCATAAGCTTCTCACAAGCTTATTAGTGTAAGCCAAACTTTGTACTTTAGCTTTTTGAAAAGTTTAACTGGTCATCTAGTTAATCCAGGTGTTTGTTTTAAATTTCTAACTTATCTAAGTGCTTAAAATTAAGCTACAAAGTGCCTAGTAATTCAAAATAGTGTCCTGTGCAAATCAGTTAGCTAGTGCTTATTTTTGCTTAATCAGTGCTTATTTTGAAGTTTTTGTGCTTGTTAAGTTGTAATTTTAACTTATTGTAAGTCATCTAGCTTATTTTCAGTTAGCTCTTAGCTTATTTACTAGCTTATAGCCATCTTGGCTTAATATCTTGTGCTTATTTTCATTTTAGCCCTTGTTGAGTTAAATAAGCTCAATCAGTGCTTATTAGTTGTTTTTGTAAAAAGTGGTAGTTATAAAAGTTGCTTAAAATCATTTACTTAATAAGTTTGTGAAGAAAAATCAAAAAAATAAAATGTTTTGCAAAAAGGTGGGGAGGCTCGAACGAGACCTCCCACCTTTGAGAGTGATAAGTGTGTACCGGATACCGGTTGCCCTTGGGACTTGTCTCGTTCATATCTTGCAATATTTAATATATAACCCACTTTGTCGGGTTTAAGCTTATACGAGAGTTTTAGCTTATTTCTAGCTTATTTAAGACAGCTTTTTCATCTTTTGTATTTTTCTTAAAATTGTATTAGTATTAAGTATTTTATAAAAAGTTTGATTTTTCTCAATAGTTTTAGTATTTTTAAACATTTAATTAGTGTAAAATCTTATTTAATTCATAATAAAAAATATAAAAATCTAAAAATATAAATCTTTTTTCTAAAATTTTCTTTTGTCATATAGTACGTAAGAAAATTGTTTTACACTTGTAGGACTTTTATTTCATAAAATTTACGTTTTTGCTTGCGCACTCGCGTAATTTTTAGACATAACGTACGTTTTCATTTTAAATCTAGTTTTTAGATAAATTAAGTTTACGTTTTAGTTAAAATAGTTTATTTAAGTCATTTTATTTTATAAATCACTAAAACATCATTGTAAAAATAGTGATAGCGTTTATTTAATATATTTTATCTTTTATTTTCTTTAATTTGCATTTAAGTCGCTGTAATTTATTAATCTTTTCTTTAGGTATAAATATTTCAAAATCCTTACTGATCACTATCCTTAGTGATCATTCTATCATCTGATTAAGTGTTTATACACCAATTCATCCTCCGTGGGACTTAACGACCCAGGAATCCACTGTATTCCTCTGATCTAAATTGTATTGGTTTCTGAACTGTTTTAAGTTTCTTACGGTTGGCCATTCACAAGTGGCTAGCTTGCGTGAGATAACTTGACAGTTTAGCACCAATCACAATGATATGACAATTCAATCAACAGAGGCTGCTTCTATTCCTGTCAATGAAATTAATCCTTCAACTTCTATGTCATTAAGCCAAGAAGCGCCTGCTGCTGACCAATCTGTTTCATCAACAAATCTTCAATCATCAAGTGTACATCATGGAAATGCTTCTGAATCACAGGATGAAGTTAATCCCTTTGCTACTCCCGAAGATGCTCCATTTGAAAACATATTTTTTCCTGAATCATCATCGAACCATCTTCTTGAGAGACATCGACTCTGCTACTTGGTCCCTCAACAACGACCACATGAACACCTCGGAAAATGAACTCATGATCATCCATTAGACAACATCATTGGAAATCCCTCTCGTCAAGTATCCACACGGAAACAACTTGCAACAGATGCCTTATGGTGCTTCTTCAACTCTGTACTCTCTAAGATCGAACCAAAAGATGTTAAAACTGCCATGAATGAAGACAACTAGTTCAATGCCATGCAAGAAGAAATTCATTAGTTTGATCGACTAGATGTATGGGAATTAGTACCGCTCAGTTGTGCTATGATCATTGCTCTAAAATGGATCTTCAAAGTGAAACTTGATGAGCATGGTGATGTGTTAAAGAACAAGGCTCGTTTGGTTGCTAAAGGATACCGTCAAGAGGAGGGTATTGACTTTGAAGAATCTTTTGCTCCAGTTGCTCGAATCGAGGCAATCAGAATATTCTTGACTAATGCTGCAAGTAAGAACATGGTAGTCTATCGGATGGATGTAAAGCGGCATTTCGAACGGAGATCTTAAAGTAGTCGTCTCGTCGGCCAACTGAAGGCTTTGTGAATCCAGAGCATCCTACTCATGTTTATCGTTTGAAGAAGGCTCTTTATGGCTTAAAGCAAGCTCCAAGGCGTTGTATGATCGTTATCAAAGTTTCTTCGTCTACCGGCTTTAGCAAAGGCGAGTTGATCCTACTCGCTCACCAGAAGTCAGGCAAACATTTAATTCACGTTCAAATTTATGTTGATGATATCATCTTTGCCTCGATGACCCCATGAGTGTGACCGTTTTCAAATGAAATGGGTTCTAAATTTCAAATGTCAATGATGGGACAAATGTCATTTTTCTTGGGATTACAAATTTCACAAAGTCCAGGAGGCATTTTTATAAATCAATCTAAATATGCAAATGAGATTCTAAAGAAATTTGGGTTTGATTCTAGTGACCACGATGACACTCCCATGATTGGCGTACAAAGCGGATGAGGACCACTCGGGGATCATGGTAGACCAACTAAATATCGTAGCATGATCGGATCCACGATGTACCTCACGATAGCTGATATTATGTTATGTATGTATGTGTGCTAGATACCATGCTAAGCCTACCCAAAAGCACCTTGAAGCGGTTAAGCGGGTCTTTCGGTATCTCCAAGGAACCATCAACATGGGACTTTGGTACAAGGACACCGGTATGTCACTAACGGCATATGCGGATGCGCAGATCATGCAGGTGTCAAGATACTCATCGAACGTCTGGAGGTGCCCGTTTTTGGGTGATAAGCTTGTGGTGGTCGTCAAAGAAGCAAATGAGTACTTCTATTTCCTCTACAGAGGCTGAATACATAGCCATGTCATCTTGTTGTGCTCAAATCCTTTGGATGAGATCTCAATTAACTGACTATGGCTTTGTATTCAACAAAATCCCTCTGTACTATGATAATAAAAGTGCTATTGCTCTTTCTTGCAATAACGTTCAACACTCAAGGGCAAAGCATATCGACATTCGACATTATTTCATCAGGGAACAAGTGGAAAAAGGTGTGGCGGAACTCTATTTTGTGAGGACTGAATACCAGTTAGCAAACATCTTCACCAAAGCTCTTCCAAGAGAACGTTTTGAGTTTATTCTTCCACGACTTGGCTTGAAAAGCCTTCAACCAGAAACACTCAAACGTCTTCAGGAGGAAGACGAGGAGTGAAGGTCTTTCTTCATCTATCTCTTTGTATATATTTATTCAAAAAGCAAAATACAAAATTACAAAACCTTCAAAAATCAAATAGAAAATTATAAAACTTTCAAAAATCCTCAAAAATATTGTCATTTTGTCATGCTTTTCTCGATTCGATAACATCTACGGTCTTTATGTTGTCTTTCAAAGAATGATACGGGACTTTAGATGTTGTTCGAATGTAAAAAAAAATTATTTTTGGGAGAAAGAGAAACAATGGTTTATTGTCATTTCAGGCAGTAACCCGCTTTTCATAGAAAGAACAGAGCCATGCTTTATCTTGTTTTTCAAATCTCATGCTCTGATTCTATAAACATTTTTCTGCTGAAAACTAATTGCTTTGTACAATAACTCGGACTCAAGTTTTGAAAAACATCTGGACTGCTTTGTCAAAATATCCATCTCTCAATCAACAACCTATGTCATTGATTGAGGGGGAGTATGATTTCAATTAAATCAAAAAGTTATTTGTCATACAATTTTTTTCAAAAGATAATCATGCATGTTTAATCATTGGAGTTTAAAGTCTCAAAATCTGATCCTTATCAGTTAAAACGCTTTCATAATCAAGTCACAATTCTCCTTAAAAAGTTTTCCAAATCAATTTAAATCTACAGAGATCACAAATCTCAAATGATTTGATAATTGTGATCGGGGGAGAATTTGTGATTTAAATTGGATTTAAACCGATAAATCGGTAAATGGTTTTATAAGGATGTACAAGCTCTCCTTCCCACATGTGCCAAACGATTTCAATTTTTCCATGCACATGTTGAGGGGAGCATCTATCTTAAACCACAAAGATTTGAAACGTGATCAATGTGCAGGTTCCCTCTTATATGTGCAAAACTCTTTCAAATCTCAAGGCACATATTGAGGGGGAGCAAGCTTGTGAAAACCTCATCCTTTCCTAAAATGCTTTATCCACTTATTTTGATAAGGGAAGTGATGTTGATATCTTTTAGAAAATGGTAATCAAAGAAGTTAATTCTTTCTCTTGTCTCCGTGTGCAAAATGATTACATATACTTGATGCACATGTTGAGGGGGAGCTCTTGTTCTAAAATATATCAAAAACAATTCAGGTACAAAATGCTTTGATAATATATCATAAGTATCTGGATTGATTTTCAAATAGTTTTCAATTGGTTCCAATGGCAAATGAACAATACCAAATAGACCGACCATCTTTACTTTATGTATGGTGATATAAGGATGATAAGGTTAGGTATTTTGTTCCCATGATCCGCCAGAACCGGAGGGATCTACCCAGGGACAATCCACTAGATAGTGTAGAGTCCTTATGTATTTTGTAAAAAAGAGAAAAATGATATATGGGAAGAGTGCTGACTGAGACTGAGCTAGTACTGGAATAATCCCAACAAGGTTCTAGTTATGAAGTCTCGGTAAGCACTGAAGGGATTGAAGAATGAAAAAGAATTGAATGAGAAAAGGGTGAAAACAAATATCCCTCAAATTATTCAACCTTAGGGCGAATACGGGTTCAATTCATATACTACTGGTGGTTACCAAGGTAACATCGGTATTGAAGACAAAGCGTCATGGACCCGTGGCATTGCACTTCAAACTTCCCAAACCACTCAAGTTCCTCTTAAAAGGACTTGTTTCATTCTCACGGGGAACCTACATAATCTATCGACTTTCTCTTAGAGATTGTTGATATTGAAGAAGGAGACCCTCTCCCTAGTCTCCGGCATAGGAACCAAAATGTGCACAAATTGAGTCTAGAGCCACGAGATCATCAATAAATCTCCTTAGGACACTGTCAATGAAGACTCTCTGTTTCACACAATGTGGAAAGAGAGATAATATCTTGAGTCCTACGCATTATCCTTGTGGTATTGCCAAGACTTGATTGTGTCATCTGGACCTCATCAGTGGAGCGATTCAAAATTGAATCAATCCGGGTCCAAGAAAGCAGTTGATGGATGCCTTTGAAAAACCGGTTGTTGTGTTTAAAAACTCTTTTCTCTAAGCACATCGACTGTGTATAATTATTTCAAATCAAAAGGTGTTTATGATTGATAAATGATTTTTCACTAAAACTTCGTTGTATTGCAAAACAATTTCTATTGAGCGATACACGATTGTTTTTCAAATCTCTTTTCATCAATTAGTGAATCTCTATTCATTTGGTTCACTCACTCCGTGTTGTCTTCTTTGAGGCGCTCGGTTTGAGAAGCTGCTAGAAGCATTTGCGAAACCTGTCAAGGAAATTCTTCGAATTATACGATCACAGGCGGTACTTGTACGATCAACGAGGAACCGTGGGCCGTGTACCTCAATTCATCGAAAGTGATCAAAGACACTTTTGTGCGCTTTTATTGCTAAGCTGTCTTATGCGGTACACCCGCGTTCGCGGTGATCGAATGGGCGGTCAATCCATAACCACATGCTCACAAAACACATTCATATCTAAAGAAATCATGATTGGTGCATCAATGACTCTGTTATTATCACTCCATGCTTACGCTTCTGCTGCCAATATCATGAATCAACGAAAGCTTCCGCTACTCTGATAAGAAGAAATCATGATCCAAAATGTGAGAATGTCGGTCCAAAAGTCACAAAATCACTAATTACCAACACCACAAAGGTTGAGTCAGAGATCTAAGGTGGCTGATGATCTCAAAGCTGACTCAAAACTCATAATCACGTGGATCAGTTAAAGACCTCCACTCAGATTATCCAAACATGCAATTCTGAATAATCAAAGACTACGAGCTACAGAACAAAGAACATGGACGAGAATCCAAGAACAATCTCAATGTAATATCTGTTTGTATTCAATGTAATTTTAATGTGTGTTTGAGGTGACCTCCCTTAGGGGGAGATTGTTAGGAATTAGAAATTCCAGGTATTAAAGAGTCGGTCACCTCAAGTATATGTAATCGTTAGAAAGCTCGTAGTCGTAGTTATTTTATGTTAAGTAGTATTTAGTTTTGTAACACCGTGGAAGACGGACGGGTCTTTACACCTTGTATGCACGATCCACGTTGTGTGGCGCTTTTTTGTAAGACTATAAATACTCTCTATCTTCCAAGGTAGAGAGTTGGAGCTCATAATAAGATTTTTCTTTCTCTCACTAAAGTTCCCAAACCTCTAACTTTCTCTCTCTAAAAAACCTCTTGTACGCCTACTTTGTGTTATGGTTTGATGTGTATGTGAAATCCAATATGTTACAATTGTTAAATTACAACTAGTGTACATAATTGACGTTAGGACGATATGTACGAAATGGAATGAAGACTAAGCGGTTACGAGTTTGGTTTAATAATCGATCCCAAGTTATGTTTTGCGTTAAAATCTGTGAACTCGTTTTATTACTCGAACAATTACGCCGCAGGTGTAATGGGCTGCGGCCCATTGTTTATTATTATGGGGAAACTGAATTTGGGCTAGGCCCGATGTGAGTTACATGCGTGAACGGGCTTCGGCCCAATGGTGATGTAGGAGTTGGCTGCTCCAACAGAAGGGGTACACACAAGTTGTTACTCACGCAATTTTTAGAAGACAAATGCTATGATGTAAACACCAGGTTTTATCAATATGCACAAGTCTAGTTTCAAAGCTTCACGGGAGCAACTTGGCTTGAGACATACTTGTTCGTTTTCGCTCCAATTTGTGAAGTCGAACCTCTCGGCTAGAAAGTATGTGATGGATCTGGGACACTCTCCTTGTGTCAATGATATTTTATATAATATTATCAAGCAAGCGGAATTTTCTTAAGTAATACTTAGAAGACGAATTATATGATGTATGAGAATAAACACAAGTTAACACAAAACTCAAGCTCCAATATTATTAATGAATAATACGAGTGATCTTAACTTATCACTAGGGTTACACCTTGAAGCTTTCGTAGGTAATATTGCAATATGATACGTGTACCTAAGACAATGACCTAGGATCTCCTTTTATACAACAAGGAGTCCTTTACAAGATAAGTATATAGCTAACATAATAGAATATACACAAAATCTATTCTATACTTATCAAGACGCGTTTAACCTTATCATAAACTAATAGCAGTGGTAATAAAGAACTTACAGTGGGAATACGTTTCCCTTGCTAGTGTTAAACCAAGCGTGTAAACCACTACTATCCGTGGTAGCGGATTATTCCCAACAATCCTCCCCTAAACTTATGATTTCTCTGCAAATCAATAAGTTTCTCCAATTTGCATTAACTTCAAGGATTTGGGGAATTCAATCAAACACTTCACTTCTTTTCTCTTAACTTTTGTATAGCTCTTGAACACCGATCTTGAAGCCTTTGTAATAATGCTCTGACCTTCTCATTGTCTTCATTGACTCTTATGTGTAAGCTTAACATTATTGTAAGAGCTCGGCTCTAAGTGGATATTCTTTCTCAGCAAGCATGGAAAAATCTTCTCCATTAGCTGTAGAGACATGATGAACTTCACATGAATCATAGTAAAACCATTTAGTACCAAAACATGTGAACAAGGTTTTCCAGTAGTCATCATCGGCATTTGGTTCAAAAAGCCTTCTAAGATTTACCCATAACTGCATCTCCTTTGCATCTTTGAGATCTTGAGCATTTAACCTTTCTTGAACTAATTTCCATAGTGTATTAAGGTCATCTCTGTCAAAAGCTTTTATAAGATCTTCAAATGTCATGAATGATGAAGTTTCTCCTCCCAACCTTGTAATCTTCCATGTTGAAGCAAGATTGCTAGCAGTGTAAACTTCCCAATCAATGATAGGATCTCGAATTTCTTTGTGGTTACGGATAAAAATCTTTGTCTTCAATCACAATCATTTCAGGTCATTTGATCTTCATGAACTTCTCGTAGGAATCTCCTTCTCAGTAGACTTTGTATGGTCTTCATCAACCTTAGTCTTCTTAATAGTTTGAGAATCACTTACTTTAGCCTTTCTCTTCAATCTAGGAATCTCTCTTTCTTCTTCTTCAGAACCCATTGGAATAAAAGATTTATCTTGTTTCATAGTTCTGTATTAAGCCTTTTCAATTTGATCATCAGACATTCCTTTAAATTGATGCATTTTCGATTACCAACATGACAACAATAAGTCTTCATGTATGCAAGTATTTGAGCCTTGGTTGGTTTTCTTGATTTCTTCTGACCCTTTTTGACTGAATTAATCACATCTTCAAGTGCTTGATTGTTCTTCATTTTAATAAAATCCTTTAAGCGAGCGGTTCTTTGTTCCTCGTTAAGGATGCATCAACAACAAGGTCAATTGCCTTTTTCTTGATTTACGGATTATTAGCTACGAAGAAATGAATATCTTCTTCGGTAGGAACATAGCTAAACTGGAGCTTTTTCTTTCAATATTGTAGGTTGAGCGATTGGAAATTGAATCTTGGTATCTTCCATTACGTCCAATCTTTTAGCTTCCAAAAGCTTAGAACTTCCATTTCTTTCAATCTTTTCTTCTCGCAACTTTCTCGGCAATTTGATCTTACGCTATCTTCGAGCAAATTATCTATCATGATCAATCTGAACTCGTCTTTTCTTTGAAATCTTACCTTGATTCTTTGTACATCTTCCATAAGCTGCTTTACCCTTTGCGTCTTCAATTTATCAAATTCTTCACTTGCGGTGGCAATATTTGGCTCTGCGGTGGCAATAAAATCGATGGTAAAATCGGTTGCAGTTTGGAAAATGTCTTGATCTTCAAGTTGCTCTCCATGAGTTTCAACTTCTTTTGCTCCTTTACTTGTATCTCCTTCATCTTCAAAATCAATTTTCCTCCCTCGATTGTCGAACTGTTTTCCTCCCTGTTTGGAGGAATTTCCCAAATCTTGATCAGTTGAATCACCATTAGAAGGTGAGGATGAAGATGAAATCACCATCTTTGCGATGCCTTTGTGCTTTTTCAACCTCTGCATCTCTTCCTTTAAGGTCTGAATCTCTGTCTTTAATAGTTGAACATCCTTGGCATGCGTCTTCTTAACAGTAACCAAGTCCTTTTGTAGAGACTCAATTTGCTTTGCTAATTTGGTACATAGAACCATCAATTCCAATTGGTTTCCACGCCTCAAGCACTTCCAACTGTGTTACTTTGTTGGGAGAGGTGAATCATTGGGCAAAGGTCCAGATTCCTCCATAGTAGGACTAGGTGGAAGTCTAGAACCACCACTGCTTGTTCCTAGACCAAAGGTCTGCGAAACTTGTTGTGTTGTCATGAGAGGAGTTGTTTGTTTAGACCTTCTCTCATAGGTTCTTGAAACTGGTGGGGTATAATCAATGTTGGGAACATCAATTATTGGTGTATTTTGTTCAGATGAAATTTTAGCAAGCATTTGGGGTAGGAGAGGTGTAAAAATTATATTGCCATCTTTATTCAAATTTTGAAAAACTTTAGGCTTTAGGCAACTGATTTGATAAACAGTAGTATGAGGTTGCAGTTGAAATTCATTAAGCATAGCTTGCACAAACACAGGATACATTAAAATTTTGGTTTTACTTTGTACATTGCCTTTCATACATGTAAAAATATAGTTGGACCAATTGAAAATCTTATCAGTGACTAGACAAACCAAAGGATAAGCCATGGTTGAACTAAATTGCTCATAAGATGTTTTCTTAGGACTAAGGCAATGTAACAAAGTATGAATCAAAAATCTCGATTGGGGACAAAAACCACTCTTTTTGAAAGTAGCCTTTTTGTCAGTGGTATCATACCCCATGGATGATAAAGTATCATGAATGTCAGACATAGGTAATGTGATGAGACCATTAAGATCATCCAAGTGAAGTACTCTCCTCAGGGATGCCTCAGTAACATCAATAGTTACCCCGTCTACAGTGGCTCGGAGAGCATCCACATTTCATGTGTATCTCTATTCTCAAGTGTTATGGGTGAGAAGTCCAAAAGCGATTGATTTGAGAGATATAAATTGTGGGTTTTAAAAGCAAAGCGTACCTTATATGAGTGGTATGAAGAAAGTCCACAATCTCATGAAAAACAGGGCCACTCTTCTCTTTATTCTTTTGTAAGTAGGCCACAAGGTTGTGCTCATCTGCAAATTTCAAATAAGCCATAGAAACTTTTGATGAAAAATATGATTATGTCAGCAAGAATTGAAGTAATGACTAGCCAATTGAGAGAAAAAGATATATAGGATTAGGGTTTAGAATTTATGCTAAGTAAAATTATCTTTAGAAAGTAGTTATAATATAGAAAGAAGATAATTTACTTAAAATATTAACCCTATATATATGACTATCAGTGGTTACTTTCAACGGCTAGTAAATAATAAATTACTGACATAATCGGTTGTAATGACTAGAACAACGGTGGTAAAATAACCTGTCGGTGGAAATGCTGAACTAGCAGTGGTAACTTTTTCACAAAAATTTCAAAGAGCAGTGGAAAATAGAATCATTAGAAAAAAATACTGCTCCCATTATAGTTTTTTAGCAAACTATCAACTATCAACGGATTTGATATGTCTTTACCATGAGCCGTTTGCTATGGACTAGCCAACTCTTAATCATAAGAATATGGTGAGTTGATAACCATATAGTTTTGGTAAACTATCAACCATAAACGGATTTGTCAAGTCTTTACCAGTAGCCGTTTGCTCTGGACTAGTTGATTCTTATGTGTATTAGACATAGTGAATCAATAACCATTTGATGTGTATCTCAGATATACACCTTTTAACTCCAACTTCTCTTCAAAACATGATATAAAACTCATACACCAATTTCATTACCCTACAACCTCCCTCAACACCGAAAAACATTTATGGATTAAGCATTCCAATACTTGTTACCAAGTATTGAAATCTTCCCACATCAAGACCTTTTGTTAATAAATCAGCATAGTTGTCATCAGTAGGAATTTTGACAACTTGAATTAGTCCCTTTTCATAACAATCTCGAATGAAATGGTGTCTAATTTCAATATGTTTGGTCTTTGTGTGTTGAACAGGATTCTTGATTATGCAAATGGTACTGCTATTGTCAATATGTATGATGGTATTCATGAAATTGTGCCCATAGTCCAAGAGTTGATTTTGAAGCCATAGAACTTGAGCACGACAACTTGCGGCTGACAATATACTCTGCTTGGTTGAAGAATTAGCCACCATTGTTTGTTTCTTGCAGCACCGCCATGACACTAACCTTGTTTCCAAGAAATTGACATCCACCAGTTGTAGATTTTCTATCCAAGCTAGCTCCAGGATAGTCACTGTCACACCCTCAAATTACGTGTTTTGCAGCGGAATTGAATACCTTGGGGGAGGACTGTCATAGCATCAAAGTTACAGTTATATTGAACGACCTAAAGTGTCGTTTAGAAAATACATCGTTTGATTAAGTAAAATAATCAGAGTTTACAAAATGTAGGTCCCAAATGAAAATCAATGTATGCGGAAATAGGTTTGATACAAGCCAAACGATGTTTTTAAAGTATATAAATCCCATGTGAGACGCGTCGTCACTACGACTCTATGATATGTCCATATGCATGCCATGAAGTGAATGCCTTAGATACATGAGATAAAACATGCTAAAAGTGTCAACACAAAGGTTGGTGAGTTCATAGAGTTTGGTTAACAAGTAAAGCTTTTAAAAAGCGCTAATGCAACAAAGGCAAAGTTTTTGGTTATATAGAATAGTTCGCAAAGCAAAGGCATCGTAAATCCACTCAGTTCCAAGTCCCGCCCATACAAAACTTGCAACCTGTGTGTTTACAACCCACTGCTAAAAATAGTATGTCAATCATGTATGTATATATATCATAGTAGTAAAAGTATATGTGTCACCACAAGGGTCTTCCAACACTCGTGTTGGGATGTTTATAAATTAATAGCCTTCCAACAACTTAATTTGGAGCCACTAATTCTTGTATGTAGCCAACTGAACCTCTTGACGAGTCTTACTTGTTTGTTGTGTTGCATTGAATAACGATTATATTCACCCAGTCGCGTCATCAAGGACACAAGGGTGGGGCGTCGGCAGATAGTACTATCAATACCTCTCTGCGGCTCCCTAGAGTTAACCTGATTGCTAAAGTTTGTATGTTGATACATAATTGAAAACTAGTTTAGCACATTAAGGCACATATCGTAATAAACCACACATAATGTCCAAAGTGTATAAGAAGTATATTGTAACACAATTGTATAAATGGTTTGAGTATTCGCAAGAGTGAAACAAGTATTTAAGCATGTATCTCCCCCAAATAGTTTGTAAGAATTTAAACGAGTAAAAGTGGGGTATGAACTCACAGTAATATGTAAGAGTTTAAAGTACTTGTGAAAGTAAATGAAAATAGTTTGAGCATGTATCTCCCCCAAAAGTAATTGAGAATGTATAAAAGTAGGGGCTATGAAACTCACGGTAATCAGTAAACGTTTAGAATAATTGTGAAATTAAATGAAAATAGTTTGAGCATGTATCTCCCCCAAAGAGTTTGTAAGACAAATAAGTAATAGAAAGTGGGGCTACGAACTCACCTGGTGTGATTGATATGCTAACAAAATGAAGTGCACTAAAATGAGGCTCGGAGACTATCCGCGACCTAAATGAATGTCATGAATTGAGTTATGATATGTTGTCGTGAATGCGTGTTAGTGTGATACAATGATGTGCATGCAACTCCATATGATATTCATACCACTTGTATGTTTTGGAAATAATGTTTATCGTCAAAATTTGTTTATGACATCCCGTCATATTATAAAATACTTTACAAGTATTTACGTCAAAATGTCATCCTACAATAGTTTATTAATGTTTTATAGTGAAATTTTAACTTTTCGCATAAAATATTGTCGTTGAAAATTTCTTGAAAGTGATAAAAATGGCTTTGAAAAACTAGTCGTAAAATGGTGTACGTCGATCGTTAGGAAACGAACCCGACGGTTTTGGAAAGTTTGTATCAAAATCTAGAAGTTTCAGTTCAGGAGTTTTCGACATAAAGGTCTCGAACATAAAGATAATAAAGGTTAAAGATGGTGATTTTGGCTAAAATGTTGGTTAAAAATGAGTTTCGGCCAAGTTTAAACATCCATAAATAATTTATTACAACTCCGCTATACAAACGGTTGATCGTTTTGAAACATATGCTTGGTGATCTTGATTTTTATTAGAAGACATTTCGTTCCAAAAAGTTCCACATCATAGTTAAAAACAGCCTCCAACATGGTCGTTTTAGTTACCGTAACACTTTGTCTCGTAAAAATAATATAGTTTT
>OU343216.1:183553897-183566055 GCA_910596185.1 Chrysanthemum makinoi
CACACACATAACCCTTAAGCCTTCATTATCACAGATTCAGTGTCCGAGCCGTTTTAAGCTTCTTACGGTTAGTCATTCACAAGTGGCTAGCTTGTGTGAGTTAAGCTTGACGTTGCTTTGTCACTGTGAATCAAATTTTGGCGCCGCTGCCGGGGAGGTTGTGTCACGACAATATCGTTTGAGGTTTGACGATTAGTGACTCGAGATCCTTCATTCGTGAAGTTACTATTTTTCTATAAAAAGTAAAAAAATATTTTCCTTTTTCTTTTGTATATATATATATCAGATTAAAAATACAAAAAGATTTTCTCTTTGTTTTTGCTAATAAATAGAAGACATCAATTATATAACATTCTCAACGGAGGTGTTATCATTATAAGTTCTCGAACTAAAGATCAAAAACTTGCCTTTGTGTCGCTTGTGGATTTATTTATTTCTATCGGACAAACAAATTGTGTGGTGGGTATAAGGACGGCCTGACATTAAATTGCGGCTGTAAAGAAGCGGGTTTTTAATAAGCTTGTGACCTAAAAAGCTTCTCCGCTCGCTTGTGCGTTTGTCTTATAGAGGTGATTTATTCACTTGGGATTATTGGTAAAGTTCACTGTGTTTTCGAATACCGTTCGTTTTAATTGCCTTGGTTTTTGAAAGTGCATGCGCTTTTCGTTCTAATATCTACGACCCGATGCGAAGCCGCTACAATTCCGCGAAGGCGAAATAGACGTGCTCTCTTAGTCGAACCCGAGATTCGAACTAATCAAACCCCGGCCATCATCGAAATGGCGGAGGACAACCGATCTATGCTAGAGCAACTCCAAGCACCCACCGAGGGTTATGGAGAAGCCATCGTCGTCCGGCAATCGGTTGCCGATAACTTCGAGCTTAAACACGAATTGATAAATTTGGTTTCGTCAAGCCAATTTTACGGATTCGAGAGAGACGATCCTCACTCTCATATCCGACGATTCAACAAGCTCACGTCTACGATCAAGTACCGTAACGCGTTCGGAAGAGGCTATCAAGCTACTCCTCTTCCCATTTTCACTCGAGGGGCCGCCCGGATTTGGCTCGAAAAACTACCCCTCGATCGATAACCACATGGGAGAATTTAGTATCAAAATTCGTGAACGAATTCTTCCACCGTCTAAAACAAGCCTTAAAAATGAAATAACAAAATTCACACAAAGATTTGATGAATCATTTAGTGAGGCATGGGACCGATTCAAAGATTTGCTTAGGCAATGTCCCCATCATGGTTTTTCGAGTTGCACCAACTTGATACGTTCTATAACGGTTTGAATGAGAACGATCAAGACTCTCTCAATGCCGCCGCGGGTGGTAATTTGTTGACCGATCAACGAGATGCCTTGTCCATTATTGAGAACAAATCTAAAGTTCGGTCATCACGTAGCAAATCGGTTCTTTGCTCGAGTGAATGATACACCATCGTCTTCGTCTCACGGAAATACGTCTAGCACCGATGCTAAGATTGATAAGCTTACGGATTTGATCCAGGCTTTGGTTAAGAGTAATTCTTCTCCACCCGCTCAAGTCAAAGCGGTGGAAACGACTTGTACTACTTGTGGTGGCCGGCATGCCTACTACAATTGTACATACCGATGGACATCCTTTAAATGCTAATGCCGTAACCGGAGGTAACCAATACCGTTCTCAAGTTGAACCGAATCCTCGTGTTAGTAATCAAATGGTACCTCTGGGATTTTCTCCATCGAACAATCAGAATCGTTTTAATCAGAATCAAGTTCGTGGACCAAATGTTCAAAACCAATTCAAAGCTCCACCAAATCAATACCCAAATCAAGGAGCTAACTACAATCAAGTATATCACAACCCAAGCTATCAAGCTTCACCTTTGCCTCCAAATGACTTCACAACTTATGTTCAAAACACCAATTCTACCATCCACACTATGCAAAATCAGATTACGAGTTTGAGGAACGAGTTTCAATCTTCGTTAACTAGACAGAGCAATGAGTTTAGGAATGAGATTCGACTTCAAAACAACAAATTGGAGACTTCACAGAATAAACTCGAAGACATGTTGAATCTTTGTGTTGTGTAAGGTCATAACCCTCATCTTGGGTTCTCTTCCGAGTGATACTATTCCCAACCCGAAGGGTGAGTTGAAAGCTATAACCACACGAAGTGGTAAGGCTATTGATGGACCCTCGTCTCCCACTCCGCTGATAAGGGAGGAGGAACAAGATACCGAGGTTATTGAAGAAAATGTGCAACCCGCACTGCACCACCTCCGGTCGTTCGGACTCGATTCCGAACCCGATGTTCGAAGACTACTCTTAACCCTTCACTTCCTTATCCTTCAAGACTTCATAATCAAAAGCTTCGTGATAAAACCGAAAACCAAATGGAGAAATTTGCTGAAATCGTTCAATCCTTGAATTTTAACATCAGTTTCACCGATGCTTTACTCCTCATGCGAAATTTCTTGCTATGATCAAGAATTTAGTGAGTAATAAGGAAAAGTTGGCAGAAATAGCAAAAACACCGTTAAATGAGAATTGCTCGGCGGTGCTCCTCAAGAAACTTCCCGAAAAGTTAGGAGACCCGGCAAATTTCTTATCCCTTGTGAGTTTCCGACAATAGTGAAATGCTCCGCCTTGGCCGATCTTGGTGCGAGTATTAACTTAATGCCTCTTTCGATTTATAACAAACTTTCTCTCGAACTCACTCCTACTAAGATGACTCTTGAACTCGCGGACCGTTCAACCTCTATTCCAAGAGGAATCGCCGAGGACGTCTATGTGAAAGTAGGACCACTGCATTTTCCCGCCGACTTCGTTGTCGTTGACTTTGATGCTGACCCCTGAGTACCTCTTATTCTCGGGAGGCCTTTCCTAAGAACGGGTCGTGCGATGATTGACGTTTATGAAGGAGAAATCACTTTACGAGCTAACAAGGAAACCGTCTCGTTTAATATTAACCATCCTTCGAGATACTCCTCCAACTATGATGATGCTTCTATTAATCGAATCGACGTTCTCGATATTGCTATGGAGGAGTATGCTCAAGAAGTTCTTGATTTTATGGGTGGCAATCCCACCATTCCTTCTGAAAATGTTAAACCATCTTCTGAGCCTATTATTGCCGATTCTTCCCCCTCTCTCACTCCGTTCGAGGGAGGTGACTTCATTTTGGAAGAGATCGATGAGTTTCTTGTTGATGATGAATCGATTCCACCGGGAATTGATGATGGTGTTTATGATTCGGAGGAGATATCCGTTATCTTGAGCAATTATTGAATGAAGATCCATTACCGTCACTCCTCGAGAAAGAAATTACGATTGAAGAAATCAAAGAAGTACAAACGTCTCATGAAAATCCTCCGGAGCCCGAGCTCAAGGATTTACCTCCTCATCTTGAATACGCTTTTCTTGAGAAACCGAACAAATTTCCCATCATCATTGCTAAAAACTTAAAAGATGAGGAGAAAACCGCACTTTTGGATGTCTTACGAAAACACAAAAATGCAATCGCGGCAAATTTCGACATCAAAGGAATCAATCCTCGTTTACGTACCCACAAAATTCTGATGGAGAATGATTGTAAACCCGTGATTCAACAACAACGTAGGGTTAACCCAAAAATTCATGATGTTATCAAAAAGGAAGTTCTTAAACTCCTCGACGCAGGAATCATTTATCCAATCTCCGATAGCTCATGGGTTAGCCCTATCCATTGTGTCCCTAAGAAGGGAGGAATGACCGTCATTGCTAACGATGAAAATGAGTTGATTTCCACACGCCTCATCACCGGATGGAGGGTGTGTATTGATTATCGAAAATTGAACGATGCTACTCGTAGGACCATTTCCGCTTCCTTTTATGGATCAGATGCTCGAACGTTTAGCGGGGAATGAGTTCTATTGCTTTCTCGATGGTTTCTCCGGTTATTTTCAAATCCCGTCGATCCAAAGGATCAGGAGAAAACCACTTTCACATGCCCTTATGGAACGTTTGCTTACCGACGCATGCCATTTGGCTTATGCAATGCTCCCGGTGCGTTCCAAAGGTGCATGATGGCTATTTTTCATGACATGATCGAAAAGTCTATGGAAGTTTTCATGGATGATTTCTCGGTTTATGGAGATTCTTTCACTTCTTGCCTCTCTCATCTTGACCACATGCTCAAAAGGTGTGAAGACACCAACTTGGTCTTGAATTGGGAGAAGTGTCATTTCATGGTTCGAGAGGGCATTGTCCTCGGCCATAAGATTTCAAAATCTGGGATTGAGGTCGAGAGCTAAAGTCGACGTTAGAGCTAAACTCCCTCATCCCACTACCGTCAAAGGTATTCGGAGTTTTGTGGGTCATGCCGGTTTCTATCGCCGTTTCATCCAAGATTTCTCTAAGATAGCCCGCCCTCGGACCCATCTCCTTGAAAAGGATGCTCCGTTTATCTTCACCAACGAATGTGTTGAAGCGTTTAATATTCTTAAAAGGAAATTGGTGAGGCACCGATCTTTGTTGCCCCCGACTGGGATTTGCCCTTTGAACTCATGTGTGATGCAAGTGATTACGCAATTAGGCGGTCTTGGGGCAACGTAAATCGAAACATTTTCAACCCATACACTATGCGAGTAAGACATTGTCCGAGGCCCAACACAATTATACGACTACTGAAAAGGAATTATTGGCCGTTGTTTATGCTTTTGAGAAATTTCGACCCTACCTTGTCTTGTCAAAGACCATAGTGTATAACCGACCATTACGCCCTCAAGTATCTTCTGGCAAAGCAAGATGCTAAGCCACGATTACTTCGGTGGGTTCTCCTCCTTCAAGAATTTGATGTTACTATTCTTGACAAAAAGGAGCGGAGAACCTTGCTGCCGATCATCTTTCTAGACTTGAGAATCCCCATCAAAGTGTGCTCGAGAAAAGGAGATTACGGAAACATTTCCTCTTGAGACACTTGGGATGGTTGCTAAGAAAGACCCGAACACCCCATGGTTTGCCGACTTTGCAAATTACCATGCGGGCAATTTCATCGTGAAAGGGATGTCGTCCCAACAAAAGAACAAGTTTTTCAAAGACGTTAAGCATTATTTCGGGACGACCCTACTTGTTTAAGATTTTTGCGGATCAAGTGATCCGGCGGTGTGTTCATGGCCAAGAGGCTATTGATATTCTCAATGCTTGCCATAACGGACCCACTGGTGGCCATCATGGTGCAAGCCCCGCTAAGAAGGTTTTTGATTCCGGATTCTATTGGCCTACCATATATCGAGATGCTCATGATTTAGTCAAATCTTGTGATTCTTGCCAACGTCAAGGGAAAATTTCACAGAAGGATGAAATGCCACAAAATGCTATTCAAGTCTGTGAAATTTTTGACGTGTGGGGCATTGATTTTATGGGGCCATTTCCATCATCTAGAGGAAATAAGTATATCCTCGTGGCCGTCGACTATTTGTCCAAATGGGTTGAAGCGCGCTCGCTCCCACAATGACGCCCGAGTGGTTGTTAAGTTCTTGAAGAATTTGTTTTTCCGATTCGGAGCACCTCGTGCTATCATCAGTGATCGCGGTACCCATTTCTGTAATGAACAATTTTCAAAAGTTATGGCTAAATATGGAGTTACCCATCGTCTTTCTACCGCGTATCACCCGCAAAAACAAGCGGACAAGTTGAGGTCTCGAATCGTGGTTTGAAAAGGATTTTAGAGAGAACCGTAGGAGAAAATCGAGCTTCATGGGCTGATAAGTTAGATGATGCATTATGGGCTTTCCGCTTACACAAGACACCCATCGGGTGTACCCCATTCAAGTTGGTGTATGGAAAAGCTTGTCACTTGCCCATCGAGCTCGAACATAAGGCATTCGGGGCCTTGAAACATGCTAATTTCGATCTTAAGACCGCGGGTGATCACCGAAAAGTTCAATTGAATGAATTAAACGAACTTAGGGATCAGGCCTACGAGAATTCTTTGATTTTCAAAGAGAAGACTAAGAGGATTCATGATGCTAAAATCAAAACCGCGTTTTCAACGTTGGTGATCAAGTTCTCCTCTTTAACTCTCGATTAAAGATATTCTCGGGCAAACTCAAAACCCGTTGGTCAGGACCATTCACCATCACTCAAGTTTTCCGTATGGAGCGGTGGAGCTTTCTCAGCCCGATGGCCCAAATTTCAAGGTGAATGGTCATCGTGTGAAACATTATTTTGGAGGGGACATCCCATCTATGGTTGTCCAGGATCTCCAAACTTTCCCCAAGGACAATTGAATTCGGGGATCGAGTCAAGCTAGCGACTTCGGTAATCAAAAACGATGGCGCTTGTGGGAGGCACCCCATGCTTATCCATCTATCTTCTTTCTATTTTCTAATAAGTGACGAAGGGTCCGCCTCTTCGATTTCTCGTGTTTGGTTGTTTGTGATGTTGTGTGTAGGATTTTCCCGATATGAAGACTCTCGTGCTCAAAGTTTGTCTTTTCTCTACTCGAGTTTCATGATCGATGCTGATGGAAATCCGATATCCTAAATCTTATCGACTAACGTTTATCTTCTAGCATACTTAATAAACGGCTTTTAGATTTTCGTGATACCCTTTCTTTAAACATTGAGGACAATGTTTCGTTCTAGTCTGGGGTAGGGTAATCTTCGATTTGATTTGACCGCACTTGCTTATTTCTCGTTGTGTTTCTCAGTAACCCGTTTTCCTTAGAAAATAAAAAATTGTGCAAAAATGAGCAAAATTTAAAAAATTTTCAAGCTTTTGTTAAGTCTTTTTGATTGAAGAGTTTTGCTAGTCTCTTAGATAAGAAGCTATAAAATGCGAATTCTAGCTAAAAAGGCCAAGATTTTGCAAAGTTTCCCTAAGTGACTTTAAATATGCATAACTTGATTTCATTAGACGAAGCATTTGCTAAGTTAACATATGTTTTGACACCTTGATTGACTTTCCGCTGGTGAGAGTAGGAATGGAATTCTGACTTGACCGGACGTGTTGAGCCCTAGCTTGTTCCCTTAACCATAGATAATCTAAAAATTATCGGCTAAGCATCTCCGGATCTCATTATTTGGGATTTTAAATTTGCGGAGATCGAGAAATGATAGAGTTACTTATGAGTTTAGATGCTAAGCGTGGAGTAGTTGGTTCTCTTTAGAGCCCATCGAAGGTACTTATGGCTTTTTGTTCCCACAAAATTGTTTCACCCCATATCTGTCTAATAATAATTAGAGATGTCGAGTTTTTGGCGATAGTTAGTTCTTTATCTTCTCAAAAGAATCTTTGTTTTAAAAATTGGGTACACATCAAGGATCCGTAATAAATAAATGAGTAATCAGTAATAAGTGATATGTGAAATGTAATAAGTAAAGTTGTGAGTGCTGTGTCGAGAGATCGGACCCTTGGATCTTTAGCCGGATTGAGTGAGGTCTTAGCCTAGCGGTAGGGATCCTCATTTCATGAAGCCTATAGTCTTGGAATTAACCCGTGAAGCTCCGTGGTTCATAGCTCATACACGTAAAAGTCTAAGTGAAAAAAAAAAAAAAAAAAAATGTATGAAAAATGAGAAAAAAGTCAAAAGTATAAGTGAATAAAAATTCCTTGATGTGGACCTCATTTTTACGACAATGGTTCTAGAGAGAAGATGGATAACTAATTATCGACTTAGCTTTGTATCTTTATCAGAATAAGTCTTATCGAAACGAGAAATTTGAAGAAATTCATTTCTCACAAAAATAAAAAAATCTAGAGGAAATAGGAAAATGGGAACAAAAGGTATTTACACAAGTAACTTCCATGGGTAGTGTTAGCATCTAGAATCATATGTAACAATGATTTCGGTTTTACGCTTAGTTTGGGAACTTGCGAAAGATCAGGGACGATGTATTCTATCCGTATGGTCACTTTACGCTGTGTTGTGTTTTCTACTCTGTGATCCTAACATGTCGTTTGAAAAATGTTGGAGTTATTGATCGACATGAAAGTTCAACAAACCGTCATTCATAACCGGAATGTGCTTAATCGTGATATCTATATATGTGAATTTAAAAGGTAAACGGGGCGTTTTTAGAATTAAGGCTTCCTTAATCTCTTTTGAGGAATCTTTGCTACTTCTTCATAGGTTTAGTAGAAAGAGATTGAAATCCTTGGTTTTAGAAGCGTGAGTTGATTGCATTCCGTGAGGACACGACAATGGTCTCGTCTGGGGTATTTTGGTATGTGCTAAAACACATACCTTTTCTGTATCAAAATAGACCCAAAATAACCAAGAAAGAGCCGTTTATTGCTAATATTTGTGGTTTTCTTGAGTTTGTGCTTGTGCGAGTGTATGGATATGTAAAAACACGCAAAAAGGAACCAAATCGACGTAAATCGAAAGCACGAGATTAAGAGAGCTTAAGCTGAGCCGAAGGTCGAATTATGCATTTATGAAGATTTCTAATCTCTGAGGATGATTTGTGAAGATTTGAGCAAAGTTTGAAGAAATGTCAGAAATGGTCCCTCAAGTTTCAACAATTGGAAAAAATGGCCCTTGAAGATTCAGAAAGTTGCAAAATCAGTCCCTGGATTATTTATGGTTGACAAGAATGGTCCTTGAAGATAGTTTGAAATATTACATGTTTGGTCCCTTGGAAATCCGAAAATACATCTTTAGTCCTTATGTTATCACTTGGATTACCTTGTTAGTCCAATATATATCCATGACCCAATCCCTAAACCCCACGGCCCAACAACACAACCCAACCCAGTTAACACACCCGGCTAATACACTCCAACCCAAAATAAACCACTTTACCCAATTTTTAAACCCGGTCAACAAACAACTCAAGTCAAACAATGATATAATAATCCCAAACGCGCCCTTTTGCCTATCTCTCCCCAAGCACGCCTGCTCACCCCGTTTTCCACCATTTACCAACCAAACACACCACCTCGTACTAGAATCTATCAATCAACCTTATCCCAGCTGACTTGTCAGATAATGAGTGCCACGTGGCCAAATGTCACAACACTATTGGTCGAAACACATCAATGGGCGAAATGGTGCAATTTGATTGGTGCAAGTGATGATGGAAGGAATGAATGGCTCAGAATCAGCCTTCTAGGCTCTTCTCAAAGGATCCCAAGACCTCCTCCTCAAGGCTATTTAAAGACCCCTTTGGCGCACATACAATTCGTGCAATCCTTTAATTTCATATTAGCTTATTGTTATTGTTTTCAGTAGTTTCTTAAATGTTTTCTTAAGTTTTTATTGTACTCTCAAGCTCTTGTAATCCAATCTCAGTTTTAATAAAAGTTTCAAGCTTTTTGAATTTTATCTTGCCTTTATGTTTTTAAAGTGATAAATAAGCTATATTGAATAATGGGATGAGCTTATTTTAGCTTGTTATAGCTCTAGTAAGTTTAAATTGCACCCTCACTATCACTTACATTCATTCATTTCATTCACAAAACTGCCTGGTCAACGAAAGTCAACACATGCTCATGATTGGGTCAGAAATGGATATGGGTTGATATTGATGATGGTTTTGGGTTATTGGTTGGTATTTTGATCTTGTTACTATGCTCAAATTTCATTGGACTCTTGTAAGTTTGAGCTTAATCTCTTAACTAGTTTAGTATAAAGTAGCAGTTAGCATATCTATTAAATCTGTTAGAACATTGATTCCAAATTTGTTACATTAGCTTTGTTATGATGTATTTGATCTGTCTTGTTATTAAAATGAGCTTGTTATGTTGAATTAGATAGAGTAGCTTGCAAATCTGTTGATTAAGGAGTGTTTGGATAGCCTGGTTAAACTGTTTTCAAAGCTGATTTGATCTAAGGTTTCTGTTGCTTTAGTCTCTATTATCACTGGTTTACTCATTCAAGTCCTCTTTTTGCATACAAAAACACTAAAAGTCAAAATAAGCTAAGATCTGGTCTTGATTGCTTCTTGTTGAAATCAGTTAACTCAAATCTTTCATGATAGGTTTAAAACTTGTCAAGCTAGCTTGTTAAACTTTCATTTCATCAAATTACATCAAGATCAGTCCTACATTTGTATTGGAATCTCATTTTGGTCAAACTTCAAAACTGTTTTCAAAGTCAAAATGTTGTCCAACTCAGATTTATGCAGAACTTGCAGCATCTGCACAGGGTTCATTAAAGCTTTTTAGGGTCTGATTTTTGGTCTATAAGCAGTCTGCCAGGTGGTCTATAAGACCTCATATTTGTTTTTAGTTAAAGTTCTCTGGATAAGCTAGTGCATAAGCTCAAAGTCAAGACCTGTTCACTGTATTTTGTCTTAAATCAGTTAGCTCATTAACTTGTGAATCTGCTTATCAGAGGTTAGGAGTAGCTTAATTTAGTTGGTTATAGCTTATTTCAGTGTAATATTGCTTTTGTAGAAGTTTGGTTGCTTAATGTGCTTGTTAGCTTATTTTCTAAGTGCTTATTTGCTATCCAATTACACTACAGCCCTTGATTCTCACACATAAGCACCACATTTCTCATTTTTCATAAAACCAGAATAGTATTTCAGAGTTTTCCTGAATTTTTCATTAATTTTGGTCACCATTTAGTATTTTTCTTAATTAAAAATAGATTTTAATCACTTTTAAATAGGTTTTATTGCAATTAATTTAGAAAAAGTTCAAAAAATAATTTTTCATTTTTTCCTGTTTAATAAAAATATAAAAAGCATAAAAAAGATTTTTCATTATTTTTCCCCTTTTATTTTGTATTTTTCACAATTTAAATTAGATTAAAATAGTTTTAAATTAGTAGAAAATAGAAAATTAATCTGAAAAATATAAAAATAGTTTTGAAAAGTCTCTTATGATATTTTAGATTTTATAAAAGTAGTTTCACATTTTTCTCCTTAAATTTTATAATTTTTAGTATTTAATTTAGTTTAAATAGTTAAAATTTAGTTTTTAATTTAAATAAAATCCAGAAAAATCCAAAAAAAATAGTTTTAATTCTAAATTAGTTTTTACATATCATTTCTAGAGTAAAAATAGATTTAGGCATTTTTAGGGTTTAATTTAGACGTAGTTGCATTTTATTTACGTTTGATTAATTACGTTTTAGTTTAAATCGCACTTAGGATTTCCCGTAAAATAGATTCCCTTAATTACTCTCCCCACTCCCGTAGTTTAATAATCAAAATCAAACAAATCAAAACATCGAGCATTAAATTCCAAACCAAGAACGACGTTGGCAATTCACCTCGTTGGGAAAACGATTCGGGTTGACTAATCCGTACACGATTAACACACACCTGGATTTGATTTATTATTCTTTGTCCTAAGAGAATTTGAATCTATCTTCGTGATTATTTTTGATATTGATATTGAGGATTTATCCACACACATAACCCTTAAGCCTTCATTATCACAGTGATCCGTCCGAGCCGTTTTAAGTTTCTTACGGTTAGTCATTCACAAGTGGCTAGCTTGTGTGAGTTAAGCTTGACGTTGCTTTGTCACTGTGAATCAAATCCTCAATTACTTGGTCCATGAGTTTGTTGGCTACTTCGATGGTTTCGTGAAGATCAGCTGCCTTAGAAGTGGTTACATTGCCCTTGATAGATTGGGGAAGTCCCCCGATGTACCTCTCCAACAATCTCCATGTCGGGTCTTGAACCATTTCAGGCACAAGATAAGGCTAGTTCTTGAAGCGGTTATAAGCAACCATATTGGTGCCTTGAACTTTGAGGTTCCAAAACTCATACTCTAGTTTCTTGATCTCATTACGAGGACAGTACTTTCGAAGTACCATCTCCTTGAAGCTTTCCCATGGCATGGCATAGGCAACATCGATACTAGCAGATTTCAGAAAATTGTTCCACAGTCAAGGCAGCAATCTGTGAAAGTGAATGATGTGTACTTAACCTTAGCCTCTTCTTCACAATTGCAGATTCGGAACACATTCTCGAGCTTCTCGATCCATCTAGTCAGACCGACAGCTCCTTCGGTTCCACTAAAGCCTCCAGTCATGGTCTTACGAAAATCTGATAAAGTACAAGCTGCGGTGGGTGGGTGGTCTCGAAGTTCCAGCATTAGTAGACGAGTGGTTCGCCGCAGCTAAAGCGGCGTTCACTCGATCATTGACTAGTTGATCTATCATAGCTTGATTCATGGTAGGTTGGATTGGAGTAGCCCTAGCAGGAGTAGTGACTTCAGCAG
>OU343216.1:183566155-183583543 GCA_910596185.1 Chrysanthemum makinoi
TCGGATCTCGTGTGACTCTGTTTGGAATAGCAGCGTTTGCAGCTTGGTTGCGAGTAACTCTCTCTAGAATAGGAGCATTGGAAGCTCCACCAGGATTGGTACGGTTTGATCTTCGTTTCGGCGGCATTTCTGCAGTAAGAAGGTGATGAGATATAGAACCTTTTAAACAAGGTAAGTGCCAAGTAATAGTGTAGTTATCGCAGATAGATCATATGAGCAATCTATAAAAGAAAGAACAATTGGATAGGAAAATAAGTTTGACATAGATAGAATTTCGGTTACAAGGTTCCTAAAGTACATGATGAGATACTAGATGGAATACAACTGAAATACAACTGGAAACATGACTGAAATACAACTGAAGTACAACTGAAATACAAGAGTAATAACTAACACTAACTGTTATAAATCAAGTTTAGTGTGATACATCATCATGCAATAAGATCTAAGGATATCCACGCTCGGTACGTAGTCGCTCAATGGTCGCAACTTCGCTCGCTGCGTATCCTCCAAACTAGCGATCGCGCCTCATCCGAGGCGGCATGGACTCCAAACCCGTGGTCCTCGCCTCTCCTCTAGCAGGATATCTCTAGCCATCCACTGGATGCGCTCTAGCTCCTCAAGTCGGCCGTGCATCCGGCTTGACCTCGCCAAGGCCCGTGTCCTGCTATCCAACTCTCTAACATCCTCAACACGAGCCTCAAACCTATAACCCAACCGATCCTCTCCTCCTCTCTAGCTCCATCTCAAACAACACCGATCGCTGACGCGGTCTAAACCCTCAACACGCTGCTCGCAAGCCTACAAGCGTGCTAGATCGACTCTCTCCAACTGATCAGTGTGGACCCCTAGCAAGGTCTCATGAGAATCCAACTGAATGAATATCCTCTCAGTGAGGGTCAGCTCCCCATCTGGAGATCCGATAGATCGGCACCGACTGCCTTGGCACCCTGTGCAGCTTCCTCAATGGTCTCAAGCTGTCTAGTGGCGCGAGCAAGGTGCTCCATGTCTGATGCAGATGGTATGAATGAAGGTGATGATGGACTGTAACTCGGACTCGTGATATGTGGTACAGAACTAATCAAGCAATCAATATCCCTCCAAGTAACCTCATCACTCTCCTCCTGGCTGCAGAGGAAAGCAACTCTCTATCCTAACCCAAATTGTGCATCAATGTCCATGTCATCGCTCAACCTCTGAGCCATCCTGGAGCTCTGTCCTAACTCCTGAATACTCTGGATAATCTCCAGACCCTGTGTACTCATATCTGCTGATGTGCTAATATATCCAGGAACACTCTCAATCGGCATAGGCTCTGGTAGCTCCTCCTCAGGATCCTCTTCCGAATCTTCTTCCGGGTCTTCCTCGGTAGGAATCAGTAGCTCTCCTAAGCCTCCTCGTGAGGTGGTGACTCGATGGATGATGGTGTCGGTGACTCAGTAGATAGAAGGACCCATGTTAGCAGCGCGGGTCATCTAAGAAGCTAGTGCAGGCATGAATGAATACCGCTCTCTATATCCGGGTACTCTCACAATCATGCAAAGTTTTCGCTGCGTGTCAACAAAGGCGATGGAGTGGTGGTAAGGTCGGTACGTCAGGATGGAGTAGGTGTAATGACCATTTGCTGCTAGTGAGGAGCCGGAATGTACGGATCGTGGAAGTGTGCAAGTGATGGATGGTAGGTGAGTGAGCAAGTAGGATGTCCTCCGAACATCGTGAGAAGGCTGGTGAAGGCATGGTCTGTGACAAGACGGTGCATATGTGTAAGTATGTGGAAAAATACTCATGATGAATATGAAATAGTGCACTAGTAAATAGGAAATAAAACATGCAATCCTATTTAAATGAACTCTTAAGTAAAATGGCAAGTAAGGCAAGCGGCAACTGGCGGTCGTAGTATGATGTTTTTGTAAAAAGTAGTTATAGTTTAGGGTTTATATGTACCTAGTTCTCTATAACCTAGGCTCTTATGCCAATCTGTAACACCCCCAAATTTGGTTTTGCGGAAGCATACGTGTTATTGGGAGCGTTACGGAATTGGTGAATCACAACACAAGTAATAAAGAACGGAATACATACTCCGTTTAATTTCATAAAATATTTAAAAGCATTATCTTACAACATTGTTTAGATAAATGGGCACATCCCATAAGTTTCAGTGGTCCCAACATAAAACATCGTTTTTGTGTAAAAACACTTCTTTAGATATTACTACGACCATTTACCGCCTCTTGCCTTGCATCCAAGATCACAACTAAGCACACGAGAAAATATGCTAAAAGGGTCAGCTAAAAGCTGGTGAGTTCATAGGTTTAGATTAAAATAATAAGTTTGGACCATAAGCAAAGTCATATAATCATTACAACGAATATAATGATATATTGATGAATGTCTATTACGTTAGCTCTAAGTTCATGCAACCGATACTAGCGGTTTACGTATGCTAAAAGATATCATACAATATAGGGGCCCATAGCGAGTGTTTGTCCTCAACTTCGATTCCGACATGGTATACGTTTCGCCTTGGCCTAGCATGGCCAACCGAGAAGAGTCACCCTCAATAGATCTATTTATAACATTCGCGCTTTCCAATGGGGAATTGACGGTTCATGAAAAAGGGCATTCTCTAGGGACATAAGGGCTTAGGCTAAACCACGTAAGAGTAATCATGTAATAGTTTTGGTCCATAAAAAGGTTTTGCATATTTCTCACCCCAAAATGTATAAAACAATTTATCAAGTAAAAGAGGGGCTATGAAAACTCACCTTAGCAAATGTGCAATCAAAAAGTGGGATCTAGTGAATTTGTGGCGGCACCGACACGCGACCTAGATAAGGAGGGCAATGTTTTAGTTCATTGTTTTAAGTATTAATTACTTAAAATAGTTCAATTGTTTTTATAATTGTATTAATACCAAACGTAAGTTTGTAAAAATTATTAGAATAGTTTTACTAGTAAGTATACAAAGTATATATACTTTTCATATTGACATTAATATGGTTTTAAAATCCGAAGTTTGATATGAAAAATAATTACAAGGTTCCACTAGTAAGTATATAAATGTATATATACTTATTTAAGTTGACACAATTGGTATTGTCAAAATTATAGTTAATTTATTTTCTAAATGTATTTAGAAAAATACTTGAGTTAAAATTGAAGTCTTCCAATTTTAATAGATTATAAAATAATATAGTGATCTTTATTTATCAAGATTTGATTTTTATATATATATATATAGTTCTAACGGGGAGTTCACTTGACATACATTCATTTACACATTGTCGTTAAATTTTGACGTACATTACTACGTGAATCATGTTTTTAGAATACTTGTTGTTTATGCCAAGCTTTCATACATTTTTCGTTGTTAGGAATTAGAAATTCCAGGTATTAAAGAGTCGGTCACCTCAAGTATATGTAATCGTTAGAAAGCTCGTAGTCGTAGTTATTTTATGTTAAGTAGTATTTAGTTTTGTAACACCGTGGAGGACGGACGAGTCTTTACCCACTGTATGTGACAACTCGTAATTTCAGGTCATTTTTCTAAACAATTCACGTTTCACAATTTCATTATTTATCGTAAACTAGGTTTACGTGTTCCAAATTCGCGTAACCTTTATGGTTTTAGCGAATTCATGATCATATCATCACGGACATTTCATATGGACTAAGTTTAGTCTACACTTCATTAGCATCATTTGCATCATGTTAGTTCATTCATGACTTTGCATTTCACATTAAACGCGTAAATTTCATATTAAATAAACGCTATCGCGTAATTAATTATTTTAGACAATTGATCCGATACTTCCAAAAAATTATCGATATATTTTTCATACTTACATTAAGTTTATAAAAATAATATTATGAGTTTACCGGTGTTTTAAAATTATTTGGTATATAAATTGTTAAATTTATATTATTACGGCGTTTTCTTAAAAACTACACAATAATTATTATTTCACTCAATTCTTGTAAGAAATGTATTTTTATAAATTTTATGACCTCAATATATTTTACTTTAACTCGTTAAAAATTATTTTTAGCTAACGCTACCCTAAACACTCAAATGTGTATACAAGTTACTACTATCCTCAAATAACTTTACATCTAATTACACTTATACATTTACATACATAATAATAATAATAATATATATATATAGTAAAACATATATCACTTGTGTAGATATTTGACTTACACTTCATTCTCCTTTTCTCACACTCAACAGATTTCAATCTTTCCAAAACCACATGGTACTCATTGCTTTCTTGGAGACAAAAAGGACGCAAGGCCATACTCCCCATATTTTTCTTCCTTGTTTTTTTTTTGTCATTCGAAGTAACCCAAAACCACACTTCTAGTTTTGAAGTACATTTTCCATCAATGAGAAAAACCAAATAAACTTTGACAACCTTTCTCTTGCTATGTCCTTATAACCGAACCCATAGTGACATTAAACACACACACTTGAGCTCTCATTACAAACAAAAGTATTTGGGAAGCAAAGGAGAAACCAGGTTCATATTTTTTTAAGTAATCGGGTTGTATTTTTGGAAAAAGCTAACGGGTTCTAGTTCTTGGTCCTTTGATTCTCGTTCGTTCACTCGTACCACTCTCATTCTAGTAAGCATATCATTTACATTTTACATCTTTCCTTATCACTTCATATGTATTTCATCATTTTTGAGCAAAACATGCAAGCCTTGTGTTTATTTATACCATTTTTACATGATTTTTAGTGTTATATATATATAAAGGTCATCCTATAATTATTCCCTTGTTATATATTGGTCTTGATGATGTTTAGGAACCCATGACACCCTAAGAAGGTGTATGGTAGGATTAGTATAGCTTTGGAGTTGATTTGAAGGGATTGGAATAGGTTTAGTACGAGAAAAACTATTTTCGATAAGTATTAAAAGTGGTCTGTCCTTGTTTTGTTTTTCTGGAAAATCTGACAGTAGGCACAAAATTTTGGCCTTGATATTTAGAAAATATACTTTAAAACGAATCCATGGCCGCTTGAACGGATTAAAACGGAGTTATAACGAAGAAGTTATGAATTTTTCAAGTTTGACGACGAAATATATAATTTCTGAAAATTTCAGCAACATGTTTTTCTTTTGTACGAGTCAAAAACGAGCCTTAAGCTTTACAAATTATTTCGACTTATCAAAAATATATTAGTATACTTTGACACGAAGCTAAGGAGTATTATCGTAGAAAACGGTTGAAACGACAAAGATATACACGTTTTCATAAAATTGCCGTAACTATTATTTTTAGAAAAACTATATTATTTCTACGAGACAAGTGTTACGGTAACTAAAACGACCATGTTGGAGGCTGTTTTTTTTAACTATGATGTAGAACTTTTTGTAACGAGATGTCTTCTAATAAAATCAAGATCACCAAGCATATTTTTCAAAACGACCAACCGTTTGTATAGCGGAGTTGTAATAAATTATTTAAGGTCGCTTAAACTTTGCCGAAACTCATTTTTAAACAACCTTTTGGACAAAATCACCATATGTAACCCCTATTATCTTTATGTTCGAGACCTTTATGTCGAAAACTCCTGAACTAAAACTTCTAGATTTTGATACAAACTTTTCAAAACCGTCGAGTTCGTTTCCTAACGTTCGACATTACACTATTTTGCGACTAGTTTTTAAAGCCATTTTTGTTAATTTCATGAAATTTCCGACAACATTGTTTTACGACGAAAAGTGAAAATTTCACTATAAATCATTCTGAAAACCATTGTAGGATTACATTTTGACGTAAATACTTGTAAAGTGATTTAAGAATGGTCAAGACGTCAAAGAGTATTTTTCGAAGATAAGTATTATTTTCAAAACTCACAAATGGTATAAATAACATACGAAATGCATGCATAACATTATATCATAACTCATTTAGTATCATATCATTCACAATAGGTCATTTTCGAGATTCACGCTATATTTCAGTGTATCCACTTTTGTCATCGTAATCATTGCAACAGGTGAGTTCATAGCCCCACTTTTACTCTTTTAACTATTTTACAAACTCTTGGGGGAGATACATGCTACATTTTTAATCGAACACAAATGCTTTGAACTGCATGCTATATCCGAATGTTTTATTGTCACTAAGTATTTGCCATGTTCGAAGTCCCTACATCATGCACCATTAGTCACTTGCGAGTGGCCGAATATTGTGAATAGGCCTATTGGAATTAACACTCCATTTCTTATTGACCCGGTCAGGGATCGGCGCACTATATTGAATCATTAAGGTATATTGGCAAGTTTACCTATTAGGGCGGCGATGAAACGATGATTACCAATTTTTATTGGTGCGATGTTTACGCTTTGGTGTCATGAACTTAGTGAAATAAATACGATTTTGTTTTCAGCGATGAGTGTGAACCATTTAACTCACACTACGATGATTGTGTTCAAACGAATTACTTAAACCTATGGATTTCACTCAACCTTTGTGTTGACCTTTTTAAGCATGTTTTATCTCAGGTATCTATGGCATTCAATTCATGGCATGCATGTGGACATATCATAGAGTCGCGGTGACGACGCGTCTCACTTGGGTTTTACGTACTTTAAAAACATCGTTTGACTTGTACTAAACTTATTTTCTTTGTATTGTAGCTTTCATGTGGGACCTATCTTTGTAACTCTGAATGTTTTTATTAAATCAAACGATGTTCTTTTCAAACGACACTTTAGGTCATTCAATATAACTGTGATTGTGATGCTATGACAGTCAATCCCCAGGAATTCCATTCATTTGCAAAAAAACGGTAATTTGGGGTGTGTGATTGGCATCGAGCTTGTTATAGAGAACTAGGATGCATCATTGACCCTAGACTATAACTACATCATCATAGCATCTTATCATTTCACCATAAGTGCATATTCACTTTGCATGCGATTGATACGTACATTTTTCGAGTTATTTACTTTCATTTCAAATCGATTGTCACATGGATGCCCTTATATACCCATCCCATTATCCTTTCCTCATACTCTAATGTGGTGAATGCTTTGTCATTCCCTATCATAATTTTTACATCAATTGACTCATCACCGATAACGTCGAATGCCGAGGTAAACCTTTAAGTAGGGCGAAGTCACTCTCATTCCTTTATATCACCACTAACATGTCGAGTTACACGCTATTCACACACTAAGTCACTAAACCATCATACATTTGAAGCACTTACGACATCTCATAACCCATCTTCTTGGAATCCAGCATTCATTTTTTTTAAAGATAACCTCAAATCTATTATCTCATATCACCTCTCTTTAAAGCGCATATTTTAACATGGGATTTTGCTACGTCTCACATTTCCTCTGGTTTTGAAGAAGATATGGCACCGAAGAAAGCCACACCTGAAATGACTCAAGCGGCTATTCGAAAGTTAGTAAGGGATAGCATAGCCGATGCTCTAAGGATTGAAAGGAAGCGGTACGGCTGCTGTGCTGCTGAGGCGCTGACTCTGCCGGCCGCTAGAATTGAGAGGAAAGCTGAAGCCGCTAGGCTTCTTCTTCTGCAGAAATCAGGGGGAGGTCGGAGTCAAAAAGCGTTAGTATAAGAACTTCAAAAGTGGAGATCCCACTAAGTTTAGAGGTACCGAAGGAGCCACTGCCATGGTTAGATGGTTCGAGAAATTGGAGTCCGTGTTTTTTGTAATTGCGGATGATAGTAAGGTCAAGGTTGCTACGAGTACACTACTTGATGGAGCATTGTCGTGGTGGAACTCTTATGCTCAGCCGATAGGAATGGAAAATGCTTTCAAGCTCACGTGGGAGCAATTCAAAGGTTTGGTAACAAAGAAGTTTTGTCCGCCGGGTGAAGAAGTTGGAGACCGAATTCTATGAGTTGGTAACTATTGGGTATGATATTGATACTTACATTCGAAGGTTTCAAGAATTGGCCGTGTTATGCCCATCTATGGTTTCAGATAATGAGAAGCTACTGGAGGCTTTCATTGAAGGACTTCCCGAGATCATCCAAGGTGATGTGACTTCTTTTGACCCACAAACAATTGAGGAATCTATTCGAGTGTCTCAAAAGCTAATGGCACAAGTAGTAAAGAGAGGCAACATCACCAGCACCAACCGTAACAACAATACCAACAACCGCACCAACTACCACAATAACCAAAACAACAACTACAACGACGATAACCAAATCAACAACAACAAAACAAAATGGGAAAACGACCGAGGAGGTTATAACAACAACAACCAAAACCGCAACACTAACCATCATCAACAACAAAATAGAAGGCAAGAAGCGGGAATGGTTTATGTCGCTTCACCAATGAGAGGTAGAGGGTATGCTGGAACACACCCACTATGTAATCGATGTAATTTTCATCACTCGGGTCCTTGCCCTGCCAAGTGCCACAAATGCCAAAAGCCGGGACATCTAGCCAGGGATTGTAAAGGTAAAGCCGTAGTCACATGCTTCGGATGTGGGGAACAAGGACACTATCAGAATCAATGTCCTCAAAACCAAGGTCAACCAGTTGAAGGTGCTCATGGGAATGCATACATGTTACAAGGAGGAGAAGCTCGTCAAGGTATCAACGACGCAGAAGACTGAAGAAGTTCGGAAACTAACAGTCTTATTTTTCTTTATGTACTATGTCGTACTAAGTTTATGTCTTTCATCGTATCCTAATCTTATGACTTAAGATGTACTACTTTTGCGAAACCACCCGTTGTAAAATATTCTCATCTATTGTACTTATTTTCTTTCCGATTTGTTATTACTTACGAGAATTTTACTTCTTTTTACTTTATCGACCATTTTAACGACACGGTTTAAATCCTTGTAAGCATTGAGAGTTATAACAACTAAACCGAACGTCACATCATCGTTCCTTAATTATACATAGCCTAGCTAACTATGTCTAATTCTGGAGGGATCATGTTATGTTGGGAGCAGTTATTTATAAATCTTAGTGCAAGCAAAATATTCACATGTTCCAATTCAAAGTGTTACTTATGAGAGATTCATCCGATATTTTCTTTACTATAATGTTTTATACACTCTCAATCATCGACAACCGTAACGGCACTTCTCCATGTCTTCTCTCCTCGATATTCATCACAAACTCAAAAATTCGATAGACTAACACGAACTGAATTCAGGGACTGAATTCCTTTTTGGATGGGCGAATGTGACAACTCGTAATTTCAGGTCATTTTTCTAAACAATTCACATTTCACAATTTTATTATTTATCGTAAACTAGGTTTACGTATTCCAAATTCGCGTAACCTTTATGGTTTAGCGGCGAATTCATGATCATATCATCACGGACATTTCATATGGACTAAGTTTAGTCTACACTTCATTAGCATCATTTGCATCATGTTAGTTCATTCATGACTTTGCATTTCACATTAAACGCGTAAATTTCATATTAAATAAACGCTATCGCGTAATTAATTATTTTAGACAATTGATCCGATACTTCCAAAAAAAAAAAAAAAAAATTATCCCGATATATTTTCATACTTACATTAAGTTTATAAAAATAATATTATGAGTTTACCCAGTGTTTTAAAATTATTTGGTATATAAATTGTTAAATTTATATTATTACGACGTTTTTCTTAAAAACTACACGATAATTATTATTTCACTCAATTCTTGTAAGAAATGTATTTTTATAAATTTTATGACCTCAATATATTTTACTTTAACTCGTTAAAATTTATTTTTAGCTAACGCTACCCTAAACACTCAAATGTGTATACAAGTTACTACTATCCTCAAATAACTTTACATCTAATTACACTTATACATTTACATACATAATAATAATAATAATATATATATATAGTAAAACATATATCACTTGTGTAGATATTTGACTTACACTTCATTCTCCTTTTCTCACACTCAACAGATTTCAATCTTTCCAAAACCACATGGTACTCATTGCTTTCTTGGAGACAAAAAGGACGCAAGGCCATACTCCCCATATTTTTCTTCCTTGTTTTTTTTTTGTCATTCGAAGTAACCCAAAACCACACTTCTAGTTTTGAAGTACATTTTCCATCAATGAGAAAAACCAAATAAACTTTGACAACCTTTCTCTTGCTATGTCCTTATAACCGAACCCATAGTGACATTAAACACACACACTTGAGCTCTCATTACAAACAAAAGTATTTGGGAAGCAAAGGAGAAACCAGGTTCATATTTTTTAAGTAATGGGTTGTATTTTGGAAAAAGCTAACGGGTTCTAGTTCTTGGTCCTTTGATTCTCGTTCGTTCACTCGTACCACTCTCATTCTAGTAAGCATATCATTTACATTTTACATCTTTCCTTATCACTTCATATGTATTTCATCATTTTTGAGCAAAACATGCAAGCCTTGTGTTTATTTATACCATTTTTACATGATTTTTAGTGTTATATATATATAAAGGTCATCCTATAATTATTCCCTTGTTATATATTGGTCTTGATGATGTTTAGGAACCCATGACACCCTAAGAAGGTGTATGGTAGGATTAGTATAGCTTTGGAGTTGATTTGAAGGGATTGGAATAGGTTTAGTACGAAAAACTATTTTGATAAGTATTAAAAGTGGTCTGTCCTTGTTTTGTTTTTCTGGAAAATCCGACAGTAGGCACAAAATTTTGGCCTTGATATTTAGAAAATATACTTTAAAACGAATCCGTGGCCGCTTGAACGGATTAAAACGGAGTTATAACGAAGAAGTTATGAATTTTTCAAGTTTGACGACGAAATATATAATTTCTGAAAATTTCAGCAACATGTTTTTCTTTTGTACGAGTCAAAAACGAGCCTTAAGCTTTACAAATTATTTCGACTTATCAAAAATATATTAGTATACTTTGACACGAAGCTAAGGACGTATTATACGTAGAAAACGGATTTGAAACGACAAAGATATGCACGTTTTCATAAAATTGCCGTAACTATTATTTTTAGAAAAACTATATTATTTCTACGAGACAAGTGTTACGGTAACTAAAACGACCATGTTGAAGGCTGTTTTTAACTATGATGTAGAACTTTTTGTAACGAGATGTCTTCTAATAAAATCAAGATCACCAAGCATATTTTTCAAAACGACCAACCGTTTGTATAGCGGAGTTGTAATAAATTATTTAAGGTCGCTTAAACTTTGCCGAAACTCATTTTTAAACAACCTTTTGGACAAAATCACCATATGTAACCCCTATTATCTTTATGTTCGAGACCTTTATGTCGAAAACTCCTGAACTAAAACTTCTAGATTTTGATACAAACTTTCCAAAACCGTCGAGTTCGTTTCCTAACGTTCGACGTACACTATTTTGCGACTAGTTTTTCGAAGCCATTTTTGTTAATTTCATGAAATTTCCGACGACATTGTTTTACGACGAAAAGTGAAAATTTCACTATAAATCATTACGAAACCATTGTAGGATGACATTTTGACGTAAATACTTGTAAAGTGATTTAAGAATGGTCAAGACGTCAAAAGAGTATTTTTCGACGATAAGTATTATTTTCAAAACTCACAAATGGTATAAATATCATACGAAATGCATGCATAACATTATATCATAACTCATTTAGTATCATATCATTCACAATAGGTCATTTTCGAGATTCACGCTATATTTCAGTGTATCCACTTTTGTCATCGTAATCATTGCAACAGGTGAGTTCATAGCCCCACTTTTACTCTTTTAACTATTTTACAAACTCTTGGGGGAGATACATGCTACATTTTTAATCGAACACAAATGCTTTGAACTGCATGCTATATCCGAATGTTTTATTGTCACTAAGTATTTGCCATGTTCGAAGTCCCTACATCATGCACCATTAGTCACTTGCGAGTGAGCGCGAATATTGTGAATAGGCCTATTGGAATTAACACTCCCGCTCTTATTGACCCAGTCAGTGTCGAGCGCACTATATTCGAATCATTAAGGTAAATTGGCAAGTTTACCTATTAGGGCGGCGATGAAACGATGATTACCAATTTTTATTGGTGCGATGTTTACGCTTTGGTGTCATGAACTTAGTGAAATAAATACGATTTTGTTTTCAACGATGAGTGTGAAACCATTTAACTCACACTACGATGATTGTGTTCAAACGAATTACTTAAACCTATGGATTTCACTCAACCTTTGTGTTGACCTTTTTAAGCATGTTTTATCTCAGGTATCTATGGCATTCAATTCATGGCATGCATGTGGACATATCATAGAGTCGCGGTGACGACGCGTCTCACTTGGGTTTTACGTACTTTAAAAACATCGTTTGACTTGTACTAAACTTATTTTCTTTGTATTGTAACTTTCATGTGGGACCTATCTTTGTAACTCTGAATGTTTTTATTAAAACAAACGATGTTCTTTTCAAACGACACTTTAGGTCGTTCAATATAACTGTGATTGTGATGCTATATGGCAATCCCCAGGAATTCCATTCCGCTGCAAAACAGGTAATTTGGGGGTGTGACACTGTATGCCTGATCCACAGCCCGTTGTGTGACGCTTTTTTGTAAGACTATAAATACTCTCTACCTTCCAAGGTAGAGAGTTGGAGCTCATAATAAGATTTTTCTTTCTCTCACTAAAGTTCCCAAACCTCTAACTTTCTCTCTCTAAAAAACATCTTGTACGCCTACTTTGTGTTATGGTTTGAGGTGTATGTGAAATCCAATATGTTACAATTGGTATCAAGAGCCATGGTTTGATCATCTCTTACATATCTTTGGATTTCTAGTGACTTTTAGGTGGTTTTAGAGTTTGAAAAAGTTTAGTGGTTTTTGCATCATTTGGATCATTTCTAGTGTTAAAGTTTGAAACTTGGGTGTTGTTTTGTGTTTAGAATCATTGTATGTGCTTGGGTTTTAATTTGGTAAGCTTGAATCATCGTGGTTGGGTTGTTTTTGGATTGAAAAGTGTGTTTTTAAAGTTTTTCTAGCTAGCGACTTCAGCCACGGATAAGTTGTCTTGTTAGCGACTTACTTTGTAATTTGGTAGCGAGTTGCAGTTGAAGTTCTTAGCGAGTTGAGCTAGCGACTTGTCTATTGAGACAAGACGACAAACAGTACACTTAGTGGAGTCTCCACTACGGGTAGCAACTTGGTGAAAGTTAGCGACTTGTACTTAAGTTTGTTAGCGACTTGGTGTTAGCGATTTGGTGCTTAGCGAGTTGCTCTTTAGCGACTTGACAATTTAGCGACTTGGTGCTTAGCGACTTGCTATCAAAATTTTGCTAGCGACTTGGTGCTTAGCGAGTTGTTATTTACCGACTTGACTGTGGCTTAGCGACTTGGTGTTTAGCGACTTGGTTCAGTTTTCTTTGCGACTTGGTTGACTCTGCATGTAATAGTTTTCTCTTGATTTAGTAAAATCCGTGAAAGAATTTATTTCCCGGTTTAATCATAGAGTTATAAAATCCCGTTTAATCTATTAACATGTCTACCAACATTCCTACAATCATCTCCACTGTTGCCGAGGATGTTCAAGCAGCTAGTTCAGATACTCGTCCACCCATGCTTGACAGAACTGACTACGACTCTTGGGCTCAACGAATGTATTGTGTCTTGGAAAGGAAAATGGGGTCAACATTCTCAAATCGGTTGATGAAGGACCGTATCGAGTTGAGACTACTAGAGACATAATTGATGCAGCTGAAGATGGAATAATGATCTATGGAATAGATAGAACAAAGACATATGATGAGCTCAATGATAAGGAGAAGAAGAGATTCGATGCGGATATCAGGGCTTCTAACATGATATTGCAAGGTCTACCAAAAGACATCTACAAGCTTATCAATCACAACACTGAAGCAAAGGTTGTATGGGATAATGTCAAGATGCTTCTCTCAGGTTCTGAATTAACTATTGAAGACAGAGAATCTCAATTATATGATGAATTTGAACATTTTAAGATGAAACCTGATGAGAGTGTCTATGAGTACTATGTGAGATTCCATAAGCTTGTGAATGACATGAGGAACATCAGAATGACCATGCCTAACATTCAGCTGAACTCAAAGTTTGTAAACAACATGAATCCCGAATGGCACAAGTTTGTCACTTCTGTGAAGCTCACTAAAGGATTGAAGAATACGAATTATGAGCAACTGTATGCCTTCCTTCTACAGAATGAGAGACATGCTATGTTTGAGAAAAGGATTCTGGAACAATTCAAAACCAATCAGGGAGAATCAAGTTCATCTAATGACTCAACTGCTTTCTACACCAACGTTGGAATTACCACCAAAGCTTCTCAAGTTATACCCATGGGTAATGGTAATCACAAACTCATTCCCAATCCAATGTTCAAACAAGCTGATGCTGATGCATCCGTTGGAAACTTCATTAGTCAACTAGCTCTCATGATCAGTCAAAACGTGAACACTCTCCCACACACCAACAACAATCTCAGAACAGCATCCAATCCACATAATCAAGCCACTGTTAGAGATGGGAAGGTTATGGTGCAGCCAGTTCAAGAAAGGATCACGATCAGAGAAGGGGTAGAGCGGTGGAGGCTATGGAGAAATCAAAACCGAGGAAGGATGGAAATCAAGGACAAGCAAAGTCAAATGCTATGGTGGTGGGAGGGACACATTGCTGAGGACCTGTACATCAAAAGCGTCCACAGTCAGAAGTACTGAGGATAAGATCTTTGCTAGTGCAAGCTCAGGACAATGGTGTTGCGTTAGACGAAGAGGAGTTGTTGTTTCGGCTGAGGGCAATGCCAAGACCTATGATCAGAGATGTGGATGAGGCGACCAATTGGAGATAGGTCAAATCATAGAATGCCTTTCAAGTAGTGAGCGTGATGCATACGACTTTGATGTTGATGATGGACCTACTGCACAAACAATTTTCATGGCTAGCATTTCTCCAATGGTCTCTCCAAAGGTCTCATCTTCACCACAATCTGGACCATCCAAAGACAAAATCATCTCAGAGGTATTAAAACTATATGATGAAGTTGAGGTGCAAAAGATACATAATGAAATACAATCAACTGAAATCATTGAGTCGGATATTGAAAATATGGGTAATATCAATGTTGTCCCATATGATCAATATGTGAAACAAAGTGAAAGTGAGATTGTATCAAGTGATGTATCTTCTGCATCAATGATGATTATGTTTGTGATGAATACCTTGCATGTGCCTGATGATTCTGTTATTTCTGAACTTAATGCCTATAAAGAAAGAGTTGCTATTTATGAACAACGTGCCAAGTTTGAGTTAACCACTCGTAAGCAGGAAATGGATGACCAAATGCATACAATCATTAGAAAAAGTAATTTTAGAGAAGAAGTATTAAAACAAGAGTTAAACTCCTTAGAACAAAAGCTTTCTAAAACGGCTAAGCAAAAGCAAGAACTTCAAGAAAATGTCAAAAAGCTTAAGCAGGAATTTAGTGCTAAGGAATCAAAACTTTTGAATGATTTTTCCAATCTAAAAACTTTGAAAAACAAACTAGAAAAACAAGTTTATGCGTACAAGGTAACACCATTCAGATTGCTCACTTGATCACTAAGCATAGAGTCTTAAGTGACAAGCATAGTATCCCCATTATTAAGGAATCCAATCCGGAGTATGTTAAGAAAGCTAAAGAAGCCCAAAAGGTAATCTATGATGGCAATGAAATCCTTAAGCCTAGACAAAAACCAGTTCTGTGATACTTGAAGAAGATAAGCAATTATAAGATGTCACTAAAAGGAAATTGGATGAAAAACTTAAGAGCCCTTCTTGCATAGAGAAAAGAATCAGTTTTAAAGCACCAAACTACTCTAAGGAAAATTGGATTGCTTTTAACAAGTTTAAGCCTCAAACGTTGTTAACACCTGAACAAGTGTACTGGAAAATGGACTTAGATAAGCGACGGAAAATATTGTTGAAACAAACCCTCCCCTTAGGAAAATGCCTAAAGCGATTGTGTATCCTCCAAATACACCAATGCATCTAGTTCAGGAACTATTGCCACTAAAAGCAAGACCTTAATCAGTCAATATGTTATCTTTCAATTTTTTGTTGATTTTGAGAAAACTTGTAAGAAAAGGATCACACCAAGCGGGTATAAGCTGAGGGGAAGGGGTTTTGAGCAAACTAAAGAATGTTATCTAGCGAAGTCGTGCCTTTCTTTAATCAACTAAAAGATCAATTTGAGAGTCTTAAAAAGGGAATGAATTATGACATTAAAGAAATGGAAAAGGAATTTGATGCAATGATAGTTGAGGTTAGTGATTATGAGCGAGCATTAAAATATAATGAGATTGAGAGGAAGAACTTGCATACCTTAAATGAGAATCGATTTGAATGTATTGCTCAAGATGTGTTCTTCTTGCTACAAGTTGTTCCATTAATGCTTCTCAATTTCATGAATTATCTATTGCTCTGAAAGTCTCACATGATCGTGTCATTGAGCTTGAAAAGATTAATTCGAAACTTAATGAGAAAATTGATCAGGATGATCACGATAATTTGGTAAAGCATCTTTCTAAACTAGAAGTTGAACATTTTGATTTACAATTAAAATATCAACATCTAAAAGAAAATGTTAAAACCTCAAATATCAAGACATCCTTAGATGCTCCTGAATTTGATCACGAGTTTTGAAATCAGCAAAGCGTGATGAACATATTCGAGCTCATTGTAACACGATCAAAAGGTTGAAAGCCCAAATCTCTCAATTGAAGGGTGAAAAGAACAATGTGACTGGATCCCAAATGCCTCCTCCTTTAGATTCTCGGTACTCTCAAACTTTTCATCTTCAAAACTTAGTTAATGCCTTACAAAAGGAAAACGAGAGTTTTCTATAAGAAAATGAAAAAGTTAAACGACACTTTAAAGAGTTATATGATTCAATGAAAGTCACCCGTGACCAAAACAACGAAAAAATAACGTCTTTACAAAGGGAAATTGAGAATCTGAGAAGTCGGAAAATGGGGAAACTACACTTGTTTTCAATAAGAATGTTGTCTCAAAGTCACCTTAGGCCAAATAATTGTGACAGTTAAATATATATTCCTCCTCATCTTAGGAATAATGAACATGCTTTTCATGACTCCTGTGCTTACCTTAAGGATAGTCTAGAATGTCTCCGTGAGATTGTCGACGAGGATTTCATTAACAAACCTCTTGATAGAGAAATTAGGTCCTTGCCTCGGGCCAAATGATCTCAAGAGTTGTTAGAATGTTTAATAGCAACATGTCCTAAATCCTTAGGTGCAAAGGCAGCGGTGATGTCTTGTTCTATGCCTAGTGCCAAGCATGAAATCCGTTCTATGCCCAGCGTCATGAATGTGAACTTGTGTGCCTTCAAGTAGTCGATTCGGATATGTTAG
>OU343216.1:183583643-183656553 GCA_910596185.1 Chrysanthemum makinoi
AGATGTAATATAAACGTTAGAGAGTTAAATTATCAGTGTAAAGGTTATTTATATGATACAAATCTTTGGATGATGTTCAATCTTGTGCACCATTAGAAAACTCAGTAGTTCTCAAAATTGGATAAAACGATGATGATGATGACGATGATAAGAGGTGATTAACAGTAAACTATATACCAGAATGATCAATATCTGGAATGTTGATATCTGATAACATCAAATGTGTACTATATTTATTTATCATTTATCCCATATATATTGCTAATTTATTATATGTTTATAACTGTATTGATACTTGATATCTTACTTTGGTGATTTTCAGTATTTATGGAGCAATAATAGAAAAGACACAAAAAAGCACATGATTTGGAGCTTATTTGATAATTTTGTATTCAAACTCTAAGAGCATACGGAATATGTAACTCGGGTCATACGTATTGAAGATATGAAGAATTCACTTAGTATTTGGTGAATATTGAAGGCATAACGACGATTTAACTCGTACCGCCATATCTGAAAGCTCCCAGTTAAAGCCCTAGTCAACATATGAAGACATACGGCAGGAAACTCGCCATAATGAGAAGATCTTATCCCAAGTCAAAATATATTGAAGATTTAAAGGTATACATACAAGAAACGGAATACACCAGATAAGTAATTCAATACTGTGATCGTGCCCTAATATGCACTTATAAATACAAGCCCTAAACGAGCTTGCTCGATGTCATTCACTCACCACTCATCACCACAGCTGAGTTCCACCATTCCAAGGCCCCAAGATCAGCCCCCAAAGCTATGAAACCAAGAAGAGAATGTCCTGTATCATCACATTAGGTTTAATCATTTGATTTACTTATCAATAACACCATGATTTGTATTTCATTTGATTTATCTTCTTGTGCTTTTACATACATTATAGGCTAACATCCTTGGGTGTTAGGCATGTTATGAATACTATGTTGATGTTATCCGTTTATTTAAGATTCTATGTCTGTATTGCTTAATTTATGTGTTTGTCTATTGTATACGCTTGTTTATATGATTATGTAGTTTAAGTATGATATTGCATGGACCAAGTGGGTATTAGATGTATATTGCATGAACACTTAAGTTAGCATCACTCTTCTCGCATGGACCAAGTGGGGAGGTGTAGGTATCACATGGACCAAGTGGGTACCTTGATAAATCACATAGATTAGTTGACACCGCTTAACACATACTTGTAGTTGAATAGGTGCATGGACCAAATGGCCTAGAAGATTACTTGTGTAGTGGCTAGATGCATGGACCAAGTGGTCTAGTCTAGGTTAGATAGGAGTATGGAGGGTATTGTCTTGACTAAGAAGATATTCACTATACATCTAAATGTCACCGGTACGTTACATATAAATCATTGCACTAATAAAACTTAGTAGGATTAATAAATCATTCCACCGTAGTAGTAATTAGTTTATTTACTTTAATAATTAAATGTATCAAAACCCCCTTTAAATTTGTACAACTCATTAGATTATTACCTAGGCATACTATTCTCGAGATCGAACTCGTACTTACCCAACTAGCTACAACCGACCGGGTACACTGCCCGTGTCAGGTCACAAGGTTTACCACACAAGCTTATATGAGAGATAGAGAGGCGATTGAACAAGTTATACACACACACACACACGTATGAGTAAAGACGGTTTAGGCGTAGAGTGTAGTGAAAAGAAAACTTGAACAACCAACCTTCAAATGAAGGTTTACATAAGGTATTTATAGGAGGGAAGCTAGGGCAATGTCCTAGTTCCCTTCCTTTTTCCTATGGGCTTGGGCCTAAGCTCATGGGCCTTCTACATAAGCTTAAGGCTAATAACAAACATAAAGGCCATAATAAGCTAACTATTACATATGAGTAACTAACACTTGAATAAGGTTTAGAGTGATTCCAACAATCTATCCCTCAAGTGTTATTACATATGAGTAACAAACACTCAAGTGTTGGTGATGAAAACGGTGAAGGCGTTGATGTAATAGTGCTTTGACGTCTTCTGACATTCTTCTTTCTTGTGAGAAGAATTGCCTTGATTTGAACAATCTCCCTAGTGTAGAGAGATAGTTTACTTTGAACAGTTATGCTTTGACGTCATCATTAACTTTGTTCTTTGATCATTGTTCTTTGTGATGAAAGTGATAGTATGTTGTTGTCCTGATCATGTCCGCCTCAGTTCCGCTTCGCTGCCCGTGTCTCCACGTCATTCTTCAACATGCTCACACGCTTTTTGATGTTGGAATTCAGATCGATGGAGTTCTTTAAGTCATTAACTTTGTAGATTCTCTGTATTGACGAAGAATCATTCTAACTGTTGTGTTGCTTTTGGATAGAACTTCCATTAGTGATGATGTTGGCGTGAGCATGAGAAGAATCTGACGATCATTCCGCCCCAGAGCTTCCATAAGAAGAAAACATTTAAACGGTTAGTAATAAGCGGATTCGGGCACTTACAAGTTTGAACTCGAGAGTGTTAACAAAGATGTGTGAAAACACAACTCTAATCTTACAAAGGCCGCTCTGAATCGGAGTCCCAAGTGAGATAACACGATGTAATCAAGTACACCCACGATTCAGATGAGTCGCTGAGGTACAATCGGCATCACCTCACACGATAGAGACCGTTTGAGACCACTAAGCGCAATCCACGGGAGTTCGAAGCGACCGGCCGCCGTGGTCGTTTGATGTTGACCCTGGCAGGAGTTTCCATTCAATCACTGAGGATCACAAATGTGAACCTCATAAATGTTCTCGATAGATTGCTAAGATCTGTGAAGGACTCGATAATGTACCACTGAAATTTTTATTGTTGAATATCAAGTGATGAAATGTCAAGTGTACCTAAGAGATCTTTTGATGAATCTCGTGGCTCTAGACTCAATAATGCGTTTTGGTTTTCCCCTGAGTGAGATAGGAGAGGGTCTCCTTCTTCAATACCTGCGATCTCTAAGAGAAAGCCGATAGTTTACGTAGGGTTCCCGTGAGAATGAAAAGCTTCAAGTAAGAGAAACTTGAGTGGTAAAGAAGGTTTAGTGCATGCGTCACTGGGTCCATGACGACTTTTAATCTTCAATAACGGCTACTACTAAGTGACAACCAAAGAGCATATGAATTGAACCCGGTGTCTACCCTAAGTTGAATAATTTGAAGGGCTATTTCTTTTCACCCTTTTCTTTGCATTTCTTTTTAATTCTTCAACTCCTTCTTTCTCCGATTCTCATTTTTCCTTTTTATAATCATACCTAAGGACTTCTAAATACCAACTATTTGTGGTGTCCTGGGGTAGATCCATCCGTCATGGATGGCATGATTCGTTATTCCTAACCTTAGTCACCTTATAACTCCATGACTAACCTATGTTGCCATAAAACCATCGATGTGAAAAATCTCTCACAGTGTTTATGAATGAAAACATTTTAGTACCAATTGTTGAGATAAGATTTTGCATAAATACTCCCTCCACATGTGCTTAAGAGTTAACGGTTAAAATGCAAAGGAGGAAAGAGCTGCACATTTTGAATTGATTCACTCAAGATAGACATTCCCCATGAGACACTAAGATGCGGGCATAGTTAAAGAGTTGCATTGTCGGCTTTTGGTGACAATGGCTCTAATAACTACCTTGAAGGTGTAGACAACTTAAAGGTTGTCAAACCCGTCGAAAGTTCATGTCTACAAGAGTTTCTCAATGGCATTCTACTCGCATAAGTCCTTTATGAGACACGCTACATCACTAGCGAATTAGTTTGAAATTATTACCCGTCCCGGACAAGTCTTTTCGAGTTACTAACAGTTAAGATCTCGTCAATTCATGGGTTAAGTCTTATAGCACAAAGATTCATTTGCATTGACATAACATATTTCTTATCACGTATTGTAAAACCTGAAAATCTAAAACATGAATAATGACTAAAATACCCTTGAAATCGAAATTTGTAAGATACGTTTATAATCATTTAACGAAATTAAAACTTAACTAATGAATAATTAAAACTTAACTAATACGTGTACGTGATCGATTTTGTACGCACTAAAGATTTAAACGCCTCGCGTAAGAGTTTGGGCCTCGCCAATTGTTTGACTTTGATCCGATGGGCCTTCTTTTGCTAAGCCGAGAGTCCAAGAGAGCCATATAGGCGCTTGTTTTGTTTCGTGTGGATCAAGAGCCGAAGCCCATATGGGTGTGGGTTTTGTTGTGTTCGGTTAGACCAAGCCGAAACCCAACCCACTCAAAGCCCTAACTAAAAAAATGATACCACCTATAAATATAACTCATTAACTCTAATTTGGAACCCTAGTTTTGTTTGCCTCTTTCTTTCTTTTTACTCCATTCGCCGAACCTAAGCCTTTGTGTCGAGACTTGTGTTCAAGCAAGCTAAGGTATAACAATGTTTTTCTCGTCTTCTTTCATTACACCTTATGTTAATATGTTGTGATTTGTTTTGTTCTAGTCGAGATGTGTTTTTCGTGTCGAACCATATGAAACCAAACAAGGCAAACCGTGATGACTTGAACCTTAAATTATTAAAGAGTTTGTTATGTAATACGTAATATTTGAATCGGATCATAGATATATGTTGAACATGTGAACCGAACCACATAAACATGTGAACCGAACCATGTAAATAATTCGGCTAAGGTATAAACATGAGAACTTGAATATGTAAAGTACGTAGATGAGCTAGGGTTGTGTAAAGTGTTGTAGCCGAAACCCTAGGTTTGAACCGAACCATATAAAAGTTTTGAACAAGTATTAAATGAGTAAGGGATCATGTAAACCTAAACCCTAGTTTGATGTGTGAACCGAATAATGTATGCCGAACCCTAAATGGTTGGTGAACCATGTACCATGCGCGTATTATAAGTCAAGTGAGTTTGTGGATATGTAAACGTAGTAATGTGGTCATATCTAGTCTAAACTATTGTGCATATGTGTGTCGATGTGTCTAATCCGAGTAATAAGTAACTTTGGGGTCACATGAAATCATAAACGTGCATGGGAATAAAAGTTGACGTATAATATGTGTATAAGTAAACTATGGTTAAGCCATGAATGTGTTGCGTAAATAAACAAGAGTAATGAGTCATTAAATGACGTAACATATAAAGTAAATTGCGCATTAATATGATATTAAAAGAATGAGAAAACCCTAGAACATAAATGAGAGTCGATTAGGGTTTGAAGCTAATTATATTAATTGCTATTTCGTGTGAGTTATGACTTATACACTATTTTCACATTTAACCCTAAACTTTAATAAATGACATAATGAACCCTAATCTACAATATTGGTTATAAAACACTTAAGTCTCATTTAATCATAAATCTCTAAAATATTAAGATCACTGAATACACTAAGTATAAACACCAAATGTTAAAAGATCATTTCGACGATTATGGAATCATAAATAACATGGACGACCGTTAATGTGTATAGGTTCTGAGAAGAAGGAGTAATCCTTTGCTTTCGTGATTGCCATCATTTGCTTTGGAATAAGGTGATATTCCGACCTTTTCAAGAAGGTTCCTTATAACGCTTTCATATTTTATATTAAGGTTTCCTAAGCCTTTGCTATGAACCCCATTCCGCTTTTGTTTGAGCTGCTGCTTATCCAACTCGATTTCTCAATTATGAAACATCCGATTTTGAACTATATGATATGAAAACTCTGATTTTGAAAATATGAATAACCTTATGATAAAATATGATCCAGTGGTCGCTTATGACATTCCGATTTGACCTAAGATAGTTTGACACACGGAGCCAAGTATTTCACTAGTCATGGGGTTCCATGTCCGATCATTGATGCACCTCTCGATATGACTCTAGGCGTAGAGTGATGTTCGCCACGCTCCCCGATGGTGGAGCATATTTTGTATATGTAGGAAGGGGCTATGGATGCATCCTAGATCGTTATCCTGTTATCCGTTATCCGATGATTGATGCCGCGCTAGATGCATGTCCTTCATAACTCTCGTAGGTCTCCCTACAAATGTTGCCTTACGAGAAATGTTGCCTTACTACAAATGTTGCCTACGAAATTTTGCTCTTTAGAAATGTTGCCTTATGTGAATATGATTATGATCTGATATTTGTTTATGGGCTCGTGGTAGTTAACTATAAGACTTATTTGAAAATTCTGATTTATACTTTGAAAATGATTATGATTTTTCTATCTTTCGCTATTATATTCATATTCGATATCTTAGTATTCGCTTTGCTTTCATATCTCTTCATCGGGCTTTTGAAGCTCACCGCATTTCTTTTCTCCGCTGCGTATCTAAGCATTGAGCTGGTTTTTTTGGGATGAGTGCATTAGTGGACTTACCTTAGAGATATTTAGCTTTGATCTTATGATGCCATTTAAGACTTATTATTTTAGATTTTTGTTGGAGTTATTTTCCGCTAGGACCTATGTATTGAAGTCGTTTTGACTGGAATTATTTCCGCATTTATGTTAAGACTTCTTTTGGATATTTATGTTTGCTTTGATATGACACCATTATTTGTGATTCCTTTACCCTTGTCGGGTTGGGGCGCATATGCTTATGCATCATTGAGCCCGTGTTTACGACTTGTAGTCGGACTCGTGACATAAGAACCCTAGGTTTTGAGACCCTTAGAGCTTAGGCCTTGACCTGTGAGGATTGGGTAGACTTTAGGATTCCTTCGCTGTACTTCCATTTCAGATCTCACCTTTGTTCATTTTGCTAATCGTTTGAATATCGCTACATGGTTCGAACTCGACTAACCAGAATACCGATGGAGACGATGATGCTCCTAACTTGGATGCTGCGATTGCTAATCCTCTCAACACTCTTTTCCCTGGTCTTACTACACCCGAGGTGATGACACAGTGATCAACAACATTCGTAATCTAATGGTGCTTCGTAGTGGTGGAGGAAATCAACCCGCTTCGGATTCATACTTGGCTCGAGCGCCGCTTTAAGCTCAAGCCTCTTTCTTTAGCACCGCCGCTCCCACCGAGGCCGAGGACCGATCACCTATATTGAGAAGCCGCTTAGCAATCGGGTTGTGGAGATGAATTTAAGACCCGCTTGGCTGCATTTAATTGAGGGTGATGCTTTGAACTAGTGGAAGGCACTCAAAAGAACGGGAGGAGATGCCTATTACTTGTACTTGGGCCGAGTTTCGACTATCTTCTATAACCGTATTTCCCTCGATGCCGTAAAGAAAAGGTATGAGAGGGATTATCAGGCAATCTACCAGTTTGATCATGAGAACTCCAATGAGTACATGGGTAGATTTATGAGGCCGTAAGTTTTGTGGAACGAATGCCGGAGATGGTAGGCGCCGTGCTAAGCACTTCTGGGGATGAAGAAGTGGGTGTTGGATCGACCGCTAACATCGAAGTATGAGGATGTGTCGGCCTCGCAATGACGCACCAACATTGAGATCTTTCATGAAGGTTCGGGTTCCAACAAGCGTAATCGCGATGGTGATCGGATTCAAGGTAGGACTCAAAGTAATGATTATAAGGGAAATTCGCAGAGTTATGATTCGAGGGTCAAGTGGATAGGAATTATGATCACGGGTCAACAAGAAGGAATGTGGACTCTAGGCTCGAGGCAGGAGTCGGATAGCGAGGCCGGTAAGAATGGAAATGATCGCCGTAATCAAGGTAACAATAACCAGCACAACAAGGATCACCGGCTCGAGGAGCATATCGCAGTCGGTTTCAGATCTTCGTCAAAGAAAGGACAGCTGAAGTTTTGCCTCCCCACCTATTTGTACTACTTGTGGAAAGGCTCATCCGGACCGTGTTTCAAGGCCACTGTGGATGTTTCTCTCTGGTTCCACTACTCACAAGATCAAGGATTGCCCTAAGAGGAACCCGTGATTCTCGAAACTACATCAAGCCTCCACCTACTAATGGACGGTTTATGCTACTACTGAATCAAGCTGAGCGCACTTCGTACCATTACGGGCACTCTTTACATTGATGATTATTTCTGTCTTTGCTTTATTTGATAACGTGCCACACACTCCATTATATCTGGCTACATTTGCTAAGAAACTTAATATGAAGCCCAAACCACTAACAAATCACTTATCGATTTCTACTTATGAAAACCACATGATCATTGATCGTAAATACGTTATGCCCTCTTCATTTTGATGATCGTGATTCTACCGCAAATCTCAGATCCTCTCGATATGGTTGACTTTGATATCATTCTAGGCATGGATTGGTTGGCTTACCATAGAGCTTCCATTGACTGCTATGCTAGAACTGTGATCTTTGGAGACAAAACATCCTCAATTTGTTTATTATGGTTCTCAACCTCAAATCATAAGTTCATTTCGCGCATGAAGGCACGGACCATGCTTGCTCATGGGTGCCAAGGTTTTTCGCATCTGCTAAGGACACGATTTGAGAGTCCTAACATTGAAAACCTTTTGTTTTGAATTCATCGACGCTTTCCCGATGAACTTCCCGGTATTCCCCAACTAGAGAAGTTGAGTTTAGCGTTGAGTTAATTCCCGTGCCGAACCAATTTCGAAAGCTCCATATCGATGGCACCTGAGAACTGAAGGAGTTGAAGGAACAACTGCAAGAGATGATAGAAAATGGATTTATTCGACCCAGTGTTTCTCCATGGGGTGCACCGCTTTGTTTGTGAAGAAGAAGGATGGAAGCACGCTTATGTATCGACTACCGCGGAACTCAATCGTGATACCATTTCAAATCCGTATCCTCTCGCCGCGTATTGATGATTTGTTTGATCAACCGCAAGGAGCGAAGTTCTCGAAGATTGATCCGAGATCCGGTTATCACCAGCTACGTGTGAGGGAGCAAGATGTTCCTAAGACCGCTTCGCACTGATATGGTCATTATGAATTCCTCGTTATGCCTTTTGGTTTGACAAATGCTCTTGCTGTGTTTATGGACCTAATGAATCGTGTTTTCCATGAGTTTCTCGACAAGTTTGTTATTGTTTTCATCGACGACATTTTAGTTTACTCCAAGTCTGAAGAAGAGCATGAACAACATCTCCTGATAGTTTTGGAGATTCCGGGAAGAAGAAGTTGTACGCCAATTTTCGGCGCGAAGTTTTGGTTAAAACAGGTCGCTTTCCTTGGTCATATTGTATCTGCTGATGGTATCACCATGGATCCGCCTAAGGTTGAGGCTATCACTAAGTGGCCAAGACCTACCATGCAAGGACGAGGTTAGGAGTTTTCTAGGACTCACTGGTTACTACCGACGTTTTGTTGAAGGTTTCTCTCGCTAGCTTTGCCCTAACCCAATTGATGAAGAAAGGTGAAAAGTTCGTATGGACGGATGAACGAGAAGAGAGTTTTGAAGAGTTGAAACGGAGATTGGTGTCCGCTCCTATTTTGACTCTTCCATCCGTTCTCGAGGATTCAGATTTAGTGATGCATCTAAGAAAGGATTAGGCTGTGGTTTGATGCAACATGGAAAGGTAATAGCTTATGCTTCAAGGCAGATGAAACCTTATGAGGAGAATTACCCAACTCATGACCTTGAGTTAGTCACTGCGGGTGTTCGCATTGAAGATCTAGAGACATTACTTGTATGGAGAGACGTGTGATATTTTCACCGACCATAAGAGTCTCAAGTATATTTTCACCTGAAAAGAACTTAACATGAGACAAAGAAGATGGTTAGAACTTCTTAAGGATTATGACACCAACATTCAGCACCATCCGTAAGGCTAATGTAGTTGTTTGACGACTTAGTCGGAAATCGTGCATTCTTGCAAGTATTGAGATTGAACCTAGGATTATTCGCGGACTTAGAGCTTTGGATGTTGAGTTGTGCGACAGGTTTTGATGGATATTGGGCTAGTATGAAGGTGGAGTCAAACCTTATACGCATTAAAGAAGCTCTCGAAAGATGATGGTGAGTTGTGGCCGTGGCGCAAAATGTTGAAGAAGGTAAGGCACGGAGTTTAAGGTTGATAATGACGGAATTGTATGGTATGAAGATAGGCTCTGTTCCCAATGATTCGCTTCATGAAAGTTATGACAAGCTCATAGTTCTCTTTTCACTATCCATCCCGGTTCTACCAAGATGTATATGGATTTGAAACAGATTTCCGTGGAATGGCATAAAGCAAGATGTGGCGACGCTTGTATCAAGTGTATGATTTGTCGCAGGTTAAGATTGAACATCAAAGGGCTAGTGGACTGTTGCACCATTGGATATTCATGGAAGTGGGATAAGATATCTATGGATTTTGTGATCACACCTCTTACTCTGAAGAAGCATGATGCGATTTGGGTAGTTGTTGATCGACTAACCAAATCAGCCATTTCTAACCAATTAGAAAGGATTATGGTATTGGTAGATTGGTAAAATTTTCAACAAGAGATAGTTAGACTTCATGGTACTCCAAGCATCTATTGTGTCCGATGAGATCCGCTTTACTCGCTTTCGAAAGGTTTGCAAAATCTTGGGGTACTGACTTAATTTTAGTACGCATTTCATCCTCAAAAGATGGTCGTCGAGAGGACTATTCAGACCTTAGAGGACATGCTAAGGGCTTGTGCTTTAGAATGGACTGGCAACTGGGATGAATATTTGTGTTTAGTAGAGTTTCATACAACAACAGCTTGGCATGCTAGCATTAAGGCAAAGACCGCTTGAACTTTATGGAAGGAATGTAGATCACCTACTTGTTGGGATGAAGTAGAAGCTTAATTGAAGGTCCGAAATGATTGAGATCACTAATGAGAAAGTAGTCATTTGCTAGAGAAAAGTGAAGGAGGCTAGGTCTCACGAAAAGTTATGCCACAAGCATCGTCCGTGATTTAGAGTTTCGGGTTGGAGATCGTGTATTTTGAAAGTCTCACCGCTTAGAGGTGTGAAACGCTTTGGAATCAAGGGCAAGCTCTCACCTCGATTCATCGGGTCCGCTTGAAATTTTGGAGCGATAGGAGAAGTTTCAGACGATTAGCACTTCCGCCGCTTATCGCACATGTTCATGATGTTTTCCATGTATCTCTTCTAAGGGGATACAACTATCATCCGCTACACGCTGCTTCTTATCCGCTTGATCAAATTCAATCCGATATGTCTTTATCGAAGAACCGAAGCTATTTTAGAAAGGCAAGAAAGAGTCATGAGAAATAAAGTCATTCCGCTCGTTAAGATTCTTTTGAAAAATCACCTGAGCGTGAGGCTACTTAGGAAACCGAAGAGTCGATGCGAGCTAGTTATCCTCATTTCTTTGAATAGTTTGGTATGTTTTCATTGCTGTTGCTTTCATTTCAATTTTCGAGACGAAAATTCTTCTTTTAGAGGAGAAGAGTTGTAAAACCTGAAAATCTAAAACATGAATAAAGACTAAAATACCTTTGAAATCAAATTTGTAAAATACGCTTATAATCATTTAACTAAATTAAAACTTAACTTATGAATAATTAAAACTTAACTAATAATGTACATGATCGATTTTGTACCATCTAAAAGATTAAACGTCTCGCGTAAGAGTTTGGGCCTCGCCAATTGTTTGATTTCGATCCCATGGCCTGCTTTGCAAGCCGAGAGTCCAAGAGAGCCATAGGGCGCTTTGTTTTGTTTCGGGTGGATCAAGAGTCGGGCCCATATGGCCGTGGGTTTTGTGTGTTCGGTTGGACCAAGCCGAAACCCAACCCCTCCTCAAAGCCCTAAAACAAAAATGTTACCACCTATAAATATAACTCATTAACTCTAATTTGGAACCCTAGTTTTTGTTTGCCTCTTTCTTTTACTCCATTCGGGCCAACCTAAGCCTTTGGTGTCGAGACCTTGTGTTCAAGCAAGCTAAAGTATAACAATGTTTTTCTCGTCTTCTTTCATTACACCTTACGTTAATATGTTGCGATTTTTTTTGTTCTAGTCGCATGTGTTTTTCTCTTTTTTGGTCGAACCATATGAAACCAAACAAGGCAAACACCGCATGACTTGAACCTTAAATTATTAAAGAGTTTGTTATGTAATGTATATTTGAATCGATCATAGATATATGTTGAACATGTGAACCGAACCACATAAACATGTCAACCGAACCATGTAAATAATTCGGCTAAGGTATAAACATGAGAACTTGAATATGTAAAGTACGTAGATGAGCTAGGGTTGTGTAAAGTGTTGTAGCCGAAACCCTAGGTTTGAACCGAACCATATAAAAGTTTTGAACAAGTATTAAACGAGTAAGGGATCATGTAAACCTAAACCCTAGTTTGATGTGTGAACCTAATAATGTATGCCAACCCTAAATGGTTGGTGAACCATGTACCATGCGCATGCTATTATAAGTCAAGTGAGTTTGTGGATATGTAAACGTAGTACGTGGTCATATCTAGTCTAAACTATTGTGCATATGTGTGTCGATGTGTCTAATCCGAGTAATAAGTAACTTTGGGGTCACATGAAATCATAAACGTGCATGGGAATAAAAGTTGACGTATAATATGTGTATAAGTAACGTATGGTTAAGTCATAAATGTGTTTGCGAAATAAACAAGAGTAATGAGTCATTAAATGACGTAACATATAAAGTAAATTATGATTAATATGATATTAAAGGAATGAGAAAACCCTAGAACATAAATGAGAGTCGATTAGGGTTTGAAGCTAATTATATTAATTCGTTATTTCATGTGTGAGTTATGACTTTTAAACTATTTTCACATTTAACCCTAAACTTTAATAAATGACATAATGAACCCTAATCTACAATATTGGTTATAAAACACTTAAGTCTCATTTAATCATAAATCTCTAAAATATTAAGATCATCAATACACTAAGTATAAATACAAAATGTTAAAAGATCATTTCGACGATTATGGAATCATAAATAACATGGACGATCGTTAATGTGTATAGGTTCCGAGAAGAAGGAGTAATCCTTTGCTTTCCTCAGATTGCCATCATTTGCTTTGGAATAAGGTACGATATTCTGACCTTTCAGTAAAGGTTCCTTATAACGTTTTATTTCGTTAGTTTTTATATTAAGGTTTCCTAAGCCTTTGCTATGAACCCCATTCCATTTTGTTTGAGCCGTTGCTTATCCAACTCGATTTCAATTATGAAACATCCGATTTTGAACTATATGATATGAAAACTCTGATTTTGAAAATATGAATAACCTTATGATAAAATATGATCTCGTGTCAGCTATGACATTCTCGATTTGACCTAAGATAGTTTGACACACGAGCCAAGTATTTCACTAGTCATGGGGGTTCCATGTCCGTATCATTGATGCACCTCTGATATGACTCTAGGGCAAGAGAGTGATGTTCTCGCCACGCCTCGATGGTGGAGCATATTTTGTATATGTAGGAAGGGGCGATGGATGCATCCTAGATCCGTATCCGCTATCCGTTATCCGGCATTCATATCTTATCTCATCCGCATCTGTTATCTGTTATCTGGTGATTGATGTTGCGTGCATGCACGTCCTTCATAACTCTGGTAGGTCTCCCCTACAAATGTTGCCTTACGAGAAATGTTGCCTTACTACAAATGTTGCCTTACGAGAAATTTTGCCTTACGAGAAATGTTGCCTTATGAGAATATGATTATGATCTGATATTTGTTTATGGGCTCGTGGTAGTTAACTATAAGACTTATTTGAAAATTCTGATTTATACTTTGAAAATGATTATGATTTTTCTATCTTTCGTTTATTATATTCATATTCGATATCGTTTAGTATTCGCTTTGCTTTCATATCCTGCTCACCGGGCTTTTGAAGCTCACCGCATTTTCTTTCTTCCGCGCAGTATCTAAGCATTGAGCCGGTTTTTGCTTTGGGATGAGTGCATGAGTGGACTTACCTTAGAGATATTTAGCTTTGATCTTATGATGCCATTTAAGACTTATTATTTTAGATTTTTGTTGAGTTATTTTTCCTACTGACCTATGTATTGAAGTCGCTTTTGACTGAATTATTTCCGATTTATGTTAAGACTTCTTTTTGATATTTATGTTTGCTTTGATATGACACCATTATTTGTGATTCCTTTACCCTTTGTCCGTCTGGCTGCTATTACGTATTTTTCTCCCCCTCAAAAATGGCATATAAAATGTTATTTTTGAAAAGTTGAGAGTAAATATGACCATTTCGAGTGTTGCGGGAAGAATGACCATCAGAACAATTTTTGAACAAAGTTTTAATTCAAGTACTCCCCTCAACAAGTGATATAAACGGTTGAGGTTTTGAAAATCATAAGGGAAAGTACTTGTTCTTTTGAGAAAACCTTGAAAAATGAAAGGTTTGATAGGTTTTACTCAAAAGTAAGAATCTTCGCCCTTTTATAAGGATTGTGGCAATCAAGCCGCACTACGGTCCTTTATTTACAAGTACGGGTTGTACACTGTAATATGTGCACAAGCCATCAACATAATCAATCAAACATCCAAAATTATATGAAGGAAGCAATTCAAGGGGTACCAGAAGTGCAAAGGATGTTCCTGTGAGGTGCACAGTGGCTGAAAGCCGTTATGTTAATCCCGGTTTGACCACCACATAACTCTCCAATCGTCAATCGATCCCTTCGAAACAACCGCTCATCAATGATTGTGATGATCCGCCTCACATCCCTCCTTTCCTCGAGAATTCCAAATAGCTAGGAGACCCAATTTTCTCGGCGATATCTTTCAACCTCGTATGCCATTCCATCCCTAACCAACTTCAAAGTATGATCCCTAACTATGGAGTTCGCTACACACCATTAAGCAGTTTCTTTGAAGTTCACTATGGTAAACAACGCCGAAAGGTTTGTTGATGAGTGTATATTGAGATAGCCTGGTTGATATCGGAAGATCAAGCTTTGAGGAGTGAAGTTGACACGCCCTCCGATAAGATTCAATGTCACTACCGGAGATCTTCTACACGCTCCTGATGACAATTGCCTTATGAAGATGAGAAGTGACTTGATAAATTCGCTGTACTTCAGCTGAGAATTGTCTCATGCACTCAGACTTTGGCAAGGTACATGTCTTCGATGTCATTGAGAGACAAATTCTCAAAGTCGCCAGAGAAAGCATAGTCCCCGTTCATCTTGTTGTTTGACTACGATCTTCTTTAGGAATGTGTAGTCCCACTTAGACTAAAGGTCAACGTGTCGTTCATGGCAACGATATCCTTAGAACTATACACAGATGTTGAGACTTCAACCCCATGCTGCCTTCTCAGTAGTAGATTCGGCTTACGCTCTAGCTGATGAATCCCATACAATGCATCTCGGTCGGATGCTTCCACTGTGTTGGAGAACAAGTGATTGGCACGTTCCTCAATGGCTATGCAGCTTTGAGTGTAGACGATGCGGGAATGGAAGTGTCAACGATGTAGTTTATTTTTCTTGAATCATCGCCACCGCAGTAGAAGAAAATCCAAGTCTTTGTTGAAGAAATATCCAAAGGAATCCTTGGTTTAGCTGGTTGGCCAATTGTTGGTAGAGGTTTGGTCCAATCGGTGTAGTATGGAGGGTTGTCCCCGCGTGTGAAGTCAATGTTTGCTTCCGTGTTGAGCCAATCCATGTTGTTAGACATAGCTCGAGCAATGTTTTCAAGGTGATATTCGACCTCAGGGCACTTTCGTAGCCGCCTTTTAGAAGTTGAACGCTTCATTCTTGATTCGCTTCAACTCATATTTCGCCATTTTCTTTCACATGGAACTTTTCTTGCGTAATTTTAGCATGCTCCAATGTAGAACCGCTTACCAAATTCGACCTTCTTCGTGGTGGGAGTGTTGTTAACAAGATTAGCAAACCATTCAAATTCCTCTTTTTTATCGTCATCTAGCCATGATACGACGCCGACCAGGCGCCTTCTTCTTCTTCTTTTCAAGGCCTAGATGATGATTCCCGCTTCAACTTGTTCGGGAGAGGTGGGTTGTTGTAGGGCTCAAGGACTTCTTTCATCGCCACCACCCGTATACTCAAAGTGATCATCGGCCGAGTCGTGGTGGTAACTCGAATCGCCCTAAGGTTTTTCAAGAGAAGAACGAGGAGGAGATTTTTGTTGAACAGAGGCCGCTAGGAGGAGGTTGCATCAAAGAAGATTCACCAGTGCACGCTTCTCGACGCTTAGGTGCGTAGTCTTTATCCTTATCCTTGTCTTCATCGCTCTAGGACGCTTAGACTTTTAGCTTCGAATCTACAAGCTTTTGAAGTTGGTAGTCCAAAGAATGCTTGAAACAATTTTGCTTCTTCGCACTGAACATTGCCGATCGTAATCCATTTGTGTTACAAGCTTGGCCACCAATTCATTATTTGAGAAAACTACCGATCGTTGGATTGATTGTGACGGTTAAGGGTGTTGATCGAATAGTTTGCTTGGCGATCCGCATAAGATTTGGATAAATTTGTTTGGTGAAATTCCTTTGTGACTTTAGGAACGCATCTTAAGGTACTTTTTCATGTATCCTTCGATCATTTCGCTCAGCTTCCTCTTGACGGTGATTTTTCATGAATTCCCTCAACAAACTTCCTTTCTCCTTGCATCTTTTCATTCTCGCCATACAGATGTTGTATGTGATCAAAGAAGAAATTCAACTTCTTGTTGAGCACGCCTTTCTTTCTCGACTTGTTTGATGACGCTTTCACAATGCTTTTATGAGTCCGAGAAATCCAAGATCGAGGTGGCTTCTTCAATCGATCTAGATGATGATTTTGTTGATTTCTTTGATGGTGGTGGTGAAGAGTGAGAAGACGAATCTGATGATGAAGAGATATGAGGAGACTCTAGATCCTTCAGAGGTTCAGAGGTTTCTTCCTTTGATCGCGGCAGACTATCTAGAAGAAACGTATCATAATCAACATCTCTTATCTTTTTCGACTTCTCAGCTTCCTGCTCTCAAACTCATATTCGATAGTATCCTCCACAAGCTTTTGTTGTTGCACAAGAGTGGTGGCACCAAAATCCCTTTATCGGGTTGATTAACCGCATCGAGATGGTTCAGAGTGGCAAGCACCACTTGATCCTCCTGACCACCCATTTGGTCTTTAGCAAATTCTTCACCTTTTATGTTGGTGTCTAAGGAATTTGATCGCCTTCTTGTATACATTTTCCGGTGGCTCTTTATCACCTCTCGAAGCCATCATAAGGTACAAGTACAGAGTCTTCCCTTTTCTTTATCACTTGAGGACTTGAGGTTTTGTACCGGCGATTGTCATCCTTTGCGCTTCGTGAGTAGGTAATCTCTTCATCTCGGTCGTAAGATCTTCAGAGCTTTCGCCCACAAGCTTTCGCGGTTCAGGTGTGGGAATAGGTTCAGCCTTTCCTTACGGAACAATCCTTTCACGCAGGAGGATTCTTTGGGAAGCTTCCTATAAATATTTGTACTTGTGAGACTTCCAAAGACGCTTCTTCTGGTCCTCCGAGTAGGTGTACCGTAAGATTTTTCATCAAGATGACCAACTTTTCCTTCTTCTTTACGCTAACCGATACCTTTTGTATGTTTCAAGCTTTTTGATTTCGTAGTCGAAGGTGATCGTGTAATACCGCACTGCTTCTTTGTTGACGATTCTTTGATTCCGACAGATAATATGGGTTCACCAATATGTCGTGATTATCCGTCATTGAGCCTCATGGGGATGTCGATGAAGTCCAAGTGCTCTCTGATCAACAGTTTGCCAGTGTATCTCGACATAGGGAATCTTGGAGCCAAGCTTCTTGTGAAATAGCATCATGTCCTCCCATATCGCTGCTTCAAGTTCAATGTCCTTCTTGTTGATTAATCCACCGTAGATTTTGCGCTCCATGAGCTTGGGATGCTCATAGCCACCTGCCACCACCAGAGACCGATTTGGTGATGATCATGTAGAGTGTTCTCCATGGTTGAGGAATATTCTTCGCTCCACGCTGAGAGTGCTTAGTAATGATTCCTCAAGCTTCATCATAACCAATATCTATCAAGAATTTCGTGACCGCTCTTCAAGAGGGGTAGCAAATAAGTCGGTTGGAACAATGTCCGAATGATGAGAACAGCCCTAAGTCAGCCAGGAGTGATAGTGACTTGTTTGTGATTAAGTGTCACATTCACCGCGACTTTGACCGCTGATCCTCTCGCATAGAATCCTGAATTGTTGAATGTAGACCTCGAACCGGGCGAGTGTGAGAGCATGTTCTGGTAGGGATGATTCCCGAGAATATCCACTGCAATGAGACAAGAAGATTCTGAGCATGTGAGGGTGTCAAAGTCAACCCTAAGGTTGTTCTTTCCAATCTTCTGATAACCCTTGGAAAGATATCAATTGTAAGAACTTCCGATGCATCCACATTCATTTGTTCACCATGTCGCGGATTCAAATAACATTAGCCAAAAGAACCAACATATCGAAAGACATAGTGTTAGTCAACGGAAGGTCTTATTGTCTAGTTATTGAATGTACAGTGTCAATGATTGTTACGAGTCCTAAGTCACTTGTTTGTTCAATAGTCCAATGACGTCGTGAAATGTTTCGTGAGTTAGTTAACTTTAAGTTTTAATGTAACACCCCGACCCGACAAGGGTAAAGATATCACAATACGGTTTCATATCAGAACTTTAACTAATGTACAAAAGCGGAAGCCTTTACAAAAACTTACAAAAGATAGTATAAATAACTTAATATTCAAATAAATCTAAGATCTCTATGGTCAAATCTTGCTCTCGCCTCTACTCAAACCCGCATCGCTATCCCATAAGCTCATCTTAAATGCTTAATACCGCCAAGATGAAAAGAAAGTGCGGCCGAGCTTACAAAGCCCAGGAACGTAATGATATAACTAAACAAAACAAATATACTAATAACAAAATACAATGAAATAATAACGAAGGATCTTTCAGATTCGCTAAGCACAAATATACGTAAGTCCAAATCGAAACACATAACAAATTAAACAACCAAACACTTAGCATATCAAGAGCGTGATAGATTACATATAAACCAAACGAAAGTCTAATGACTAATGTAATAGTTACCAACAAATAAACATGGCATTCAACAAACTAATTAACCTTCATTTAACACATTTAAAACATTAAAGCAAAGAATGAAATAGCAAGTTAAAACATGGCGCCTTCACAAACAAATAGAACATATTAGACAAACTATAATTAGAAAGACCAAACAAGTCATAGCATAACCATTAGCAATTATCCAAACAGATATCATAAGCTAAACCAGTCCTCAGATCAAATCCTAACATCAAGAAAGTTCAGACATTTAGTGTCACATAGGCAATAAAACACTAACGTGATAAGCAAAGTTCCAAAATTAACCGATCAAACGATACATATTAAGCTTATAGAATATTATCTATCACACTAACACATTCATCTCATAGATTAACGGATCCACATAACGATAAACTAACATAATATCGATGGCAAAGATACAAATCATATTTAAACATATTAATCATATCTTAGCATAGCAAGGCCATTTTGCGTAGTCACATAAACATACGTAAAACATAAACATGTATAATAAACATATAAGCCCAAAGACATAATCTGTGAGAACACTTAACATACCAAAACATAATCGTAATACTTATCATATAATTAGCAAATACGATTTAGTTAACTACCTCGAGCCCGAACATATCCGATACATCATACTTATACGTAAATAATCTCTAAAAATAATTTTGGAGTAGCTAGCTCTTAAGTTGTGAAGACGCCAGTATTGCACATTTACATCATTCACCGCAGCAAATCATATCGGATAACAAATCGATCTAGGATGCATCCATACCCTCCACATGATTATATTGGCCATAACATATACTTGAGCTCATAAACGATAACAAAAGGGACGGGCGTAACATCACTCTATCGCTCTAGAGTCATATCGAGGTGCATCACCGATAATTACATGGAACCCCCTATGACTAGTTATATTTGGCTCGGGTGTCAACTAAACTTAGGTCAAACAAATTGTCATAAATGACACAGATCATAATCAAACACAAAGTTCAACAGAGCAATACATCGATAACTCATATCATAAGATTCATATTCGTACATAATGAGGTTCATCAATTACACATATCAAAAGTCTTCCTAACTAAATGTTCAAATCGATAACACATGGTTCAATAAAACATAAGTCCGATAAACAACAAATCAACATTAATCGTAAAAGGGTTCATAGCAATGGCATTGGAAACCCTAATAAGTAAAATGGAAAGACTAACGAAAGAACATCATAAGGAACCTTTACTAAGAAGGTCGTAATATATGTACGAGCAACATAAGTGTCTTAAAGTAAGATTGAATATCCGCATCTGAAAGCAATTGAAAGAAAAGTAACTCAATGTAGGAATATGAGGATGTAACGCCGCTGCCTCCTCCAAATCGAATCTACACGGATTATGATTTATTTAATACTTATTAGAATCATTAATATTATAACGATTTATCGCATGATAATACTTTTAGAGTTGTCAGATATTCTTATTTTAGTGACAGCCGCATCAATTCTCAACATTTTAGGGCATTCCTCATTAATTCACCAACTTTCTATTTAGGTTCTAGGGTTTCCCATACTCTTTAAATATTACTAAATACGCATTAAATTCACATATTACTTCTTTTAATGATTTCCCAATTTAACCTAGAACGTAAATGATAACAAACCAAATTAACTTAACTCATGCGTGTCTTTACGTAGTTTATTTACACATGTTTACCCATAGTTACCCAAAATTACATGTTGCACCTTTAACATCTTTAATTATAATGCTCTAACCTTCTATTTTCATATTTTACACTTTTAGCCCAAAGGTTTTAGAATTTACAAAACACACCCCTTTAAGTTAAATACAATTCGAATGGCCCTCTAAGTATCCAAAATTACACGCTTAACCCCACACTTATTTTATACGTTTAGTACATGTCTTTTATTGTCTTACAAAAATAACCTTTAAGTTTCAATATTTACAAAACCTACCCAAACTTTTATATAAAGCCGAATAGTGCATAGTTCAAAAGCAAGCCCTAAACCTAGGTTACACCAATCATTAGCTCATCATTAATACTTCATTAATTACCTTCCATGATTATAAGGAAACCCTAGTTTATACAAAACCCTAATCGCCTCTTTTAAAAAAACCCTTTCCTTTTTATGTTTTTTTTCGAATCAAGAAAAACCCAAAACAATTTACACAAGCTTCAAATCCTTGGACATGTATTTTATTCAGGTCGTATATCATATACTAACTTCGAAAAAAATAGTTTCATAATCTCTAAAGATATTATAAGCTCATTCGTTATATTCATACGCTTTTTAGGGTTTTTAGGTTTCAAGTAATTTCATACGACATATAAATCATGCATGGCCAATTTTTATGTGTTATATACAACTTATAGGACTGAATTAATCATTAAGAACATACCCTTGAAGACCTTGGATCGTTAAAACAAAAGAAGCACAAAAACCTCCTTTGCCTTCAAACCCTAATCCACTTAAAACTCCCAACGATACCACAAAGAACTCGAACTCCAACACTATTTTTCCCACCTTCTAAACTTTAAATCTCGTCCAAGAAAAATGGTCCCAACCTCTGGAAACTGGAAGTCGACTTGTGAGAGGTTTTAGGTCGGTTTAGGTTAATCGGGCAATAATGAGTTATAGGAACCGAATATATGTATTTATACTTGAGTTTCTATTTTTCTTGTGGGCTTTAATATGTATTGGACTCAAAATAAATGGTCTCTTAATAATATAACTTATATTGGGCTTGTATTTAGTTTTATTTCTTTTATAAAGTTAATTAAATATATTCGGTAATTATGAAAATACAAAACTAATTTTTATAAAATCATAAACTATAAAAATTACCTTTACAAAGTGTTTAATATTTATTTAGGTCAAGTAGGATATTTCTTAAAATTCTCCTTCAATTTACATGGCTTACTTAGTATTCTTTTGAATTAATCTTTCATACTTTTAATTGTAGGCTTATTTTGGTCTTTGTAAACTTTTAGAAATTCCGGTGTATTACAATTCTTCCCTCTAAAAGAAAATTTCGCCCTCGAAATTGACAAGGCGGAAAGTAATGTAGAATGAATCTGATTTCGTAATTTCTAGGAATATATCAACGTTAATCTTATCTTTGAATAAATATATTTCTTATCGTAATATTCAATCTCATACGTATTCAGAAATCAAATAAATAGTCAAATACTTATAATAGATAATTATATACTCATTAGAATAATGGCGAGACGTGATGAGACGCTAAAATCAAACGACAATTTCTAACTTATTCATATCAAATGATGAGGACATCAAATGCATAGACTCTTAAAAAATACTATCGGCCTCTATAGTCGTATATGGGGAGACATATAGGTTAAAGTAGTCATAGCAATCTAGAGGTTCGAGACGGATCATAATAACTTCTGGATTCTAAGCGCATAAAACTTATATAAAACAGATATCGACCTAAAAATCTTACAAATAGGTACAAAATGCAAACTAACATGAGAAACACCAAATAACAGAGATACCAATCAAAATCTATACACACATCAATCATTGCATTTCCCGTGACGTCAGATACCTTCAATAAGTTCAGATTATGTGATCTCAGATATTACGCTGATCAGCGCCATAATACTTGCATCACAAATAAGTTCTTATTGTCACTATATTTGGTCTCGGGTCATGACACAACACATAACAATATCATAGCAAAACACACCACATACGTAGATAACATATCGTATAAAGTGTAACATACTATACTGCACCATCACATACATACAAAGATATACGACATCAAAACAACTTACCATACCACAACAAAAAGGAAGGTGACCAATGCACAAAACAGTTCCTCATGACTCATTATCGACGATCCGTAAAGAAAAGTCGAAGTTATACCTTTCGCATGCTAAATGATAAAACTTCACGATTCAAACCAAGTTCGAACTAATCAAAGAAAAGTAATGCCGATCAAAATCGCGTACAGAAAGCAAGATATCAAATCTTCAAAACGCGTGACAAACGAATCGAGTAACACACGCCGCTACCAAATCATATGAAGTAGATGAACCTTCTCACCACCGTTGAATCTTATCTCCGCCCTTTGTACTTTGGTTGGTCCTATTCAAATTTAGCAAAGATCCCGGAAGTCTCCAACAAAGACGGAGTGTGGCTTCGCCAACAACCTTTAACCTTCCAAAGACAGAACCGCCGCAGCTGAACGCAGTGGTCGCACCATCTTCTTCGGTTCCACGGGTAGTTCCATCTAACGATCGACAAACGGACGAAATTAAAACAAAATAACAAAATTGGTGCTAACAAAGGAGGGCCAATTCAAAGAAGGCAAAGGATATCGGTCAACCTGAACGACCATCAAAAGGAATCGAAAGATGTCCAACAGACGGAAACCTCATGTCTACCCACTTCTCACAGGTCATAGCCTAAGCTCTAAGGGTCCTAAAACCTAGAGCTCTGATACCATAAATTGTAACACCCAATTCTAATCCCGACAAGGGTAAAGATATCACAATACTAAGGCTTCATACCTAACTTTAACTAATGTACAAAAGCAGAAGCCTTTACAAAAACTTACAAAAGATAGTATAAATAACTTAATATTCAAATAAATCTAAGATCTCTATGGTCAAATCTTGCTCTCGTCTCTACTCTCAAACCCGCATCGCCTATCCCATAAGCTCATCTTTTGTAAATGCTTAATACCCTACCGATGAAAAGAAAAGTGCGGCTGAGCTTACAAAGCCTGCTGGAATGATATAACTTAAACAAAACAAATATACTAATAACAAAATACAATGAAATAATAACTAAGGATCTTTCAGATTCTCAAGGAAGCACAAATATACAGAAGTCCAAACTAAACACATAACAAATTAAACAACCAAACACTTAGCATATCAAGAGCAGATAGATTACATATAAACCAAAACGTAAAAGTCTAATGACTCAATGTAATAGTTACCAACAAATAAACATGGCATTCAACAAACTAATTAACCTTCATTTAACACATTTAAAACATTAAAGCAAAGAAGCTGAAATAGCAATTCAAAACATGGCAGCCTCACAAACAAATAGAACATATTAGACAAACTATAATTAGAAAGACCAAACAAGTCATAGCATAACCATTAGCAATTATCCAAACAGATATCATAAGCTAAACTCCTCGATCAAATCCTAACATCAAGAAGTTCGTATACGGCAGTCACATAGGCAATAAAACACTAACGTGATAAGCAAAGTTCCCAAAATTAACTGACAAACGATACATATTAGTTTTTCTTATAGAATATTATCTATCACACTAACACATTCATCTCATAGATTAACGGATCCACATAACGATAAACTAACATAATATCGATGGCAAGATACAAATCATATTTAAACATATTAATCATATCTTAGCATAGCGTGACGTAGTCACATAAACATACAAGTAAAACATAAACATGTATAATAACATATAAGCCAAAGATATAATCGTGAACACTTAACATACCAAAACATAATCAATACTTATCATATAATTAGCAAATACAGATGAAGTTAACTACCCGAGCCCAACATATCCGATACATCATACTTATACGTAAATAATCTCGTAGAAAATAATTTGGAGTAGCTAGCCCCGTAAGTTGTGAAGACGCCAGATTGCAATACCGACATCATTCACCGCACAAATCATATCGGATAACAAATCGCATCTAGGATGCATCCATACTTACCAATGCATGCATATTGGCCATAACATATACTTGAGCTCATAAACAGATAATGTAAAAGTGGACGCAAGTAACATCACTTATCGGCCCTAGAGTCATATCGAGGTGCATCAATCGATACTAGACATGGAACCCCATGACTAGTTATATTTGGCTCGGGTGTCAACTAAACTTAGGTCAAACAAATTGTCATAAATGACACAGATCATAATCAAACACAAAGTTCAACAGATAACATATCAGATAACTCATATCATAAGATTCATATTCTATATAATGAGGTTCATCAATTACACATATCAAAGTCTTCCTAACTTAAATGTTCAAATCGATAACACATGGTTCAATAAAACATAAGTCCAGATAAAACAACAAATCACACAATAAGTAAGGGTTCATAGCAATGGCATTGGAAACCCTAATAAGTAAAATGGAAAGACTAACAAAAGAACATCATAAGGAACCTTACTAAGAAGGTCGTAATATATGTACGATAACATAAGTGTCTTAAAGTAAGACGCCGATTATCCGCATCTTTAAAGCAATTGAAAGAAAAGTAACTAATGTAGAATATGAGGATGTAACGTCAGCTCTCCAACGAATCTACACGAATTATGATTTATTTAATACTTATTAGAATCATTAATATTATAACGGATTTATCGCATTAATACTTTTAGAGTTGTCTAATATTCTTATTTTAGTCACGCATCTAATTTCAACATTTTAGGTATTCCTCATTAATTCACCAACTTTCTATTTAGGTTCTAGGGTTTCCCATACTCTTTAAATATTACTAAATACGCATTAAATTCACATATTACTTCTTTTAATGATTTCCCAATTTAACCTAGAACGTAAATGATAACAAACCGAAATTAACTTAACTCATGCGTGTCTTTACGTAGTTTATTTACACATGTTTACCCATAGTTACCCAAAATTACATGTTGCACCTTTAACATCTTTAATTATACGTTCTAACCTTCTATTTTCATATTTTACACTTTTAGCCCAAAGGTTTTAGAATTTACAAAACACACCCCTTTAAGTTAAATACAATTCGAATGGCCCTCTAAGTATCCAAAATTACACGTTTAACCCCTACACTTATTTTTATACGCTTAGTACATGTCTTTTATTGTCTTACAAAAATAACCTTTAAGTTTCAATATTTACAAAACCTACCCAAACTTTTATATAAAATGCAATAAGATAGTTCAAAAAGCAAGCCCTAAACCTAGGTTACACCAATCATTAGCTCATCATTAATACTTCATTAATTACCTTCCATGATTATAAGGAAACCCTAGTTTATACAAAACCCTAATCGCCTCCTTTTTAAAAACCCTTTCCTTTTTTATGTTTTTTCAATCAAGAAAACCCAAAACAATTTACACAAGCTTCAAATCCTGGACATGTATTTTATTCAGGTCGATATCATATACTAACTTCCGAAAAATAGTTTCATAATCTCTAAAGATATTATAAGCTCATTCGCTATATTCATACGCTTTTAGGTTTTTAGGTTTCAAGTAATTTCATACTTCCACATATAAATCATGCATGGCTAATTTTTATGTGTTATATACAACTTATAGGACTGAATTAATCATTAAGAACATACCCTTGAAGACCTTGGATCGTTAAAACAAAAAAAGAAGCACAAAACCTCCTTTGTCTGAAAACCCTAATCCACTCCTAAAACTCCCAACGATTACCACAGCAACTCTGAACTCCAACACTATTTTTCCCCCACCTTCTAAACTTTAAATCTCGTCCAAGAAAATGGTCCCAACCTCTGGAAACTGGAAGTCGACTTGTGAGAGGTTTTTAGGTCGGTTTAGGGTTAATCGGCAATAATGAGTTATAGGAACCGAATATATGTATTTATACTTGAGTTTCTATTTTTCTTGTGGGCTTTAATATGTATTGGACTCAAAATAAATGGTCTCTTAATAATATAACTTATATTGGGCTTGTATTTAGTTTTATTTCTTTTATAAAGTTAATTAAATATATTCTATAATTATGAAAATACAAAACTAATTTTTATAAAATCATAAACTATAAAAATTACCTTTACAAAGTGTTTAATATTTATTTAGGTCAAGTAGGATATTTCTAAAATTCTCAATTTACATGGTTACTTAGTATTCTTTTGAATTAATCTTTCATACTTTTAATTGTAGGGTTATTTTGGTCTTTTGTAAACTTTAGAAATTCCAGGTATTACATTTAAAGTTTATGTTATCACTTATTGTTCACAACATATCAAACGTTTAAGTTTATTAGTGACATTATTGGATTCGTGACGTTATGATAAGTTTATTAACAAGTTTGTACACGTAACAATTCATAATGAAGGTCAATCAAGGCATAGGCGTAGAATTGGCAAAGTTAAGCTGTAAACAAAGAATGACATACGCCAGAGATCTAAGCTTATGCGTAGGTTCTTAACTTACGTAAGAAATGTTACGCCAGTAGGAAAAGGGGCCTTATGCGTAGGGCTTACGATAGGCGTATAAAGACCTTACGCTGTAAGGCTTACTATAAGAGTAGACCTAATGCGTAGAGGTCATCACGCTTACGCATATCCTTCATAGGATACGCAGTAGTCCCATTGTAGAACCTTACGCTGCATAGTTATGCTGTAGGATTATTCTTACGCATAACTGACTACGCGTAGGGTAATCCTTATGTGTAGAGTAACAATCGACCTTGATTCTGAATTTTACGAGTAGCAAGCCTGAAATAAAACCATCATATCATCAATCTTAACATGTATAGTCATATTAAACACACATCATGACATGAAAGCTTGTTAAACATTTATGCGAGAAACAGTCTTACGCTGTAGAGGTCAAAACCCTAAGAGTTATGAATTACGCATAAGATTTTTAACCATAGGATTAGCACCAATTCAGCTCGTAGGTCAAGATGTTATGAGAGTCTAATAACGGAGTTATAACATCTAAATCGTGGTGAATCAAAAATACCCAAACTTTAGAACTTTAAACCCTAATTACTAATTTTAATTAATTAGTGTTTCGGGTTGTTATAGAACCTGGATATCATCAATTCATCAACATATGAACATAACACAACAATCTTTTGACCAAAAACCTTCACATTTGTAAACACCCAAATCGACTCATAAACCCTAATATTCAAAAATCATCAATCGTGTTTCGGTGGATTTAGAGGTAAAAATAGTATCTTTGTTGTTAAAAACACGTTTTGACACTTTCTTTTCAACCAAAAACACACTCACAATGATTGTGTGTTCATACGCTTATGCGTAGAACACATAATCACGCATAACAAACGTTAGACCGTAGGATTTGCTTGATATTCAAAACCTTAGCTTGTATTATCGTTAAGATCATGAAAACACTTACAAGATGATGATCTAAAGCACGGATTTCTTGAACGATTTTGGTTCGTAGGATTATTTAGGTTAGGAGTATTAAATGTGAAGAGAGATTGTTAGGTGGAGAGTGTTTTTATTAAAATAAATTTAACATTTTGACATTTATGGTCCCTCCACCTTTTCCTTTTTCATACAAAGCCATTTAACTTCCATTTTGGTTATCAAACAAAGATTTTAAGAAAGAAACTTTGACGACACTCCCCTAGACTTAATAAATAATGAAAGGTTATAAATTTTAGTCCGAGGAGTGTCATGAACCGTAAAATTTACCACCATTGATAAAAGAAACAACCGATATGATAACATGCAAGTACAATGATGTTTTGAAACAAGCTTATATTATTTTTCCCCTCAACACTTGATCGAAAAATACTGAATTTTGAAAGATTAGAGTGTTGACGGAAGAAACGTACTTGCCATGTTGAAAGAAAATTAGATTAGAAGAATATTTTTGTTGTTTTATCGGATTTTATATTTTTGTATTTTGTTTTTGAAAAATTATTTACAAAAGAGATTTTGGTGTTTGATGTGTTTTAAGATCTTTAGGAGGTCATCCAATTATTCTTGAGTCAAACACCTCATACCAATCCGGTGGACCAACTCATTAAACCTAGCGGAGGCAAGGCTTTGGTGAGAAGATCTGCCAATTGGTATTCTGTACCCACAAAATATAATTCAACAAGATCTCGCTCCACGCGATCCTTGATGAAATGATATCAAGATCGATGTGCTTTGATTTCGAAAGTGCCGAATCGAAGTTGCACGAGATCGCAATGGCACTCGATTGTCGCAGCATATCGATTCTGTCAAATACGTAACCATAGTCTTTGAGTTGTGTTCTCATCCTGATGACTTGAGCACAACACGCGGACATGGCTACATATTCTCGCTCGTTGAGGACAACGATGTACAATCCTGCTTCTTCGATTGCCATGACACCAGCTTATCACCAAGAAATTGTAAAGCTCCCGGTACTTTTTCCGTGAGTCTAAGCATCCTCGCGTGGTCGGCCCCCAAAAGCGATTAGTTCAAAACCGTAATCCTTTGGATACCATTTCCCCAAATTAATGGTTCCCTTGATGTATCAGAGGATTCTTTTAGCCTCGAGAGGTGGGTTTCAGCTTGGTCGCGACCGATAACGAGAGCAAAGATATAACGGCAAGAAAGACAATATCGTGTCCGCTAGTCTGTTAGATACATGAGAGACCCAATAATACTACAGTATTTTGTAGGGTCCACCAATTTCCCATGTAAATCACGCCTAGCTTCTTGGTATGAGCCATTGGTGTGGCATAGGTGTCATGGGTTTTCATTCCAAATTTGTTTAACAATTCAAGGGCATATTTGATCGACTCAAGAAAATACCACGGGGTGATTGATGAACTTGCAGACCGAGAAAGAACGTGAGTTCACCCATCATGGACATTTCAAAATTTTTCTTCATTAGTTTTGCAAAAGCGATTGAAAACTTTTTATGTGTAGACCCAAAATGATGTCATCCACGTAAATTTGAACAATTAAGATATGTGCCCCGTGATATTGTATAAAAAGAGTTGGGTCAACCAACCCTTTGGTGAAATTATTAGCAATGAGGAAGGATGATAGCTTATCGTATCATGCCCGAGGAGCTTGTTTGAGACCATACGAGCTTTGTTCATTTGTAGACGGATTCGAAACTCGGATCAACGAATCCATCCGTTGGTGACATAAACCGCTTTTAAGTTGTCCATTGAGAAACGCAGCGACATCCATCCGATAGACCGTCATATTCATATGAGCCGTAACGCTAGAAATATCCAATGCCTCAAGACGAGCAACCGGAGCAAAAGATTCTTCAAAGTCAATACCCTCTTCCCGACGATAACCCTTAGCCACCGTGACGTGACTTATTTCTCGATAACATTTCCTTCAAAGATCCAATTTGTTTTTCCAAATCCATTTGAGACCAATGACGACCCTCTGGTCTTTCAACCGCCCCATACTTCAAGACGCTTGAATTGGTTGAGTTCTTCTTGCATGGATTCAATCCAGCTTGTCTTTTGTCATAAGGCCTTTGATGTTTTTAGGTTCAGATTGGCGATAGTGAGTGCATAAATGCAATGTTCACCATCCGAGCTGAAGACGCTTGTCTTGTAACGACCGGGTTGATTCGGGTTGCCAATAATATTTCCCAGAGGATGGTCTTTCGTCCATCTATGTGTGGAGGGTTGATGTTGGTATACATTGTGCGATTTCGAGGATTCAAATGGTTTGTTGAAGATTCTCGCACATCCGTGCGCAGCCTCATTAGCAAACGGGTTGAAGAACGCATTTGGATCAAAATCTGCAGGTGGGGGTACTTCATTCGTAACATCATCACCGATTCATCATTGTTGGAAGCGTTTGTTCAACTCTGTGTTGGAGTCAACGGTGGTGCTTCTTCAACAAGAGTTGTTGTAAAGCGTGTGTATCGTATAAGAGTATTATCGCTTGAGCAAATGAAACAACGATACACCCGAGCACGCTCATCAATATCGCCACCGAACAAATGGAGCAAATAACCTTTCCATTTGTTGACGAGTAAGCCGGGGGCTTTGTTCAGCCGATGATGGGGTTTGGGGAAGTTTAGCGGTTGTGTCCGGTTCCAAGTCGGTATACCGTAAGCCATTTCCGTAAGTTCATCAAAATGAGCATGAATCGCTTCCATCACCGCTTTGTACGACGATTCCGATTCGAAACCTTTTGAATTATCACAAGATCCAATAAAGACTCCAATGTCAGCTTTGGCTTTGAGCTTTCCAAAGTCATCACGATCATTATTCGGATAGCAAAGAGATCCAAATACATGAAAGTGTTTGAGATTCGGTTTTCTATGGACAAGCTCAAAGGTGTTTTGTTGTATGCTTTGTAATCATAGAACGGTTTTGAGTATAGCATGCAAGAGATACGCCTTCGCCCATAAGTAACTGAAGTTTAGCATTGATTAACATTGTTCTTGCAGCTTCCACTAACGCTTGGTTTCGCTCTTCGACAACCCGCTTTGTTCCGTGTACTGCAATAGATGTCCGATGTCAATTCCCACTTTCTCATAGAATTCACGAAGAGTTTGATTAACAAATTCAGCCTCTATCTGCTCTCGATTAGTCTAACTGTTTCGAGTGAACTTGTATTTTCATAAGAAAGGTGATGATCATCTGTGGAGCTTGATCTTTGCTTCAAAGAAAGTAGACCCAAGTCCAGTGTGAATAGTCATCAACAATTACTAAGATGTAGCGTTTGCCATTGATCGCTTGCACGCCAAGATCGGGCCACACAAATCCATGTGAAGAAGATGAAGCACATGTGAGAGTCCGGTTCCACCTTTGAAGGAAAATGAGCACGAGTGCTTTTGCCTTGTTCACAAGCCGAGCAAAGGTGATCTTTAGAATACGAAATCGGGAGTCCTTCAACTAGTTTGTGAGCAAGGTTGGTGATGGTTTGAAAGTTTAGATGTGAGAGACGACGGTGCCATAGCCGTGATTTTGTTGATGTTGCCTTTGAAAGTAAACAGATGGGAGATGAAGCAACCATGTCTTTCATAGAGATAGTGTAGAGACTAGAATTACGCGATCCGCATATAAGGTCATTTCCTTGTAAATCACTAATGAAACAAGTTTTCTCCCTGAAAGCAACCTCCAAATCTCCATCACAAAACCGACCTACTGAAAACAGATTATGACCGAGGCCTTCCACATAGTAAACCCTGCTGATTTCGATGTTCCCATTGACATAGTCTCCCGTGAGCCCATGATAGTCGCTGGTGATCATTCCCTAACCCGACAAAGGCCAATGAACTTTGCAATAAAGTTTGATAACAGCTTAAGATTGCCCGTCATGTGTCCGGAACATCCGCTATCAACAATCCAGAGAATGATCAGACACCGTGACATACATACGACACAGATGGAATAGAAGTAGATGTGGAACCCGAAATGTTAGAGGGTTCCGTAGGTATATAGTAGATATACATACATTAATAGCTTTAGGTATCCACTTAAATCCTAGTGTGTTATATATCCATTTCTGCCATCTCCAACTAGTGTTTGCTTTAGTCTTAGTGAATGCACTAGGTGGTACTACATTCCTAGGAGGTGAAACCGAGCTACAGGACAAGAATGCGCTTCTTAGAATCTAAAGAGGGCGGTCTACCGCACTGCACTTAGAAAGATTAGTGGGCCTAGAGGTATTCTCGTTCTTAGGATTCCTTAAACGAGAGATGATAGCTTTAGCAACACATTTATCATGACAATCGGAATTCATACTTTTACCACAAATAACACAAGGTGCATCGATCAATATCAAAAGTACTTTAACGGTTTAGCATTCGTTACATCACTATTTCTATTACATTTGCCGGACGCAATATCTATAGTGGAGGCAACGTGAGTCTTATTCATAGTCCTAGGGTGTTCTTCTACTTTAGCATTCTTGATTGATCTTTTCTTAGGTCGCAACTTCCTATTCTTCGATTGTAGTGCTCCTAGGCCGTGAAGTGCGGACATTTGGAAAAGATGCAACTATTCCTGCTTCAAGAGAAGGAGGCACGCTAGCAACTTGTGATTTGGCAGTAGTGATTCTAGGTTCATGAGTACTAAGTGTTACTGGGCTAATCTCTTAATGATGGTTGGCGGAAGTTGTTCATACTTTCCTAACATTTCTCTTAACTTGAAGATAGTGTGAATCGATCTTGATTTTCGTGATCGAACATTTCCAAAGAAATGCATAACTTCTTTAGTGTGTGCAAGATAATGATCAAGTTCATTTGATGCTTCATCACGAAGTCTTTTTGAGTAAATCAAATATGACACCATATTCCTTTTAACTTTTACAAGTTCTTGTTCATATTTTGAGATTTGACACTTAAAAGACACGCTTTGATCATCCAGTTGCTCAATTTTAGGATCGTAAGATTTTGCACGCAACTGCGATTTTGTGTTGAAAAGCAAGTTGTTGATCGTGAATATCTTTTTGACACCAATTAAGACGACGTATTGCATTTGAAAGTTCGCTTGACAATCGTTTGTTTTCAACTTTTAAGGACTCGACCAAGCACATTATCGTTGTTCTCAACATTTACCACGTAATCAACAAAGATACAGAGATATAATCAAATGCATATGACAAAGAATTCTAAACACAACATTATGGACATCAGCACTGATGACATCTTCCAAGAGTCGATCAACATCTTTTCTCAACAGTTTCTTTTTACGCTTAGTGTTAGAAATAGATGTTTCGCTTTCTAAAACGACCTTCATCATTCCAAGTTCCTTATGAAAGTCCCTTTCCCAAGACAATGCACAACTTTTCAAATTTTTAACATTTGGTAAAAGATTTTTCTCAAAAATGTCTCTTTGTTCTCGCGCTAGAGGCGATTGAAAGTGTTGAACTTTGATTTCGGAATGATATTCTATCTCATGTTGTAAAGTTTTGAGGTCAGCCATGAAAATGTCAAAATATCAAAGAATTTTGCGATTTTCGTGTTTTGAGTTTACTTCACTAATGGAAGGTAAAGGACCATAAGTTTGTGCATAATCTGGTTGGGGATTAACATTAGAAGACTCAGTTGTTTTTATGATTACCCTTGGTGTGTTAGAAGAATCCGCTGGTGTGACGAAAGTGACCGCTTTTGAATAGTTAAAAGGTTTGTTGTAAACAACTTTTTCTAATTTTGATCGACTCGTCGCCTGATCTAATTCCTCTTGACGATGATATTCAACAACACTCATAAATGTAATTATCAACTTTATATTCTCGCGACCGAAACTTCGTGATTTGGTTTGAATGCTTTGTTGAAAGCTTAGGTTTGTAATCAGAAGATTCGTCCATATCCATTTGGATTGGGTTTAAAGTAAACTTTTCAATGGTCGTGACCACTCGCCATGTTTGTAAACATCAGTTTTAAACTCTTTAAGTTTGTTTTGCAAGCCGATGATTTCTTCAAGATGATCATCTATTCGCTTCGTTGAATGCTTTTTGTATGCAGAGAACTGTTTTTGACAAGTTAACAACTCAATTTTAGCTTTTTGATTTTCCAAGGTGAGAGCTAATTTGCTTTTTATGTTCATGTTTCAGCTTGTTCTATTTCGCATAACAAAGCATTCTTCGCTGCTAGATCATCGATCCTGCCTTTCTAAATATTTTTCGCTTTGATAAGATTTGGCAAAGGTCGCTTCAAAACCGCTTTCACGCTTTTCTTGAGTTTTGAAAAAGTTGAGTTGCTTTTGTAAACATTCAAAATCCTTGGTTAATAAAGGCATTTTTGCATTTCAAGTCCTGATTAATGGCATGACATTTTTCCACTATGGTCCGTTGGTCTTGTATTAAACGAGCAAAAACTGATGAGGCAAAAGTTCGGCATGTTCAACGTGAGTCTCAACATGATCATTACTGAGATCCTCAAGTATAACCACGAGTCAATTTGATTATCAAGGAAACCGTTGGTCATCTTGATCGCCAAATATAACTACGGGTCTAGTTGAAAATCGCCGGAATGAGATGTGGATGGCGATTTTGAACATTCCAGCCTTGCCGGATTCGATGTTGGCGGAGATATGAGATCGAGATAAATATGGTTTGTTCGTACCTGAGACAAGCCATCGTCATACACCTGGCCTCGTGTCACTCATGTGTAACTCATGCATATTAGCCATCAACATAACAACCGCATTGGCCCTCGCAAGTCCTCCATATCATCATCCGAGTCGCAAGATTTGCCATAAAGCTCTATTCTTTGTCCGTGAGAGTTCCACCAGCTTCATCCTTAAGAGCCAAAAGAAGAGCCTCTTTGAAATAAGCACGCCCCTAGTCCTGGCTTTGGGCATGCATTAGCCAGTGTCCCTCTCATTGCAGCTTGTAGCATCAAGACCATTCAACCCATTCTGAGCATTTCCTGTTCCACCACCGAGCTCGATTGTTATTCCTACCCACAAGATTAAACCCTTGACCACCGCCCATCCGACGCACCATAACCACGATTCTCAACTTCAACTCGCCCATTGTTCACAAATGACTTGATTCCTTGTATTAGATGAGGAACTAATACGGTTGTTGGATTTGTTGGTATAACGGCTAAAGGCATTAGCAATCATAGCAAATCCTTGTTGCAATGGTTTCGAACGGATCGATTCCTCATTAGCTTTAGCTTGAGCATTGTGGTTGTTGTATGGAACCAATTGAGTTTGAGATGGAGTTTGTGAAGGATCATGTGGTGTGATTGTAGCATTTGGTTGAGTTGCCGGGTTGAGGAGAATAACCGCTTGAGCATATAAGGCAAGTTGTTGATTTTCCGATGTGTCGTGGAGCAATTTGAGTATGGAGAATCCTTTCCCTATCAACTTCCTTTTCATGAGGCTTCAAGTAATCGTACAACAATCCATATGTAGATTGATGCATGTTTTCGCTGACGGAGAAAAATGACATACTTCTCCCATTCAGACCAAGACTACTCAGAACTTAGTATTCACGCAATTTTGGCATGATGATGTTGTGTTTATCCAAATCATTGATGATGTCTAAAAAACGGTGATGATAGGACTCTAGTGTCTCTCCATGTTCAATCATGAAGTGTTCATAAGCCAAGTAAATTTTGGATTCCAAATCTTCCCGATTGAGTACAGATCCTTCCATAAGAAGATCTAATATGATCCCACATTTTCTTTGCAGCCTTTTGAGCATCAACACTACGAAGAATTGGGTTTGGTAATCCTAAGAGGATATATTCCATTGCAAGCTCATCCGCTTCATAGTGTAGAAGTTCTTGAGGATTCAAGTCTCGCAAATGCAATGTTCGTTTGTTCATCTCTTGGTGGAATGGCATTTGGATCTGGTACAATGACAAGAGGCATCTCAAATGGAACTTCCAAGATAACCTTCTTTAAGAACTTTCCATGTGGCTTCTTTAGATCACAAAACCTAAAGAACCTTATCACCCATTGATCATAGTTTCCGGAGTGAGCATTGGAGGTCTATCAAGTGATCCAACCTCATGAATTGATTGTTGGTTGCTTAAAGCTTCAAACATCTTTGCAAACCAAGTGGGTTCCTTCATAGTGTTCCTTGATGGATGTTGATTGAAGTCATTTGTGTACGGTTGAACTTGAAGACTTGGTGGTGGTTGAACCATTTGAGGTTGTGGATTTGCAAAGAAGTGGAGTATGTTGTTTGATTAAATTGTTGTTGATAAATTGCTTGTTGTTGATTCCATTGTTGATGTTGTGGAGTTAGTTGTTGTTGACGCTGAGGATGAGGATAAGTGTAAGGGAAATAGTTAGAGTATGGTGGTTGTGACATGTTGATAAACTTGTGTTGGTAAAATGGATCTTTGTAGTCGAATGAACCTTTGTTGATGAAGTATCCTTAGGCGAGAAATCACAATACCAAGTAGCACTTATGCGTAAAAACACCAAAGTTACGCTGAACAATTAGAGTTACGCGTAGAATTTAGCTTACGCGGAAGTAAGGAAAAGACGCTAAAGTTATGCGTAGACAAAAGTTAGGCGTAGAAAGTTAGGCGTAGGATTATCTTATGCGTAAGACTAGGCTTAGGCGTAAGATAAATCTTATGCGTAGGATTTCTACGCTAAGCTTATGCTTATGCGTAATTTTAGGTTTTATCCAAGTGATCTTTTACACTTCACAAAGGCAAAAGATATCCAAAGTCGACGATTTTCGTAACTTATCCAAGTAAGAAAACATGGAATAAACCACTAAAATGAAGATCAAACCAAGGAGATACTTACGCGTAGTTTTAGGGTTTTACTACGCGTAGACCTACTCGTAAATTGAATATTGCTCAAAGATGTTTCTAAACTAGTTTTTGTGTGATGAAATAGCTTCAATATCACCAAATAACACAAAGTGTGAAATTTGATGAACCAAACCTCTAAAACAGCTTACGCTGTAGAACTATACCCACTAACAAAAACAAGCTTAAAAACTTAGATCCACACGTAAAGTTCAAACTTTTGCCAAAAACACGTATTTTAACACCTTAAAACGCTGAAAGTACAAGAATCTTGGATTCAAAAGTGTAAAAAATACGTTTTTAAGCGAACCAAAGTATCACCCACTTTACGCAGTAAGACCAAAACAAAAATCTTCAAAAACAAAACGTTTCACCCAACTATTTGGCGATTGATACCACCGTTAGGTCACAAGGTTTACCACACAAGCTTATATGAGAGATAGAGAGGCAATTGAACAAGTTATACACACACACACACACGTATGAGTAAAGACAGTTTAGGCGTAGAGTGTAGTGAAAGAAAAACTTGAACAACCAACCTTCAAATGAAGGTTTACATAAGGTATTTATAGGAGGGAAGCTAGGGCAACACTCCTAGTTCCCTTCCTTTCTCCTATGGGCTTGGGCCTAAGCTCATGGGCCTTCTACATAAGCTTAAGGCTAATAACAAACATAAAGGCCATAATAAGCTAACTATTACATATGAGTAACTAACACTTGAATAAGGTTTAGGAGTGATTCCAACAGCCCGTGAAAGTGTGTGTCTATTAGGTAGAGTCCGGCTAAATATAAATGTAAGACAATTAACTAGCTTTAAGGGTTTAACATAACAAACATCATAGTTTAGGGTCTTTAATAATATATTAGTAAAGTTGAGGGTTATAATCCATAATTAATCAAACTTAGGTTTTCCAAACTAAATTAACTTAAAGGTTTAATATGACAAGTATCATAGTTTAGGGTTTATTAAGCACAAGTAACTAAACTTCAAAACTCCATATTATCATTATGATAGTTTAAGGTTATAAAATGACAATTCATAAAAGCGTAAGGTTTGCATGTGACAATTATCAAAGTTAAGGGCTTAAAGTGAAAATAAACTTAAATATTTAATATTATTCAATTTTTGTTTACATATAAATATTTCATGTTCAAAAATAACGTTCACAAGACATGTTCCATTCAATCTTAACATTTTCATGTTCGATCATGGCTCAAGAAACTACGTTATGACCAAGTAAACATGTCTTACGACTAACACGTGACCCAACTCCTCCGACACACTTTCAAAATACCAAACGACTCACACATTCATTCCGCGATTAGCTTCGAACTCACCCCCACAAGACTCTCATACAACACCACACTCAGGGGCGGAGGGAGGGGGGTGGCTAGTGGGTGCTAGGCCCCCCTCAATGAGTCCAATTATATCATGTTTAGTTAGCCCAATAACCAAAATATATGTAATTTGTATGACCAAAATTTCCTCAATATTTTCAATTAAAATCAAAATCAAACAAATCTACATATTTCAAGGATCACCATCTCGTGATTAGTCATTAATATTGGGTACCAAGTCGATAGAGTTAAATACTTTTATACTTATTTTCTACCAAACAATTACAATTAGTTTTGAATGTTATGGTTTTTCATCTTCCTTTTAGCTTTTTCTCAGTTTTGTTGAATATGGACTATTTCATGCTTTTAAGTTCTATTACGTTATTTGAGAATTCAAGTTATGTGATTAAAAGTATCAATATGGACAAAGAATTAAGGATGTTTTTTAATTTTATTTGTGATATCCCATTATTTAGGCTAGAAAGTTTATCTGAATATTTTATAGGCATAAACTACTTCGTTAAATTATGATGGCAGTAAACATTCGTTTATGATATATTGAAAATGTTTATTATTGTTTACTTTTGGTAATACCAAAACTAGTAGTCAAATTAAGTTCCTCATTCTTATAATTTTAGGTTTACTTGTGTTAATGAAATCATCGGTTTATAACAAAAGACACCGTTGTCCGTTCTTGTTAGGTTATTTACCGCTACCATTATAAATAATTTCGGCCCCCCTCAACCTAAAATCCTGGCTCCGCCCCTGACCACACTATAATAGTTTACTAACGAGGTACAAAATTCCATACTCTCAAAATCGACCAAACCATATATACCATGCATGCAATACGAGACAAAACCATTCCTACACACATTTGCTCACACGCTATACATGCACACTCGAACACAACATTTGCAATTCAACCTGATAACTTACACTCCACTTTCCAATCCATGCATGCTCAACCTAGTTCCATATTACCATTGTCCTCACCACGACACCCACATGACCTTCGCACAAACACCACTTACTAACGAGACACACCCACACCACACGACTCATGCACTTCTCGACCCCAATTCCTATGACCCCGACATCCACAAACTTACACTCGACAAAAAAGTAAATAATTTTGCATGTTCTCTCAGCCTCTACGATCATACAATTCAACGCCCCATCTATACTTTTTTGTGTTTTAAACCAGACCTTCCTTGGTACATATATTAGAGATTAGAAAAGTCATTTAAATGACCACATGAGTGTGTGACCTACGAATGAAAAGAAGAACATAAACAAGAATAGACATGCTTAGTTTCTTTACTATTGTCATCTTTATTTTCAATGTTATTCTGAAAGGAGGTGATTTGCACACTCCCAAAAATGATTGGGACACTCAAATTTTAAGTGCTTGGACATTTTTACCCTTACAAGATAAACATAACTAAAAATAATGTGAGAGTATAAATGTCCAAACACTCAAAATGTGAGTGTCCCAACATTTTTGGGAGTGTGCAAATCACCTCCCTATTATGAAAGATAGCCCATGCAAACTCTTCTTCTTCGTAATACATAGTATATCCGAGAACGATTTCGAAGTCTTTATTAGACTAGCATGTCAGTTGTAGTACTAATTCATGTTTTCAGTTTCATAGTAGCACATGTTCATGACTCGAAATTTTGATTCATTAATAATGGTTATTATGCTATTGGTTCTTATGATACTCGTATTAAACAGTTAAAGATTACCTTTGTCTCAAAAGGACGGATTGAGATCGAAAACGAACACTAAGATACCACAAAACACGATCGAACCTATAACCCAACGAACCCAAGCACGTAGACCAGTTCCACCACGAACAAAAAAATATAACCGAAGATGATCGAAACTCTCACCCACGACGCATACGAACCGTAACCCGAACGGACTCGATCACCTCCTTGCCTTGTTAACCCAGGTCATTTACACTCAAATACCAACTTCGTACCTTTGTCTTGGATCAAAAGGAGAGCAACCGACTTAGATGTAGTTTAGGGTTTTATGAAAAGATGAATTGTGAATATATGGTTTGCATATATTGAGAAATAGAAGTTGTAATTGTGTCGGTTATTGGGGTGATTAGTTCTTAATTTATTCCTTTCCAAACTTACAATTTGTTAATACAAATAAGCCGTAAAAATGTTTATTTATATTTTACGATCTTCTAATGTTTTGTCGATAACAAACGTAAAATCATTTTAACGAAACAAATAAAATACGTAAATAGTTTGAGCCAATAGTTTTCTAACACACTTACGTTTTCACATAAAATACTAAAACAAGTATAAGTGATTTTATGATTTAGTAATACATATGTACAACAACTAGTGTTTACATATTGGGCAAATATATACATAACTAGTATGTATTATAATGGGTAATACAATTAGGTAGAAACTTAAGTATTTGACCCATTAACCAAATACATCGAATGTAGTTGGGTTCAACCCAAAGTCCATGACCCATACCCATGGAGCTTGACCCATAACCCATTGCATGACATCATGCTTAAGTCATACATGGTTTTAATCCATGGCCCATAGTTTTAATTCATGAACCATGGACTAGATGCATTGCATCTTATAGATACATTGTATCTACTTGGATACCCATGATCCATAACCCATGACCCATGACCCAAAACCCATGGGGAAAGGGGAGCGTCTCACCGGATCCCCATTATTACACTGACGGATCCTCAAGTGAGGGATCCGTGGGATCCGTGAAACAGTAGATGTTTTTCTTCTATAAATAGTGAGCCATTTCTTTCTTTTGGGTTGCCACTCCCACACATACTTTCCCCAAGTATTGTAACCTTCTAACCACAGAACCTAAAGGATATTTCTATGTAGTTTGTCTTTTGTTTTTGTGTGATTCTCTAGGTTCCTCTTAAAGGCGAGATCACCACTTCTTGAAGTCGAGTAAGCTCAAGTCCATGAGTTGCCATGCTTCGTCATCATCAAGACTACTGAGGTTCTCTTGTTGATACTTCTTTCTTCCTCCATAAAAGTGTTGTGTCCAAGGCATTAGTGAAAGATGCCGAAATAGTCAAGATGAAAGCATTAGTGAAAGGTGCTAAACGTCCGTGTCAAAAGCATTAGTGAACAATGCTAAAGAAGTCAAGACGAAGGCATTAGTGAAAGGTGCCAAGCGTTCGTGTCAAGGGCATTAGTGAAAGATGCCTAGGAGTCAAATCAAGTGGCATTAGTGAAGGATGCCAAGGTATTATAATCGATGAGGTGCATCGTTATACAAATAGTGATAGTTTGTTTCCAAGGATATTGATATCCTTGATGATGTTGTAATAAGGAGTGGATCTCCTTTGGGGTTAGGTGTCGTGTAGTGTTGGGTAGTAGTTCCTCCATTGTAATGGAACTCGGTACTTAGCCTAGTACCGGATAAAGGGTAGGCGACGTTGTACTAGGTATGGTTCTCCTTTTTGAAAGAACCCGGTGGTTAGCCTAGTACCGGAAAAAGAGTAGGCGACGTTGTGAAGGCTTCTCCGCCATAAGGAGTTGGTGTCGTGTAGTGATTACGAACTCTCGAGTAGGTGACTCGGGGAGTGGAGTAAGGCAAGGAAGGTGTCCTTGTAGCCAAACCACTATAAATACTCTTGTCGTGGTTATGTGCTTCTTACTCTTTATCTTTCATTACACATTTATATATCTATCTATCAATGTCCAACATACACATCCAAATAAACTGACATAAGTCGATCTAAATATTTTAAAACAAAGTTTTAATTGGTAAAACTATTCAACCCCCCCTTCTAGTTTTCCACACAATTCTTATCTTTATTTAAAATTGTGTAACAATTCTTATCTTTATTTAAAATTGTGTACAAATAACAAAAGAAAATTACATTCGGTCCTAGCCATGGGATCTCAAACGTGTGACATTTTTTTATATCCATAAGTGACAAAAGTGATAAGTAGTCTATATTTAAAAGTGTGTGTCGAGTTAGATGGAAGGGAAAAGCAAGCAAAACATTTAAAGGGTTATAAGGCATGGGAATAAATTGTTAATATGTCTGGAGTTCAAATTAGGAATGTCTCATTATAGATATTATATAAACTTAGGTTATATATTCTATAAATTCAACGTAATGTCTTAATTATTTAGTAAGGTTCATAGTACTTAGGGAAAAGTTCAAATTATATGGGAATTTCGGAAAACGGATTTTAGGGTTTTACATTATTCATGATCCATGACCCATGACGCAAGACCCATGACTCATTGACTAGGTACAATGTATCTTGTTAGGTATCCATGATCCAAATTCCATGACCCATGGTCCATAACCCATAACCCATAACCCGATTTGGTATCCAAAATCCAGAATTGATTGACCCAGAGGCCGGATCCCTCAATTTACAATGGCCGGATCCCTTGGGTGAGGGATCCGCCGGAACCGGCCTACCTATAGACAGAATGTCTATAAATAGTGAGTCATTTCTCCATTGTTTCTCACCCTTCTTCTTATAACTCTCTCATATATTATCCCACTCTCCTAACCTCATTATCACTTGATCATTCTTGTAGTTCTTCTCTCTTTTGTTGTAATTCTCTTTTAGGTCCTTCACAAAGACGAGATCACGTTACTCTACAAGTCATCCAAGTAAAGGGTCTTTGATTGATTTGTCCAACCACAAGATTTCAGTAGCATATCTTGTATTTCTTATTTCACATATTTGTTGTGTAATAGTTGTGTAAAGGTTTGGTTATACCTCGTGGAAGAACTCGGTATTTAGCTTTGTACCGGAAAAAGTGTAAGCGACGTTGTGAGGATTCTCCGCCGATTTGAAGGAGCTTTTTGACATAGTGCTTGAACTCTCGAGTGGGGTACTCGGGGAGTGGAGTAGGGAAAGGAAGGTGTCCTTGTAGCCGAACCACTATAAATCACTTGTGTCGCTACTCACTTTCTATCTCTTACTTTACTTGCGTTCTTTACTTACTTTATTTATTGTTTGGTACTATCTATTCATCCACAAGATTTCAAATAAGATTGAATCTAAACTTTTGAAATCTAAATTAAAATCGGTAAAACTATTCAACCCCCACTTCTAGTTTTTCACAAAATACATTCGGGGATCATCCACAATCTACTAGGACTTTGCTAACAAAATCACCTTCAACCTATATGCTCAAGTCTTCCTCATTCTTCTCAAGTCTTCCTCAAGTCTTCTCAAATCTTCTCAAGTCTTCCTCGAGTCTTTTAAAGTCTCCCCTATTTTCGTCGATCTTCTTTCCATCTCCACATTTGCGATACCTTTTTGCTTTGACAAAAGGGGGAGAAAGAGTGTAAACAGGTAACTTTTACACTTTACTATGAGTTACAGTTTATATATTTTGTCATCATCAAAAGGGGGAGATTGTTAGTGCAAACGTTACGATGTTTAATCTATACATTGTCTTTATATTTTAATAATGACAAACATGCAACCTGTAATACATAACGTAAAGTGCACAAGTTACTTGTTTACGCAAATCATCAATACATGCATGCATCAACATCTCTCGATGGCTCACATATGAATCACTTAAGGTATGTACAAACACTATACCAATTTAGTTAAGTGATCAAAGAAGTTATTTTTCTTCAAACCTCACATTTTTATAAATGTGACAAAACATTTTTACAAACATAAATTAGACAAATTATTTTTGTATTTATAAGGAAACGTTTTAATAATAAAAATAATTTTGAATTTGAAATTTGAATTTCGAATTTCCTCAGCTATTTTTCCCACCTAAATAAGATAAAATTTTTAACAGACAAATGTATCTCTTGGGACGGTCCCATAAACATGTGACGGTCCCTAATATATACGGGACGGTCCAAGGTTTAATGGACCGTCCCCCGCTCCTCCTGGTGCTTATAAATACTGCATTATTTCTTCAGAAAAATTAACCCTCTTGGCACAAAAATATTGTTCTTTCTTTCCCTTCTTTGATCACAATAACTTGTTGATATGTGTTTATAAGTGATCATGACACCCTCTACCTCCAAGTGCAAGAGAAGAACGCTCGAATTTGTCACGAAACGAAGAGTCGTAGATTAGGCATCACACACACGTAACTAGTGTTACGATTCTCTTCTTCATCTAAACTTTCATTTCTATCTATTGTATATTAGTGTATCCGACTTATGTGTAAGTCGAGGTTAGTTGTGTTAGTATAGACTTGGACAAAGTGAATGTCCGTGAAGTGTTGTATGTAGTCTACGGTGTGTACGTCCGTAGATGATTGGGTGTAGACTAGGACGGTGTGTACGTCCGTGGGTGATTGTATGTAGATCGGGTAGATTGTGTGGATCGGGTAGATCGTGTTGATTGGGTTGATCGTGGTGATCGGGTTGATCGTGTAGATCGTGCAGATCATGTGGATCGTGTAGATAGGGTAGATCGTGTGTGGATTGGTTCTAGCCAAGATTAGAACTCGACATTTTGCTTAGTGTCGGAAATTAGTGTAAGCAATGGTGTATGGTTTTCTCCGCCTAAAGGGAGCTTGTTGATTAGTGAAGTAACTCTCGAGCTGGGTACTCGGGAAGTGGAGTAGGGCGAAGAGGTGCTTCGTGACCAAACCACTATAAATCATCGTGGTTTTTTGCTTTACCTGCCTCTTTACGCTTTATTCTTGCATTAATCACTTTACATTTATACATGCATTGTGTTTGTGTTTGTATGGTTTGTGGTTATATTGTGTTAATTATGTTTGTGTGATGATTGACTATATCTTCATATTAACTAGCTACCTTAAAAACTGCACAATATCAAAAAACTTCATCCCCAGTCTAAAACTCGCCACTGATAGCGGTCCCCTAAATAGACTGCCGGTCCCACATATATATAGGACCGTCCACACATATTTGGGACCGTCCACAGTGTGATCTAAACTAACTTAACCTTCTTTATTTATGTTTATGACGTAATCTATGATATGTATGTTGTTTCAATCATCAAAACCACTATTTCTATTTAGCCAAGCTTTATCGGAAATTTGATACAAAAGATTTTTTATCCCCCCCCCCCACACACACACACACATGTTTCTACACATTGTTTAATCGATTGAAATGTAAGAAATCATTTACAAAAAAGAAATGATAAATGGTAAAAAAGCAAGTGACATTATAAGAGCTCACAGTACCGTGAGTTATAAAGCGTGTTATAACCCTATAACTCAACCCCACACCCCTGAGTTATAAGGGGTTTGTGCCATATTGACGAGTCAAGCCATATGATTTTTTTTTTATTTTTTTTTAGTTTTTTTTTTTATTATTATATTTGTGTTTTGTTAGGTTATATATAGGCCAAAAGTGTTATACAACTTGAGTGATGAAAGGTGTATGTTTTGAGTTAATTCATAAGTTCTAAGTTATATGGCAAAAAACTAAACTTACGGCAAAAAGTTTTATAAGACTGGCGCTATGCCTCCGCTCTAAACATCAACTACGGGGGTGTTTGTTTCGGCTTATATAACGGGCTTATGACTTATTTGTTTTTTGGCTTATGTTTCATAAACTCATCTTTTGTAGTTTATTTTACAACTTTTTAGCTATTATAAGTTTATTAGGTCATAAGAAAAATAAGCCCTAAATCAAATTATAAGCCGAAACAAACACACCCCTACATATGTAGAGTAGGCAAAAGTTCAATATAGAACCAAAATTTACCATAGATCCAATCAACCAATAATAGCCATTCATTTTTTTATTATGATAAACTTTCACCCTTTTAAAAAAAAATAAATATCTCGCAAACCGTTAATCGTTACGCGATAAAAATTATACCATCGCGACGAGAATTAAATTATCTTTCTATAGATATGCACTACTATATATTTTTAACAACTTTTTTTTCAAAATTTCTCAACAAAATCATATATGATTTGTGAAAATCATATATGATTCGATTTTACGAATCACATATGATTTTTGAGAATCATATATGATTGTAAAAATCATATATGATTCGAAAAAATCGAATCATACATGATTTTTTAAAATCATATATGATTCGTAAAAATCATATATGATTTTTTCGACGGAATTTTGAAAAAAATGTTTGTCTAAAATATGTAAAAGTGCATATCTATGAAAGATAATTTAATTCTCGTCCGATGGTGTATTTTTTATATTTTGAAGATTTACCAAGATATGTTGTTTTAAAAAAAAGATGGAAAATGATTTTGTATTAATTTAGATAAAAAATGGAGAGTTATGATTAGTTGTTCAAATATGAGTTCTTGATCTCAACTAGAGTAACCTAACCAGGGTTGAAGTAATAAAGGTAAGTAAATCCAAGAAAAACCCCCAAAACCAAAATCAGTCATCGCTCTCATTCTTTTCATTTCCGATTCAACGATCACACTCCGGTAACCAATCTCACTCACACACACACACACACACTTCTATTGATCTTCCATTATTATATTGTATTCTATTTGATCAAAGCTTAACAGATTTATCCATAGATTTAATTTATAACCAGGGTTACCATTATCTTTACTTGAAATAGATTATCCCAACTTAGTTTTTTCTATGTTTTATGTGATTTTAGTTTCAGTTTCACTACTTGTATTGACTATATTCATAGTGTATATTGTTTTTCATGGAAATACAAGGTTTTCGATATATTTTCGGACCCTGAAAATTTTTAATGTGATTGATTGTTAGTAGGGGTATGCTGTGTGCATTTTGAGTACCGAAAATAGCAACTTATAGTTACAGTGCCGATTTTGATGCGCGTTGGTTCTTAAGTTTTCACAAAAATGATGTCGTTTAGTTAAAGTAAGTGATGATTGGAAATATGAGTACAGGATATTGGAACTTAGTGAGTTAAGTTGAAGTAAACTAAATATAACCTATCTGTATACCGTGCCAAAATGTGTTTTTCGTTTGTTGCTAAATTTGTTTGTATACGGTTCCGGTTCAGTTTTACGGTTTCTATGTTTAGTTTTTTAAAATTCTGCTGTGGCTTGTTAAAATTATGTATGCTAGTTCTAGTGAATTGATCGAATAAAGATTTAATCTGTAGAAGATTGATACTGATATATGTTAATACGGTTAATGTATTTGTGTTTTGTGCCTGTGTATGCTGAACTTTGTGAACGGATTTATTCAGCTAGTAGAAAGCTATGGACACTACGGACCGTAGATACTTGGAAGAAGAAGATTCTTCATTGACGAAAACTATGAAGGGTGCTGCCACTGGTTTGGCTGCTGGAACCATTTGGGGTACCATAGTGGCGACTTGGTTGGATGTGCCTCGTGTTGAGAGAAATGTTGCTTTACCTGGTTTGATTAGGACTTTAAAAATGATGGGTAACCATGGGTTGACTTTTGCTGCTATTGGTGGCGTCTACATTGGTGTTGAGCAATTGACGCAGAATTACAGAATGAAGAGAGACTTTGTTAATGGTGCCGTTGGTGGGTTCGTTGCTGGTGCAGCTATTCTCGGTTTTAAAGGTTAGCATTTTGTTTAAACTGTTGTTCGATAATTTTTTGATAGTTACTGAATTTGAAGATGTGATTCTTTGCAATTTATGCTTATTATGGATTCACTGCTTGCCTTTATCTTTATGGTAGCAATACTAGGAATCTGGTATCTCTAGCAAGCTTCACTTATGTCTCATGCCCCCAGGAGAAAGAAAAAGTAGAATTTTCGCAAACCAGTGGCGTGTCAGTCTGTCTAGAAGTCCTAAATTTTTTGTGTAATGAGTCGTGTCTGTATTAACTTGGTGAAATATCGTTGCAATGTGTTTCCCTTGCGAAGTACTCATGATACATTTATCTTATGTTAGTTGCCAGGCAGATTAGGGCATAAAACATTAGTCTTTATAGAACAATGGTCAATTATTTTAACGGATCTGACTCGGCAAAGTAGTGAATGAACCTGGAAAAGCTGTGCAATTGATTCAGTTAGGCTGCTTCATTAGTCGTTCCTATGCTAGCCATACTAATACTCAACTATGTGTTAATTTATTGTCAAGTGCTGACAAGAAGTAAGGCTACTCACATCTAAGTTTTCAGTAGGTCCCTTTACTGAATCTGTAGGAGTCGTAAATTAAATGTTAGGGAGTACGAGATTCTTTAAAGATCACCACGGTCTTGTCATGCTAGCTGTTAGAAGACATTAATATGAAGATAATTAGGGGTATATGTTATTATAATTGGAACTATAGTATTTGTTCAAGTTTTGTTACTTTCTATAGTATTTGTTCAAGTTTTGTTACTTTCAAGTTTCAACCAAGTATTCAAACATCTATCTTATTACTTCTTATTCCGTAATAGGAAGTCTCTTTTAAAGTACAAGTAAAAGTATATCATGTGCCTACCACTCAGAGTTTTGGAAGATCAGGAAGTTTAATTTTCTGTTATTATGGGTTTGGCATTATTGCAGACTTTTAAAGTCCTGACTCTAGAGTCAGTTTAAAGCTTCTATACCAGTACTGATATATAATCATAAAATGCAATAAAGATTGGTATAAAGCTGTGTAGCATTGAGTGACTCATCATTGATTGCTAACCGTCCCAGCCTGACATGTGGTTAGGAACCAGAGTTCATTGCAAGCTGTTAGAATAGCGGTAATAGTGATCGCGAACATGACAATATTATCTCACAATACACTCACACACAAAAAATAAAGTAAAAGAAGTCAGTTGTCTGAACGACCGACTTGTGCTCAAATGTGGTACACGACGCGTGGTAAGGGGTTTGAAGACGCGTCTTCTTCCCCTTATCACCACCAGTCTTATATTTTGTACTTTTAAAGTAGTCTTGCAGTCAGGTTCCCACTTCTTGTGGTTAGTTTTTAATAAAAAAATAAAATAAAAATTCCAGGTAATCTCAAGTGACTTATTCCCTTTTAGTTATGTAGACTTTGTCTTTTTGCCTTAAAAAATTATTATACCTATCTCTTCAAAAATTTCACCCTTAAAGTGATTGGAATTTCAATCACCACAACTACAAATTTAGTCATTAATTGATTGATTAATTTGACCCCTACCAATGGTGATCAATTGACATCATTTTCGTTAATTAGAATACAAAACTATATACTGCTCTGCCATTTCTATTTGGTCCATTTTTATCAGCAGGTCAAAAAACCTGTATTGACTTGCAATATCAATATATAAAGTTGTTACCCATTGCTCTTATAGAGCCACGTAAGAAAATGAACCCATAAACATTAAGAAACAAGCATAAGCAAAAGTAAAACAAGTCACTACCAACACCAATCACACTAACAAAGGACGATTCAAGATGCATGGCAAAAGGGAATTGTATTCCCTTCAAGAGACGATTCAAATCTAAATAATTTAAGTACTCGCTGATTAAAAAATGCATAATTCATGTACTACTTTGACAAATACAAAACAGATAAAAGTCTGAATTAGATTCCTGAATGAGACTCCACGAGCATCATCATTGAAGGCAAAAAAAAAAGTGTACAAAAAATTAAACGGAGAAAAGTTACGTGAGATAAACTGGTATCCCACATTTCCATTAAAAACTAACGACAATAACTCATGTGACTTGGTGAATTAGGGCTAGGGTATATGAACCAAATTACCAATTATGAGGTACAATGAAGTACCTCAAATACTTCGGGGTGAATAACTCATGTGACAATCATGTGACTGAGTAAATTAGGGCTAGGGTACTATATGAACCAAATTACCAACTATGAGGTACAATGAAGTACCTTTGATACTTTGGGGGAGATACCGTTGGTCAAATTCTAGGGTAAATAAATATAATGTTGGCCATGATTTTACTATGACTATTTCTTCTGGAATGGCTATTATCTGGACAAAACATTGAGTAGACACAACTTCTTATTATCATGCAAAACATGGCTCGAAGGTGTAAAGGGAAGGGCTTTACCTGGTTTGAGTATGTGTGGCGGTGGGCTTAAATCCCGTGGATTAGTCGGCCAAAAGGTCGGAAACCATGGTTATCAAAAAAAAAAAGTTTGGTATCAGGATGCAAGGAGAATGAGTGTGATTATCCCACTCATTCTCATTCATCTACTATCTAATCTTCAACCATGGTTATTTTTGGAAGTGAACCAAAAACCACGTACGGGTAACTCACGATTCTCATGACAATGAGAACTATGCCTCACAATACATCTTCATAACGTTTCTGTCCCAATAGATTATTGCAGATTGTGTAAGGTTACCCATTTCTATGCTACTTCAGGATGATAGCTTCTGTCGTTTTGTTTTGTTGTTGTTTTTGTTTGCTCTCATTCAGGTACTTATACATGACATAATGGTGAAAGCCTTGGTTTTCATTTATTTATTCGGTTTCTATGAGTTGTAGGCCATTAAAGGCAATAACGCAAGTGAGGCTCTCGCCTGGCTCACGTCAGATGAAAGGCGCAAAAAGGCGAGGGTCTGAGTGAAGTAAGCTGATCAGTTTTTTCGAGATAATGTATATGATAACATTGACTTAGAAACAGAATGAAGTAGTAAAAATATAGATTCCTTTAATTCTATTAGGGAAATAGTATATAATGGATCAAATACGAAAAAGAAGTCCTAAACCAACTAAAAAGTCTACAAAATGTGTAGTTTATCATTTTCTTCACTAAATACTTGTAATCTCTATTAATAATATTCAGTTATAGCATGTGGACACAAAACAGTTATCACAGTGATTGAAGATGTATGAGAAGAGATTTTTATTTAATATTTAAAGATGACATAAAACTCTAGTTTTACATCAGGTGATTATTTATAGACATAGTCAGCTATAACTTGAGGGGAAGTGGGGAACTTATCTTGCAGAATACTAGAGAAATTTTGGCCGGGTAAAACAAGGCGACCTTGTCATGCGTCACAACCAAGCACCTCGTTGGGAAAGGGGTAATGGCGCGAATAAATCGCTGGTCTTGACATGATAAAGCGGCATGGCTCTCGGGGCCTTGCCTGAGGGGCTGGTTGACCGAGGCACTAGTATTTAGCTACACTGGTTGTGGGATGGGAAGGAAAATGCTCGGGTAGGTCATTATGAGGGAACTTGAGGCCTGAAGGTTAATTAACGCTGCTCGTCTATATTAACTTGAAATGATATTGGTACAGATATTAACTTGAAATGATATTGGTAGTTGAAGAAAATTTTATCTTAGGGTGGGGGTTTCTTGTTAGTATGATGGCAAAGGTGATCTTATCGTCTATCTGACCTGTGAAATTTATTTTGAAGTTTGTTTGAAGGTTCTCTCTTTCGTATATAGCATGCCCCTTTTGCTATTTCTTCCTTTGGTGTGAAGAGAATATGTAGTCATAAGTAGAAGCAATAGAATAGGAAGCAAGTTGACGTCTGGGAATGAAACAATGTCTGGGCCGATCCTGTTGCTTCTTGTTTAATGTTATTCAGATGTCGTAGGTGGCTGCGTATAGTTTGTGCTAAATTATAAGTAGTCATTTTTATTCTTTTCTGTCAATTGTCATTCTCGTATAACATGATATTTCAACACTTGCACAATCAGATTGTCGGCATATTATTTAATGAAATGACGTGTTTTTTTTAGGCAAAAGCATTTCAACAGCACTTTCTGCTGGAGCTGCACTTGCAGCGACTTCGGCTGCAATTGATGTTGGTGGTCAGACCACAAGAATGGATACGGGTAAGGAGTACTACCCTTATACTACCAAGAAAAGAGCTGATGTTGCCAATTGACCATTCTCTTCATCTTCTGCTGTAATGAAAGAAGGTTGCTGTTTTTCTACTGTGACAACTGGTCTACCTTTCTGATATCTGCTGTATGTTTTGTTGTGGAGATGTAAACATACTCTCCTTACGATTAGTGTTTAAATCTCAGATTCACAAAATAAATCTACCGAGATTTTCTCGACTTGAGTTCATTTTGTATGCATGTGTGAACTAGCAATGAATGATTGAAAGTGATTCTTCGCTAAGATGTCAAATCTTTCATGTTGAATTACTTCTGGAAATTTGATTATGTGTTGTGATAACCTAGAGAATATCTTTCGATGCGCTACATGTACCATTTTAAATTAAGTTACATCTTTTTGTTGATCAGTTTTTTACTCTTCTATTACAAACTCTGATTATGAGAAAATGGATTAAAATAAAAAGTCGCTGTTTATTATTTATATATACCTGTTTACACAAGTTTAATCATATCACATTGTCATCTACATTCTACTTGGTACATCATCTATCTATATTTGCATATAAAACATCTATCTATATTGCATATAAAACATGTATGTTTTTCGTGGAGTAATGTTGAATCCTCATATACCTTTTCAAACTTAAATTACCACATAAAAATTCAAACAATGTTACCTTAATGAAATAGTAGCATTAAATTTTCACGCAAAAAAAAAAAAAAAAAAAAAAAAAAAAAATGGTGGCATGGCATTTTTTGACAATTATTTTTTAATGTAGTTTTCGAAAAAATTAGACTTTTCTTTTATGTAATGTTACACTAATAATTTTGAAAAATTTATCCAAAAACTCTATTATATAAGATACATTTTTTTTTGTTCATAGTTGATGAAAGTAAATAATCACACAACTATAAAAGCTTGCCGCTATAAATATTTCGTTGCTATATACAAGTATACGTCTAGTTTTATAAACTAATTAAGATATTAATACTCAACTTATTTAGTTGCCATTAAATAGATAAAAGATGATAATAGTTTAGTTGGTAATATTATTGCAAAAATAATAAAAAGATAACTGGATCAATTAATATGTAGTATAGGGACTGGGAATATACTATTTGAATAAGAAAAACCCAATCCTAATCACATTATGGAATGCCACGTGTCAAAAACCCATTGAATGTTTTGAATTTCTGGGGCCCATGACATCAATCACATCATCACATGAAGCAGTCACTCTCTTACCACAATATCCAAACACACAGAATCACTAATGGCAGGGATCAGCTCTTGTTGCTCTTCTGCACTATCTTCCAGAAGGTATTTTTCACTTCATTATTTCTTAGAACATGCAATTTGTTTGAACAAAGATAATAGTAACAGAATCACCAACAACCACATGTTTCTCAACTTTTAAGTTCTTATATTTTTACCAAGAAAATTGTAGTGATTTGACTATTTAGCTAGCTGCATATATTTCATTTTCAAGTTGGATATTGCGTTTTTATGTTGCTATGAATCAAATATTAGAAGACCAACTAGTATAATGTAGCACAACAAGAAAAGTACATGATTATTGGTGTCAAATATGTTGCACTGTATGTATCGTCATTGAGCTTGAAAGTAGAAAGAGCTGAGGTTGACTGATTATAATCTGTTTTCAGCAATTTGGGGACATTTTCATTAAGATTTAATAATACTCATCGTGGTGGAACAACACGAATTTCACGTTCAAATCTAAGAATCAGAGCGGAAATTGATTTTATAAATGCCGAAGAAGCAAAGAGACTTGTAGCAGAAGAAGGGTACTCAGTTGTGGATGTTAGAGATATAACTCAATACGAAAGAGCTCATATCAAATCATGCAAACATGTTCCTCTCTTCGTTGAAAACAAGGACATGGATCCAGGTACAGCTTACGAATGTCTATAATCTAGTTTTTAAATAAGACAGAACACACTCCATGTGTTTTAGCATACAACAATGAAACGTATACAATACAAAGAAAAATATCATAACTTTGAATACCTTTATAAGCCGCCAAGGGCTATGGTGAGGGAATACATAAATAAGTTGTGGTTTTCAGAATTGTACCTAAATATTTAAATTCTTAACTTTAGTAGCGTGTTATCAGTGGAAATCCTTGAGGTCACTTGGTTAACATTAAAGAAAATTGGAAAAATCTCTAAAAATTGGTGAAAAGTTGAAATAGTAAACCAAAAATATAAAATTTGGGCGACAGTTAGGTCAAAATGGTGAAGCCCTTTTGCCAAACGACCAGCAAGACCTTTCTGCGTTTGCATTTTCCGTTATGTTATATCTCTAACATTATAAGTAGGGGTAGTTTTAACCCATTTACTTTTGAATGGGTCGATTAGGTTATATTAAATCTCTAACATGTCAAATGGGTTAAATAAAAAAAATACAAAAGGGAATGGGTTGAAAGTCGACCATAAGGTATTTTTCGCACTTTTGAAGTACATGCTACAAATTGTTCTAATATTTTGCACATTTAAGTGCTTGAATTTTCCGTGTTGTGTTGCTCCATGAATTTCTCGCTCAAGTCACAAATATCTTCTGCATTGCTTCTTATCATTCATGTTGTTCCATCCTTAAGTTAGACCAGGATCCTTATGAAATCCTTCTAAAAAAACGATAGTACTGTTGGTCTTATGACTCGCCCTTTTTGAGGATACATATCTTTTAAATGGCCTTTTGAGGTTTCATTGATTATAGTAAATGTTTGTCTAATGCAGGAACTATAGTCTTGAGACAACTGCATAACAACTTCTCTGGATTATTTTATGGAATCCCATTTACTAAGCCTAATACAGAATTTGTTCAGTCAGTGAAGAGTCAGTTCTCTCCTGATAGCAAAATTTTAGTTGTTTGCCAGGAAGGACTCAGGTATAGTATACCATTAATCTTTGATGCTATGTTCATGAAAACAAAAGTGAAACCTATTTACGCCTAAAGCTTTCAATCTCAACAAAAAATCTTTTGCTCTAAAGTAATTTGTTTCTTCTCTCGAGTTTTAAGCTTATGTTTTGTTCATGTAACACTTCTAATTTATACATTTTCGTCCTTCGTGATTGTTGGTAATGTTTTCTGTTTGTTATGGTTTAAGATCCGCTGGTGCTGCAAACAAATTAGAGGCAGCTGGATTTCAGAATATAGCGTGTATATCATCAGGACTCCAATCTGTAAAACCAGGTTCAGTTTCAATCACTCTGATTTAAAAAAAGTTGTATGTAATAAGAATAAAATAAACTTATAATTTGTGGTTTTTGTGATAGTCATAGTTTAGGTCCATGTGAGTTCCATTTGATCCTCTTTAAGAACATCAAAAAATGTTTCTTTTTTTCTCATTTATATTGATATAATTATGAGGTGTTTTGATGTCAATTTTGCAGGATTGTTTGATGTTGAGGGTTCTATAGAGCTAAAAGACGCGGGTAAGGCTGGTTTAGTTCAAGTGCAAGGCAAAATCTCTGCTGTTCTTGGAACCGTACTCATCTGTAAGTTCTAAATTTACTTCTTCTAGTTCTTTACAAGTATATGTGAGAAATTCTTAACACATTTTTATCATGGTATTTATGGAATTTACAGGTGCATATCTTTTCATTACTTTCTTTCCGGATCAAGCAGAGAAGATCATTGCATTGTTTCCCTCAAGTTAGGAACATATAATGAGATGAAAAGTTTTGCACTTGTGTTTTTCATCAAAATGATGAGTTGAGTGAAGTAAGATTCTTGAAAGCATAGATCATATGGATGATATTATGATGATAGACTTGCAGATTTAGCGTAATTGATCACAGATTCAATATGTGCGGTTAATGAATATTAAAATTGATGGTTAACAGACATAAATTCTTGAACTTTTATTCCTAGATTAGTGTTTTACTCTTGTTAAAAGAAAAGGTTGATGTTATCATAAGAAATGTTGATGTTATATTTAAAGGATCGTACCAAAGAGCTTGTGTCGTGATCGTATCTCTTGTTCTGTGTAAACTCCTCAACGAAATGGTTGTGGGTTCAAATCTGCTTAGGACATGTGAGATAGTTTGTGGTTGTATAGTGTGAGGTGGTTAGTTGCCGTTTTAAAGAAAATATTTGAAGGATCGTAACTCAATTCATGGACCCGTACATGCAGCTTTTGTTTGTATAAACTTATTTCCATTACACATAAAATTCTTAAGACTTTATAAACATCTCATATAATTTAAATGCATTTAATTATGAAAAGTTTTAAAATATTGAACGGCAACTTTTATTAAAAAAACCACTAGCAAGGAGCTAGAGAAATTACAAAGATATCAAATGAGGGTGTTGAAGCCAAATAGCTCAACTAAAAGAACTATTACATCTAGAGTGACACCACGTAAACAAACGAATAGCAATATCATCAAAAATAACATCTTTCCGAGAAGTTTGTGCCGCTAACAATAGATTATTTCTGAAGTTCCATATGCTCCATTGTGAAACGTAAAAAACGCCTTCCAATAAGCCTTTATTATTAGAATTCAAACGAATAGACTTGAACCAAACAAGCCACTCAAAATACGAATCTAGGGGAGTCCATGCCAAATCCCACCAGCGGAAAACGAGACGAAAATCATCAACAGTCAAAGCACATTTAAAAAACAAGTGGGAATTATCTTCAGACGAACCAGTACATATCGGACAAAGCAGAGAAGGCATCGAGACATTTCTTCGAAGTAAATTCGTACGAGTAGGAAGCCGATCTAAACAAACCTTCCAAGCGAAAACATTAATTTTTATCGGGACATACTTAATCCTACGAGTAGCAGCATTATCCTTTGGGAGAAAGAACTTGTCCAAACAACTCCGAACATCCTTAACATGAAAAACTCCATCTCCATTTAAATTTCCCACCCATGTATCTTCTTAATTAGAAAGAATAGACAGTTCAATAAGGAGACGAAGTTGAGCAAGTTGATGATCTTCAAACCCACCTCTAGCAGGACGATGAAAAGAATCAGAAACATATCCACTGATCTTCTCAGCCACAAAAGATTCTTTGTTAGTCTCCTAGGCATACACACGTGGGAAAAGATGACGAAGTTGGTTATCACCTATCCATTTGTCACTCCAGAACCTCATTCTATTACCATTCCCTACACGTATCCGACAATGAGAGATCAGGTCGTCCCCTTGAGACTTAAGAGCTTGAACTTCCCGAATAATATTAATCCACGGCGATGAGGGAAAAGAAGACAGATGCGAAATTTGATCACCATGAATGCAAGAAATAACACGAAACCAAAGAGAATTATCTTGGGAAATAAATCTCCATACCCACTTGAAAAGAAGAGCCCGATTTAAAGCGTAATAACTAGAAACACCTAACCCGCCATACTTCTTAGCTGCAAGCACCTTAGACCAACTCACCCGAGAAATCTTCTTGTCATCACCACGAATACCATAAAAGAACTTCCGACGAATAGCTTCCATCGAATGTAAAACAAACTTAGGAACCTTGTATAAGGACATGTTATATATTGGAGTGGAGCAAAGAACCGATTTAAGTAAAGTAAGTCGCCCCCCAATTGAGAGATAAGAGAGTTTCCACTTCGATAACCGAGATTTAAGTTTACCAATTATTTCATCCCAAGCCTTAACCAACAACATATTACCACCTACCATTACTCCTAAATACTTGAAAGGAGTCATCATAACTGAACAACCAAGGTTTATAGCCACGGTATTAATATCCTCACGAGGAACACCCACACCTAGAAGGTGACCTTTTTTTGATATTAATCTTCAATCCGGATGAAAGCGAGAAACAATGTAGGATATGCATGATATGTGTAAGAATGTTATCTAACCACTCCCCAATGAAAACCGCATCATTCGCGTAGAAAAGATGAGAGATCGTAAGGGAAGGATCAATCTGAATGCTCTTGAACAAACCCGCATTGACTACTCTTGAGAAAGACAAGGGGAGAGTTTCCATAATGAGAATAAAGAGATAAGGGGCTAATGGATCACCTTGTTTCAACCCATAATGAAATTGGAATTCGGATGTCGGACTACCATTAACTAAAATAGAAGCCATACCCGATAATAAGTTGCCAGATATCCAAGATCGCCATTTTGAACCAAACCCGAAAGAGCTAAGAACATCATCAAGATAATCCCACCTTACAAAGTCATAAGCTTTAGCGAAATCAACTTTAAACAACATGGCCTGCTGCTTTTTATGATTACACCAAGAGAGAAGCTCATTAATAATAAAAGGACCGTCGAGGATTTACCTATTTGGGAGAAATGCTGTTTGAACATCTGAAATAAGGTCTGAAATAACCAACGACAAGCGAGTAGCAAGCACTTTAGTAACCACCTTGTAGGGACTCCCAATCAAACTAATAGGCCGATAATCACTTACAAACCTAGGATCATTAGTTTTCGGGATTAATGTAATAAACGAAGAGTTACACCTTTTAGAGAACGAGCTATGCTGAAAAAACCATTCGACTGCAACACAAAAATATGGACCAATGATGTTCCAAAATTTTTGAAAGAATTCGAATGTAAAACCATCGGGACCAGGGGATTTATCTTCACCACAACCCAATACAGCGTTCCGAATTTCATTTCGAGTAATGGGACTCTCCAGATCAGTAGCTTGGTCGGGACTTAAACAATTAGGAAATCGAAAATTAAGTCTACAACGATTTGCAGTGGGTTTTTGGAACCTCATAGCAAAATCTGAACGAAACTCTTCTTTGACTCGGTTAGGGTCATCGACCCATTCACCATCAACCATAATACCCTTAATAGATAAGTTAGCACGTTTTATATTAATAATACCATGGAAGAATTTAGTATTTTCATCTCCCTCGATGGCCATTGAATCTTGGCTTTTTGAATACAATCACGAGCTTCGAAAGACTTAATGTCGTGCATTTGTTTTATCAAGTCCTTCCGAGAAAGGAGAAGATCATCATTAACTCCTCCTTGATCAAATAATTTTTCAATGTCATGCAGCTTGGATTTAATCTCGATAACACGTTGCGACTGACTCCTCTTGTAATCCACAACCCAAGTTCGAATCTCCTTTTTCAAAATCTGCAATTTCTTTTTGAATCGAATCATTCCATTCCGATCATCTAAAATAGTGGAACTCCAAGTGCTCGTAACCATTTGATCAAACCCATGTTATTGAAGCCAAGAATGATAAAGACGAAAAGGAGTGGCTCCATCATCAGAAATTACGTTTCGAAGCAAAATAGGTCTATGGTCCGACAAATGTCTATCAAGACATATGGTAGAGATGTTGGGGAATAGAGAAACTAAACCTTCAGTAACAAGGAACCGATCCAATTTGCTCATTTTAGACGCCAATGAATGAGACCAAGTAAAGGAGTAGCCTTCTAAGTGCACGTCAACTAACCCCGAGTTAGAAATAAAATTATTAAATTCATTCGCCCCTTGCATATTAAAAACGAACCCATGCGCTCTTCCACATATCTAACTTCATTGAAATCCCCCATAACGATACAATCACCATCCCACCGTGTAATGAGAGAGGTAATATAACTCCATAACAAACGTTTATCAGTAATGGGTTGTGGAGCATAAACCGAAATCAGTAACAGCTTAGACTCGGTAGGTTCCCAAGTCCCATACAAGGCGACAAAATTGTCCGAGATAATATGCTGGTCCTTATGGAACGTATTGGGATCCCACACGCATAGAATGCCGCCAGAATTACCTAAAGCTCCACTAATGAGATGTTCAAAACAATAGTTACCCCATAAAATTTTAACATCTATTTCCGAGATATTCTCCATTTTAATTTCTTGAAGAGTTAAGAAACTCACCTTGTGTTTAGAATTTAACTCCCTGACCCAATATTTCTTAGCCTTGGATCCTAGGCCTTGAATATTCAAGGATAGACAATTCATTGGAAACCTTCATGTCCTCCTTGCAACCCAATAATTTTCTCCATATCCTTAATACATCCTTCCATATCGTAACCCATGGTGCGACCGACATTAATCATTTCATCCAAGACTTCCAAAATTGAGCCTCTTGAATTCACCTTTTTCCTAAGAGTACTAGTATCAGAATAGTGACATTCATCAACATCCTTCACATTCTCAACAACATGCGAACGAAAAACATCTGACCGCATATGAGATTTAGATGAAACTTTATCATTCACCTCCTGTTTATCGAGAGAATTATTATCTTTTTCTGGTGTGAAACCGGGAGGGAAAGGAATACTCGAATCAGCCCCAGAATTTACCACTCCTTCGTCACACTTCTTAAGTAATTTGTTAATACTAAAAGGGTCAGAAGACACTTCCTTATCATTCGTAGGGTGAGCCTGGTTGTAATCATTACCAGGTTTGTCATCCAAGTCGCCAAAGTAAGTTTCAGACACTCTTTCAACATCACTCTCTTCGACCGAATTCACTTGCCTACTACCTACACCATTATTCTCATCACCCCCTTAACGGAGACAGCTTCTTTAACTTCATTAAAGACCGGAGACCAACCAAACAGTTCTTTGGCTCTAACCACAAAGATTTTCCCGCGGATAATTGTTGGGTTTATTAAATACCCAAACCCCTTAATCTAGGATTTGAATAGAAAATAGCCCAAGTGTTTAGTTCGTTAAACACTAACAGGTCACTGAGTGCATAGTCTCTCAGTGAGTTATCTTCAGGATACTCAGTACGAGGCGAAGAAGAAGTCTCTCTACTCAGTAAGGCGGAACTTAAAGAGTGAAGACTGAGTCAAGAAGAAGATGATGGATTTAGTGAGTGATGACAATAACTCACTAAATCCCCAAGACTCCTCTCCAACAGCTTACACTGAAGACAAACTGAAGTAGAAGACTGAAGGATGAAAAGACTGAAGAAAGAGCGGGACAAGGCGAGATAAGTTTGAATCAGATAAGACAACGTCCTTATCAACCAAAGTCAACTTTCCCTAAATGGCAAAAGATCAGGCTCAGTGTCATCACTGAACTTAGGAAAGTAGTCTTGTCTCTTACCTAGAATAGTCTTTGTAAACATAGACAAAATACATCAGTATTTTGTCTTCTGTATGATGTCAGTTTGTCACTTAGGAAGGAGTTAAAACTCATACATGTATAAATAGCATAAGAGATGGAGTGAAAGGTTAAGCTTGTGAATTGTAAAAACACACACACGCAAGCCATCTTTTCACTCCTCCAAATACAACTTAGTTCTTGAGATAGCTCAGTGAGCTCTAAGAGTTGTGCTCAGACTTAGCCTGAGCTTAGAGAGGAGTCACCCAACTTTGTCATTTCAATCCCAAGTACTATTCCGCAAGTACTTCGGTAACGTATTCTTTGTTGATTTATTTCTAATAAGAATATGATGTTGAAAATTTATAAGTGTGTTTTACTTATGTTAATTTCAGTCATTGTTCACTATTAACTTGTTTTTTATTCTAAAACTGTTTTAAACCTTAGTGAACGGGGAACAACAAGTGGTATCAGAGCAAGGCTAATTATAAAACTCGTTTTTAGGCCGCTCTAAAAGTTTTTAAATTAGGATCCTAAATGGCTGAAATTGATGTACCCCAACTAGTCGATAAAAAGGGTGGAGCTTATTCAGCTGTTGCCCCTAGACTTGAAGTTGGCAAATTCAACAAATGGAAAAAGCGAATGCTTTGCTATTTGATTGGGATGGAACCTTATTATATCAAGTGTATAAATGAAGGTCCATTTGTCCCAAAGACTCCTGAAGGGTTGCCCAAACCTGAAGCTCAGTAGACCCAGGATGAAAGGAGAGTGGTCAACCAGGACCAAAGACTCAAAAGTATCATAATATCTTGTCTTCCTGACGATATTATGGAGTCTTTTATAAGCTATAGTACAGCTAAGCAAACCTGGGATGACCTAGTTCATAGTCATGAAGGACCATCTGATACCAAGGAAAACGGGATAATGGACCTGAAACTTGAGTATAACACCTTCAGGGCTAAGGACTCAAAACTCTCTCTCAAACTTACACCCGGTACAAAACTCTCTTAAATGAACTGTCAAATGATGGTGTTAAGTTGTCCAAACATGAAATCAATGTTGGTTTTGTTAACAGTCCCCGAGAAGTGGTTGAATTTCTCTCAAGGACTTAGGAATGCTAATCATATCCAAAATCTTGAGCTTCCTGAAATTTATGGGAAATTTGTCTATAAGGAAAACCTCATCAACAGACGATACCCTGAGTTAAAGAAGTCTCTGGAAGTCAAGAAGTCCCTGACCACCACCTCATCACCAATATCAATTGCTTTCTATTCTAACAATGTTGTTCAAGATTTTCAAGAAGATCCTGATGATGAGCCTGATGAGAGATCAAGTGAGGAGTACCTAAATGACCTGAACACGAATTCCAGGAAAGGGCACTCCTTGCTAACTCTCGAAGTTTTATAAAAAGAAACAAAGGTTTTTCAAATGCCAAAGCAAATGAGGACACTGAATGCTTTAAGTGTCACAAAAGAGGTCATTTTGCAAAAGACTGTTTTTCAAAAGCAATTCTGACCCTCTTATAAACCATCAGGATCAAATCAGTCCTCAGGCTTTAGCAAATTTCAACCAAAAATCTATCAGTCTCATCAAAACTTTCAAAAAAAATCTGATCAAAACAAAACTGTTGATTTTGAAGCTAAGTATAAGAAAGTCAAAGCTAAGCTTGCATTGCTCGAGGCCAGTCCCTCAGAAACAACAAAAGTGTTCAATCTGTGCAGGGTAAAAACAAAGGCCTTGTTGCTGAGACTTCGACCGGGATGAAGAGCCGTGTCATCAGATGATTAAATGGTGCATGTTAGTGCACTGATGGCCCTCTCAGAAGAGGACAAGCTAGTTGTTGGAAAGAATCATGCCAGAAACGGGGAATGGGTCAACATCACTATGAAGAAGGTAAACATCTTACTTTATATGGATGATGACTCTGATTGGCATCTATATGAATTATCTTAATGTTGACCTTAAGTTCGTCGAAGAGCAAAGATTAAATCTTTTTTCAAAATACAACAAGCTAAATTTTGAATTAAACAAGTGTAGAGATGAACTGCTTATTTTAAAACAAGCCAAGCTTGAGGCAGTCACTTTGCAAATTCAAAACACTGAACTAGTTAAGAGAAATCAGGCTCTTCAAGATGAACTTAAAAGGAACAAGATATTCTTGATAGTTGGACTGCTAAGAATCCCAGGGTCTTTGATGCTGTGGTGGGCCCCCAGTAGCAAAAAGAGAGTCATAGGTGAAGATCATCTCCCTGACTCTCTCAACAAAGACCAGTCTCCTAAGCCATTTGTGTCTGGTGCCATGATTACAAATATGTTGACTAATCCCAATTCCAGCTATTGGATTGAACGGGTTAATCCTGAGAGTAAGCTTGCAAATTTCGATTCTAGAAGGATTCTAGAGCCTGAAAGTCAAGCTCTAAAGAGCATGCTTGACTCCTGATGTGCCCAGTTGTACTGAACACATCTCTGAGTCTGAAGCAGAATCTCAAGCACCGCTTCCACCACTGAAACCTCTCCAGGGTGCTGCTCCAAGCTCTGAGCTTACTCCACTGCAATTCAATCCTCATTCACCAAAAGAAAGGTCTGGACCTGGTAGAACCATCCTGAAAAGACCAACAAAACCAACTCAACAAGAGTCTACTCCTACTGAGACTTCAACATCCTCTGTCCCCCCTGAAGCTGACCAAATTCACAACTGATTGAACTAGTGAGGAAGCTTCTGAAAAAATGGAATCCATTGAAAAGGTCCCCTGAACAATCAAGGACAAAGTCACTTCCTCCAGTTCATCAAAGTCTAAGTCAACCTCCAAAAACAAGCAAAAGTGTGAGCTGTGTCATTACACCAGCCATACCACTGACAACTGCTATAGAATCCTTTGTTGGGTTTTAGGTTCCTTGGATTTGATGAGACAAAATAAATACAAGAATGAAACAAAGGGACTTAAAGAGACAAAGAAGAAATCTACAAAAAGATGGAAGGACTTGCTTGCAAAAGAATATTTATTATTTAGTCCTTCGTAGTATTTTGTAAACCCTAATCCTCTAGTATATAAAGAGGACATGGGGTGTAGGTTTTAGATATATAGAAGTCTTCCATAATGTAGTCATTAAAGGTGTGTGTGTGTCTAGGCGTCAAGTCCTCTAAGTGGACGTCTAGGATTTGTGTAGTGTAGCCTCAAGAATCTCTTGATTCCTGTTACAAGTTAAGTGTAACCGTATTATTCTGATCAAATAATATTTGAGGCTTGGAGTGATTATAATGAAAACCTTGTGTCAATAACTATGATTTGTTTTATTCCGCTGCGTATCAAGTTTATTATCATTGTTATTGTTAAACCCTAAGGCTTGATGAGTGTGTAAATACTCATCATTTTTGGTTAAATCTGAACTGCAAAACGGTTAAAAATGCTCAGAAATGCATCAAAATACTGAAAATATCTCAAAATTGCATTTTATATGTTTCAGATGCAAAATTTTTAAAATCAGATGAAAAATGAGCTAAGTTTGCATAATTGGCAGTTTCATTCCCCCAAGTTTCAAAAATGGTCGAAATAGTCCCTGAGCACTTAATTAAAAGAAAATCACCAAAGGTCCTTTTAAAATCATAAGTTGTCAAAATTATTCCTTTGGTGAAAAATATCAAAAGTTTGAGAATTTACAAGTTTAGTCCCTGAAGTTTCAAAGATTGTCAAAAATTACCCCGGGACATTTTTAATTTGAAAAATTATTATTTTTAGTCCTTGGGTAAATTTAACTTGTCAAAAAAATGATCCTTGATTAACTTTGGAAAAGTGCAGATTTGGTCCCTTTAGTTTGGGTGAATTACAAAGTTGGTCCTTGTGTTTTATAAGCTTAACCAAACCGGATCCTTAAATACCAAGCCCAATCCAATATCCCACCCAAATCCAACCCATTACCCATCCAACCCAATCGTTTACCCGAATCCAACCCGCCCAAGTTTTAAAATATTAAACCCGCTCACGGGTTGCCTCCATCATCACCCCCCTGCCTACCCAAGTGACCCCCTGTCAAATAACATTTGGACCCCCTCCAATATTTAATCCCCAGTCAAACCTTTTGACTCTCTCTCTTTTCCCTCCCTCACGGGTTACCACCATCATCACCACCCTGCAACTCCCTCTGCTCACACTCCACCCACCATCATATCCCTACCCCTACCCTCCACCTCACCCCACTCCAAGAATGCATTTAATGCACCTCTAACCTAACACTCAACCCCCCAGCTGTTAAAAGCAGTTTTGGCGCCAAATTTCAATCCAATGGCCAAAATGATCCTAAGCCATCCAATGGCCAATATTACTGCTGGGATTTGAAGAGAGAGGTGAGAGAAGATGTTTGGAGTATAAAAAGAAGCAAAGAGAAGGCAAATGGAGAGTACTTAGTTTAATTTTCAAAAAATGTATTTCGTTTTTAAATTTCTTAGTCTTAAATAGATTTGTAGTTGTATTTTCAAGTCTCATTGTATTAAAGAAAGGTGTTTCAGTGTATTGCAACCATTATCAAGTTTCAATTTAAGCTTTTGTTCACATTTCATATCTTATGTCAACTGTTGCAATTTTCAATCTTAAAATTTGTTGTTAAAGTTTCAAAAAGATTATTTAAAAGCTCAAACAAGCTTCCACTAGCTTATTAAAGCTTTTTATAAGCTCACAGTTAAGTTTCAAACAAGTTTGGTTCTTGGTAAAAGAAAGTCAACTGAGGAAGCAAATGGGTTTGAAATTGGATATGGGTTGATGCAGCATGGAAATGGGTTGATTTAGAATTCATTGGGTTGATAGAAATAGGATAGAGGTTCTGGTTCTCATGTTCTTTGGCATGCCATAGTGGCTAAGGACCATTAGTAAGTTAATATTTCAAGTTTTAATGCACATCTTGTATTTGTAGTAATAACTGGTTCAAACCTGTTTAGTTAGTTGTGTTTAAGTTAAATAAACTCAGTTTAATCAGTTATAGTAGCTAGTTAAGTGTCCATCTCAGTTTTGAGTTCTAATCAGTAGGATATAGGGTGTTTGGCTTAACTGCATAAATTGTACTAGAGGTGTGCTCATGAGTTGAAATCTGTTGGTTCATGCTTGTTAAGTTCCAATATACTCTTATCTGTCTTCATTTTGTGCCTGCACACTCTCAAGTCAACTATCATCTTTAATCTGTCTTAGATACATGTCTGTTGAGATTTTGTCAAATCAAAAACCTGTTTTGTGTCAAGAAAACATAAACATTGCTTGCATTGTGTTCATTACATCATATTACATCAATATCAGCCCAAAAATTGGTTTCAAATTTCATTTTGGTCAAAGTTCATAACTGTCTTCACAAAGTCAAAACTGAAAAATCTTGTTTTCACCCAACTGGGGTGAATTTTCTTGGATTCATTTCTGGACCAAATGCAGTGAAACTTGTTGTTTTAAAAACTTCAGCTGGTCTAATTTGTTATTACTATTTTTGTAGATTTTTACAAATTTTTTTATAAGCTGCAAACAGCTTCTCTTTTAGGTCTCATGTGCCCCGTTCACAAAAACTCAGCTTACGCTGAGTTTTCTCAGTTTTGTGCAAGGCCTGCACAGGGCTCAACCTAGCTCACTTTGGTCTGGTCTTTGGCTCATAAGCTCTTAGCTAGGTCTAGTTTAGATTGCAGCTTCTGTTTTTCATTTTTAGCTAGTTTGGTGGATTGTGCTTAAGCTTTAAATAGACCCCTAAACCTGTTTTTAACTCATAAACTCACATCATCAAATCTTAGCAAATGGTGATTTAGAGGTTAAAAGCAGTTGAGATTAGTTGCATTTGGGTAATTGTAGTATATTAGGGTTTCTGTAAACAGTTGGTAGCTTTTTGTGGTTCTTGGCTTATTTGAAGTGTTTATTTCATAAGCACTTGTATGGCAGTTTCAATTTCTTGCACATAAGCACCTGTTTTTATATTTTTCTCAGCTTTATAATATTATTTTAGACTTATCTTGAATTTTTCAGATTTTTCTAAGTCAGTTTGCTATTTTTCTTGATTTAAATTAGTTTTTTAGCCTTTTTAATTAGCTTTTAATACAAAAAATTAAGAAAAGTTTCAAAAAAATAATTTTTCATTTTTCTTAAGTTAAGATAAATATAAAAAGCCAAAAAAATATTTTTCCAAATTTTTCTTAGTTAAATTTGTATTTTTAAGCAATTTAAGTAGTTTTTAATAGTTTTTAATTCATAGAAAATACAAAATATTCAGAAAAATACAAAAATAGTTTTGAAAATTCTCTTTTATTATTTTAGATTTTTCTAAGTCATAATTTTATTTTTCTAGCCTTATTTCATAATTTCTTGTATTTTAGGCTATTATTAAATAGTTAAAAATAGTTTTTAATTAATAATAATTAGATAAATAGTTATAAAAATAATTTTATTTTTCTAAAAATTTTCTTTTATCATTAGGTTTGTAAAAATATCATTTTCATATTTTTAGGATTTATATTGCTTTAGTTTCACATTTTCTTTAGTACGTCGCGTAGTTTTTAAATTAAGTTTTATAAAAACAGAAAAATCAAAAACATCATTTTGCAAATAGTGATAGCGTTTATTTAATATTTTTTATCTTTTTTAATTTACTTTAATTTGCATTTAAGCCTTGTTATTTATAGGCTATTTCTGTAGTTATAATAATCACAAACCTCTTTTCCGTTCAAATCTCTCGATCACTATTCGTTTGGTGATTCTTCGCATAGCTCGCTGGGACATAACGACCCGGGGAAACCCTATACTCCCCTGATCTTCATTGCATTCGTGCTTAGACCGTTTTAAGTTTGTTACGGTCGGCCATTCACAAGTGGCCGGCTTGAGTGATAAAACTTGACGGTTCAACAACGATCAAATTTTTGGTGCCACTACCGGGGAGCTGTGCTGATTATCTTCCGTTTAGCAGATTAGTAGTTTGAATATTCACTCTTTGTTCATACCATCCATCTATCTATATATCTATATCCATATTTTCTTATAAAAAATCCAAAACCCCAAAAACATCCAAAAACGTATAAAACACAAAAATATTTTCCTTTTGTTTCTATATATGTATCAAAAATAAAAATACAAAAATTTGTCGTTTCTTTAATAATAACAACATAAAAGATTACCACCGCAAACCAAGGCAGTGTACTACCTAACTGGGGTACGACCATAATAAGTTCCCGAACCAAAGATTAAAACTTGCCTTTGTGTCCTTGTGATTGGTGTACCTTTTTCAAAGAAGCCATTCATCTTGTGATTATTGGTTTAAGTTCACTGTTGTTTTGCCTCGAGTTTGTTTTAATTGATTTTGTTGTTATATCTACGTTTCAGAACCAGAAAACTCAAAAAGATTCTTCTTTACCCCATTTTCATAATTCTTTTCATAATTCCCTTCCTTAATTCTCTTGTTTCCTCGAGTTTCGTCTAGTGCATGCGCACTCATTCTTCTAGATCATTGAGTCCTTTGCGTGATCTAGCAGAAATTCCAAGAAGATGTTCTCGTAGACGTGCTGCCCAAATAGTCGAACCCGAGATTCGTACTATTTCTAGCAACAATATGGCAGACGAACGAACTATGGCGGAAATGCTCCAAGCACCCACCGAGGTTTATGGAGATGCCATCGTTTTACCAGTAATCAATTCTGATCACTTTGAATTGAAGACACATTTGATCCACCTTGTGTCTACGAATCAATTCCGCGGGTTTGATCGAGAAGACCCGTATGCACACATCCGTTGGTTTAACAAGTTGACCGCAACGATCAATTTCAAAGATGTGCCACAAAAGTGATCAAGTTGATGTTATTTCCATTCTCATTGAGGGACAGCCCGGATTTTGCTGGAAAAAGAACCCCCTCGATCCATCGAAACTTGGGAGGATCTTGTTCAAAGTTTGTCAATACTTCTTTCCTCCATCAAAGACGACTAATCTTAAAAATGAAATTTCTGGATTTCGTCAAAATTCCGATGAAAACTTTGGAGAGGCATGGGAGAGATTCAAGATCTCCTCGGAAATGCCCCCATCATGAATTCACGGAGCTTCAACAAGTCAATATCTTTACAATGGGTTGAACGGTAACGATCAAGATTCCTTGAATGCAGCCGCAGGTGGCAATATCTTGAATCGTAGACCTAAAGATGTGATTGAAATTTGCGAGCAAAAATCAAAAGTTCCTATTTCTCGCAACAAAGTCAATACTCCTAACATTCCTGCTTCTTCATCTAATACCTCTGAGTTAGCTGCTCCAATAGCCGCTCTAACGGATGCCATCCGTTGTATGATAAAAGATGTAAAGGAAATCAAAAGCGAAATTCATAAGCCGAAACCAATCAAAGCCGTAAACAAGGTGTGTGAAACTTGTAGTGGTCCACACGCGTATTATGATTGTCAAGCAACCGATGCTTCTTTTTACCAAGCTCCCGTAGCTTCTGTAAACCACAATCAATACCGACCACAAGCTGATCCTCACTACCGTGCACCTAGCGGTATGACCCACCTGTTTTCCTCCTGTGCAAAACCATGGCAATCAAAATCGCTTTGTTCCGAATCAAGGACAAAATTTCAATAACTCTCAAAATTTCAATCAAAACCGGAACAATTTCAACCAACCTTATCAAGCTCCAAATCATCAAAGTTATCAACAACCTTCTCAAGCTCCCATGCCAAATGACTTCATGAAAATCACTGAGTCAAGCATACGTTCAATGCAAACTCAAATCAATAACATGAGAGTTGAGCTAAGAAAGGAAATTGATACCACATTGTCTCGGCAGACAAATGAGTTGAAGAATATGATGAGCAGTTTCATGAACATGAATATGAACAAAGCTTCGTCATCTTCTGGAGGACTCCCAAGCAATACTATTCCTAATCCCAATGCCGAGTTGAAAGCCGTCACCACTCGTAGTGGTAAGACGCACAATGGACCTTCGACTCCGATGCCCCTCCTCCGTGAGCAATGAGTCAAGTTACCAAAGAGACAACGGACAAGGTGCAATTCTCAAGCCCACGAAGTACCGACAAACGTCCCACCTTCGGTAGTCCAAGCTTTAAGTCCGAACCCGAAGTTCCGAAGACAATTCTAGCCAGAAATAACTTCCATCCCGGCTCAATTCTAGTCACTTCCTTACCCATCAATAATGAATGATGAGAAGCTCAAAGACAAAAACAAAGAGCAAATGGAAAAATTTTCCAAATCTTCAATGAACTACACTTTGATATAAGCTTCGTTGATGCTCTCGTTCTAATGCCTAAATTTGCATCCACGCTTAAAGGCTTACTGACCAACAAAGATAAGCTATCTGAGATGGCTAAACCTCCTCTCAATGAGCAATGCTCAGCGGTCCTTCTCAAGAAGCTTCCCAAAAAGCTTGAAGACCCTGGCAGATTTTTAATCCTGTGTGATTTCTTGGGGATGGTTCAATGCTCCGCCTTGGCCAATCTTGGCGCTAGCATTAACCTCATGCCACTCTCAGTATGGAAGAAACTGTCTCTTCCTAAACTTTCATCCACTTGTATGACACTCGAGCTAGCGGACCGTACCATAACTCGTCCACTTGGGATAGCCGAGGATGTCGTGATGAAAGTGGGAAAGTTTCACTTTCCTACTGACTTGGTTGTAGTAGACTTCGATGCAGATCCTAGAGTTCCCCTCATCTTAGGGAGAGCTTTCTTGAGAACGAGTCGTGCTCTGATTGATGTGTTTGCTAGATTGACAATACGGGTTGACAACGAAGAACTCACGTTGAATATCAACCAAAACTCCAAACCTCTGTCCAAACAGAGTGTTGCCACAATTGATCAAAAATATGAAAGAGTCAATGCAACACTCTCAAATTTCACGGTTAAGAGGAGTCATCAAAAACGTGCTGAGCTAAAAGCTTTGAAAATCAACCCTGGTTCAAACAAATGGTTTGAAAGCTGTACCAGGGAAGTCAAGAGTGTTCTTGATGATGATGATGATCTAGAATCGGAGACTTTATCGGAAGTGGTGGAAATTGCTAGCTCTAAGAGCACACCACTTGTCCCACCTCCGGAATCAGTTTGTCGCATCGAGTTTGTTAACTCTCTGTGATGAAACCAAACTCTCTTCAGTTTCATCTGTATTGGATGATGATGTTTGTGATCCAATAGGAGACATTCTTCCCATTGATGAATTGCTCAAAAATGATCCATCATCTTCTAGTCTTATTCCCGACTCTTCCATCCCTTCTCTCACTCCTGATGAGGAAGACGACAACTTTTGGAATGAAGTCGATGCCTTTCTTAGTGATGAGTCAATTCCAACAGGAATTGATAATATTTACTTTGATCCGGAGGGAGACATCATATTTTTGGAAAATCTGTTGATTGAAGAACCGTTTCCCACCCTCCCTCCCGGACATCTTACTGACAATCACCATCTAAGCTTCAAGTTTAAGCTTAAAAATGTCAAAAATGGTGATTTGCTTCTTTCTGATGAGGAATGGACTTGCATCCTCATGTACGTCTTTATTCCATTCTTCACAGATGGTGTGGTTGCTCTTTCCCTTTTCTCTTTCGGGAATGAGGACCCCATCTTTGACCCCGGTATCATCCTTTATATTTCTACTATTACAACCGCGTTGTATCTCGTCGGTGTAGAACTTTCTGATGTTCATATGTTTATTAACATTGTGAACGAAAGTCCGATCGAGATTGGTTTTCCACGTTACTTTCCCATAAACAAATGAATCGTGGTCGAGTCAGCTAGCACTCGGGATCAAAACAGTAGCATGCCATATGGGTTTTCACCCATATTTCTGTCTTCTTTCTATCTTTCTACCACCCTAGTGTGGGGGGGGGGGGGGGTGCCCCACATGTTGTGTATATAGTGTTTTAAAAAATCAAAAAAAAAAAAAAAAAAAAAAAAAATCTTGCTAATAATGGCCTAGTATTTCCCTTTTACGTTCTCAGTTTCGGCATAACCGCCGGTACTTTGAATATTGAGGACAATATTCATTTCTAGTGTGGGGGGGAATTCTCACGAATTTTGTCATGTAATTATACCGCCTAATTCCCCCGTTTTTGGCCAAATTTTTTTTGGAGTAAGTGTTTTGCACTTACTCATTTGGTGTATCAGTCCCCTTGTCTAATAAACAAAATGATTGGCTAATCCAGGAGCAAATGGCTCTTGGTAAAGATATCTCAAATCCGTTGACGGCTTGCAATTTGCCCAAAATTGTATGGTATTTAGCTCACCATATCCTTAAAAGTGAAGAGTTGGCTAGCCCGCAAGTTTATGGCTTGTGGTAAAGGCAGTGGAAAAACCATAATTGGTAATCGACTCACCAAAGATAATATTGATAATTTATCTAAGAGTTGGCTAGTCCAGAGCAACAACTTCTGGTAAAGACAAATAAAATTCGTTGGAAGCTGGTGGTTTGCTCAAAATCACATGGTTATCGGTGTACCATGGTTCTTACTTGAACTAAACCATTTGGCTACTCCAGAAGTAATGGCTTTTGGTAAAGAGATTCAAATCCATTAAGTTTTTCTCAAAAGATTGCTAGGGACTAGCAATAGTTTAGTGTGGGGATTGATGAGTGTGTAAATACTCATCATTTTTTGGTTAAATCTGAACTCAAAACGGTTAAAAATGCTCATAATGCACAAAATACTGAAAATATCCCAAAAATTGTATTTTATATGTTTCAGATGCAAAATGTTTAAAAATCAGATGAAAATGAGTAAGTTTGCATAATTGGCAGTTTCCAGTCCCCCAGGTTTTTCAAAAATGGTCAGAAATAGTCCCTGAGCCTTATTGAAAAGAAAATACCAAAGGTCCTTTTAAAATCATAAGTTGTCAAATTAGTCCTTTGGGGCGAAAAATATCAAACGTTTTGAGAATTACAAGTTTAGTCCCCCTGAAGTTTCCAAGATTGTCAAAAA